>JABSTQ010010551.1:1200000-1655000 GCA_013358835.2 Ixodes persulcatus
TTATTGCGTAATTCATGTTGATAACAGAATAGAATCATTTTTTTAGCATATTTAGAGGCTTAAAACTGAAAACCAGTGCAAATATTTCTAACGGAATGTATTCTGGGTAAAAGAAGAGTGTGAAAAGAACGCGACGGGAGAAAAAAGAAATTAAATTAAAAATGTTTTCTTTTTTTTTTTTTTTATACAGCGTGCTGAAAGAGACCGATCTCACCAAGCCTCCAACGCATGCGCGAGGCAGCCATAACTTTAGTTCACAGGAGGCATTCGGCAGTGCACCAGACTGTTCGTGCCCTGCACGCGCAGAGCTCCAGCGAGGTTGTCGCACGCGCAGAAAGACTAAGGGACGGTTGCACCAACGCCGCTTAGCGCAAAGCGGAGCTTAGCCGGGAACCTAAGCTAAGTTTCGGTTTCGTTCGGTTGCACCAAATTCGCTTATCGCTAAACCTAGCACTAAACTACGCTTATCGTAAGCGCTCAACATTGGGAGCTTTGCTTTTGGTTGTTTCTTAATCCTGGATTTAAAACATGGCGGCTGGTTTGTGGCGGTCAAGGACGTTTAAATAGGACAGGACCCGGCATGACGTCATACCCAGCGACGCCGGAAGAACAACCCAATCCCAGACTGCCCCGCGCACCGACGCTCTCTCATCCAAACTAAATTCAACCATGCTCCCATCGTCTGCTCTCCGCTCGGTCGTTAGGCTTAGGCTACATCTGCTCCGTGCCTGCGGTCTGCTTCGTCTGCTCGCTGTCGCGGCTGGCTTTCGATTCGATCGGCGCACCAAAAGATGTTTCGATGCAAACCCGAATACTCATCACGGCGGAGTGAAACCAACATCTTCTCGAAGCAGTCAAGGCAGTCAAGGCTGGCCGCTCGCGCTAGCACAGCCTTCGCGGTTAGTCCATGCTTGGGTGAGACGAAGTCGCTATGGACATACCTTTCTAGCGAGAGCGCTCGTTCTACGGAAGAACGCTTCAAAGCAGCGATCTCGAGCTCTCCTGGTTTTGGCATTTTCTGTAGTCTTAGCTAAACACTGCAGTGCTTCTGCAGCATGCATTTCACACCATCAAGATCGCCATTCTGTGCAGACGTGAGTTAGGAGCTTAATCTGAGGATGCCAAGAAGAGTGGTTGTTTGGGCGAGTTGGTTTGTCATCCTATACAATCTTGTGCGCAGCAAGGACGAGGACAAAAGGAGAGAACAGGACACAACAAGGCGCAACTTTCAACTAAATTTTATTGAAAACGTGTTCCGGTATTTATATTCTCAACCATCGTCACAATGACAACACACAAAACGACAAAAGCAAAAGAAAAAACGATAACCACAGAGCATAATTGCAAAATAACACTATCTCGTCCGGAGGAAAAACAATTCCTTTTCCGATAATGCAATGGACGGCATAGCAACACACGTGTCTCCCAAATAATCAATGTGCTCGGCTTCTACGATTTCGCGTGTTAACGCTGACTTGCATTTTCCAATTTTTACGCATCCGTCCAGCAGTGGGGTACAACCGCATGTCCTGCAATGCAAGTCAAGAAAGCCACCGTTCTTTTTTTGCACGTTGTTATTGTGCTCGCGGAGCCGATCATTTAGGCAGCGCCCCGTCTGCCCGACGTAGTGCTTGCTGCAGGACAACGGAATGCGATATACCACACCATCTGTGCAGTCGACAAATTTCGTTCTGTGTTTCTTTTCACATCCGTGTTTGGCACGCACGCCAGGCTTTGATAGTTTGCACAGGTCCATTAGCTTATTGGGCGCAGAAAATACTACCTTTACATTTGATCTCATTGCTACTTTCTTTAAATTGTGCGACACTCGGTGTATGTACGGTATTACAACAACTTTTCCTTTTTCTCTTCCCAGCTGACTCCCATCGTTTTCCACGAGACAGCGCTTCCTTAGAAGGCCCTCCGCGACCGCAACAAGAATGTGCTTAGGGTACCCAGCTGCGAGCAAGCGCAAAACTTGCTGATCGAAACCACTGGAGATCAAATGCTCACAGGACTTTTTTAGTGCATTGGTGAAACACAGGGTAACAATACTTCTTTTGACTAGCTTGGAGTGAGCTGAATGAAACGGAAGTAACGGCTTATTCGCACGTGGCTCATAACACCAACAGATGTGGTCGTCGAGAAATACAAATCTGATGTCAAGGAAGCGAATAGTGTTGTCCACGGGTATCTCATGCGTGACCTCGAGTGTGCCAAAACATTCCTTAAACGTTGTCAGGGTTTCGACAGTCTCTGCTTCAAAAGCGTTTGTGTCACATGCGATGAAAATTAAAAAAATCATCTACGTACCTCAAAACTTTTTTTACCTTCGATCCCTGAAGCCGGGCGTTAAGAGTACTATCAAGTTGAGCTAAATATAAATCGCTTAGAACAGGCGCAATACACGAGCCGATGCCCTGTTTCTGCAAGTAAGGCTTGCCTCCCCACTGAATAAAAGTTGTTCGAAGATAAAAACTGAGTAATTCTAAAACACCGCTGCTTGACATCCCTAGCTCATTTTGAAAAGCGACCGTTCCAAACTTGTCAATGCACTCCTCTACACACGAAAGCAAGCTGGAATGTGGCAGGGAGTAATAAAGGTCTTTCACATCGACCGAAAACGCCCTCAGAGCGTTTCCTTTTTGAGTTTTTACGAAGTCTAGAACTTCTTCAGAGCATCTGACGAGAAAAGGGTGGTCAATGTGTAGCATATTAAGTGTCTCTTGAAGATACAGTGCGATTGATTTTTGCCACGTGCCTCTTTCGGAAATTATTACGCGTAAGGGCATTCCTAGTTTGTGGGTTTTGGCACTGAAGAAAACATCTAAAGACTCGCGCGTGCTCTTTTCAATGCTCCTTACAACACTACTGAGTTCATGTTCTTTGCACAGGTTTTTTGCTTCCGACTTTAGTTTTGGCAGCGACACACTCCCATGACAATTAAACACCTTCTCAACAGCTTCCAGGGCTTTTTCATTGTACATCCCAAGTGAAAGAACCGCAAAGCCTCCCTCCTTATCAGCAGGTAACCCGCAAAGAGAATTATCTTTCAGCTATGTCAACACTCGCTTTACGGGTACCTTGGTAGCAGCAGGCTTGCAGGAACGGACAACGTCGACACCCTCAGACACGCAGCGGGCAGCGTCCTCTTCAGGGACGCGCCTCGACACCTCACGAACCAGAGACAGCAGCTCGGGTGGCGACTTTTTTGTCTCGACAGCAAACTTGGGTTCAAGACGTAGAACTTGCTGGACGTCTTCCGGTAGATGGAGTTCCTCGGGCATGTGAAGCGAAGTTGACTGTGCAGGATCCTTTTTCGGCAGGCGCTCACGAAGCTGACGTAGTTGTAACTGCCAGATGAACTCTGTGGTTTGATCCGCAAGTGTGAGGTACTCACGAAGCTGACGCCTCGCTGTCGAAGGATCCGCCCTGCTTTGAAGTTGCATGGCCAGGTACTGCCTCAAGATGCGGGCTTGCCGAAGCCATTCGGATTTTAGAATTTTGCACACCCTGGTCCCATGGCCCAAGGAAGGTAGAAGACCGCCAAATAGCGTACGTACGTCGTCAGGTAGAACTTTTGTCCGGATGCAAAACGACAGAGATCGCTCTCTGCACATGGCTGTGGCGATGTAGGTGACTGTGGCACACGGATCACGATGAATACACATAAAAGGGCCCGATGTACTAGAAATGAATTCAAGAAGAGGCACGTGGCAAAAATCAATCGCACTGTATCTTCAAGAGAAACTTAATATGCTACACATTGACGACCCTTTTCTCGTCAGATGCTCTGAAGAAGTTCTAGACTTCGTAAAAACTCAAAAAGGAAACGCTCTGAGGGCGTTTTCGGTCGATGTGAAAGACCTTTATTACTCCCTGCCACATTCCAGCTTGCTTTCGTGTGTAGAGGAGTGCATTGACAAGTTTGGAACGGTCGCTTTTCAAAATGAGCTAGGAATGTCAAGCAGCGGTTTTTTAGAATTACTCAGTTTCAGTGGGGAGGCAAGCCTTACTTGCAGAAACAGGGCATCGGCTCGTGAATTGCGCCTGTTCTAAGCGATTTATATTTAGCTCAACTTGATAGTACTCTTAACGCCCGGCTTCAGGGATCGAAGGTAAAAAACGTTTTGAGGTACGTAGATGATTTTTTTAATTTTCATCGCATGTGACACAAACGCTTTTGAAGCAGAGACTGTCGAAACCCTGACAACGTTTAAGGAATGTTTTGGCACACTCGAGGTCACGCATGAGATACCCGTGGACAACACTATTCGCTTCCTTGACATCAGATTTGTATTTCTCGACGACCACATCTGTTGGTGTTATGAGCCACGTGCGAATAAGCCGTTACTTCCGTTTCATTCAGCTCACTCCAAGCTAGTCAAAAGAAGTATTGTTACCCTGTGTTTCACCAATGCACTAAAAACGTCCTGTGAGCATTTGATCTCCAGTGGTTTCGATCAGCAAGTTTTGCGCTTGCTCGCAGCTGGGTACCCTAAGCACATTCTTGTTGCGGTCGCGGAGGGCCTTCTAAGGAAGCGCTGTCTCGTGGAAAACGATGGGAGTCAGCTGGGAAGAGAAAAAGGAAAAGTTGTTGTAATACCGTACATACACCGAGTGTCGCACAATTTAAAGAAAGTAGCAATGAGATCAAATGTAAAGGTAGTATTTTCTGCGCCCAATAAGCTAATGGACCTGTGCAAACTATCAAAGCCTGGCGTGCGTGCCAAACACGGATGTGAAAAGAAACACAGAACGAAATTTGTCGACTGCACAGATGGTGTGGTATATCGCATTCCGTTGTCCTGCGGCAAGCACTACGTCGGGCAGACGGGGCGCTGCCTAAATGATCGGCTCCGCGAGCACAATAACAACGTGCAAAAAAAGAACGGTGGCTTTCTTGACTTGCATTGCAGGACATGCGGTTGTACCCCACTGCTGGACGGATGCGTAAAAATTGGAAAATGCAAGTCAGCGTTAACACGCGAAATCGTAGAAGCCGAGCACATTGATTATTTGGGAGACACGTGTGTTGCTATGCCGTCCATTGCATTATCGGAAAAGGAATTGTTTTTCCTCCGGACGAGATAGTGTTATTTTGCAATTATGCTCTGTGGTTATCGTTTTTTCTTTTGCTTTTGTCGTTTTGTGTGTTGTCATTGTGACGATGGTTGAGAATATAAATACCGGAACACGTTTTCAATAAAATTTAGTTGAAAGTTGCGCCTTGTTGTGTCCTGTTCTCTCCTTTTGTCCTCGTCCTTGCTGCGCACAAGATTGTATAAGCTGAGGATGCCGGGACCTCCCCCTCCCCGGATGCGCTGTGAATAGACCCCTTTGGAAAGTGTACCCTCTGTTGGAAGCTTTGGAATCCCTGCATAGTAGCTGAGACAAGTGCGAGCTTATTGGGTTCAAATGCGCCCTGGTTCACGAACCCTCGTGCATCGGGAGCACAAGTCGAAACTACCCCTTCGAGCTACTTGCACGTTTAGCGGTGTCGGGTTTTCCACCATTGTGCAGCGGATCGGATTTTTTTTTTCAATCGGAACGTGATTTTCAAAAGGGATATATATCTCGCTCAAATATGGCACCCAGTGGATGCCTTATATACATAGGTTGCAGGTGCCGCTATTTCTGGGTACTGACGGTTATGTCTACTTACTGGTTCCCTCGAGCCAATTCTTCTGCGGTGTGAAACTAACACGGTGAAGCGAAAGCTCGTGGCACATAAAATGCCGGCATGGCCGCAAATGACGTTACGGGCAAGCTATGTATATGCCATAGATCGTACAGTCCCCGGATATTACTACTAGGCGAAATTGTCACTCGTTGACGCCACCAAGCGGCAAGGCTCGCAGCTACAGTACCCTTGACCGTGCATAAACTTTTGACGTCGCGAGCGCGATACGCATTGCGCTTCTCGCTGACCGAATTTAAAGGGATTGTCCGGTCGAAACCGGAAGTACTTAAGTTCTTGCGCTCGTTACGTCGAGGGAGCCTTCATGTAGACAAACGTCATTTTTATTTTGATATATGATCTCCCGTTATTAATTAAACCTTTCATGAGCCTATGTACGAAACTGCACCCCGAATTTCGCCAGTGTCAATGGCTGACATCCGTAGGTGCTGCGTGACGTCACAAAACGCAAAGGCCTGTCGGATGGTCGGGATAACAAGCGTTGGTCGAGGGATGTCTTGTATTTTGTTTCGAATTATATAGTCTCCTAGGCTGTACCCTACTTAAATACGGTTCTTTTAATGCAGTTCCCAAGCATTTGCAAAAAACGCCCCGCCTTTTAGCAGAAAATTACTCGCAGACAGCCATAAGCTTCGAGCAAGCGTATGCCGTTTCGCGCAAACACAACTGCGACGGCCACCGATCGAACTAGAGGCGCTTGCAAAGCAAAGGATGCAGATTTAGCCTCTGAAGCGGCACCTAAGTACACGAAGCGGCATCTGGGTACACATGTCAGCGGATCCAGTGGATCGGTGATGAGGCTGCGGGTCGTTCCCTCAGAGGCGATGTCCGCGGGTCGAAGACAAACGGCGAATCGTTCAAATGCATGTCGTCACTTGACTTGGACGAGCTTGGTGAATCGTAGTCACGTTCCATTTTCACACGCGGGGTCAAACAGAATCGGGCTGCACGCGTGCTAAAAACAACTTCTGGCATCGTTTCCAGATGGCCTAGCTGTTGGTTTCGGTTTCGCTGCATAATCAAATTGATTGATCTGATTTAGGCGAGGAGTGGATGAACGTAGTTTAATATCGTTCGCACACCGTCACACCTCAGCTTACGAGCCTTCTGTTCGCTTAGAGCTCAGCTCGTAGCTCTCTTCTGTGAGATGATTGCTGCATAAGCGGGATCTCGATCTTGACGGGAACCTATTCCCTACGCACGGCAACGATCCACTTCGCTCGGCACTGCACGTCTCGTGGAAAAGTGTGGAAGTCATGTCTTGGCTCGCATGTGCTGCCCGGTGGTTGTGGCACTCAACCGCGCAACAAAAAACTCACCCAACTACCAAACAAGTTGAGCACAACAACAAAAACGAAGCACGCTG
This sequence comes from Ixodes persulcatus, assembly GCA_013358835.2. Lineage (NCBI taxonomy): Eukaryota > Metazoa > Arthropoda > Arachnida > Ixodida > Ixodidae > Ixodes > Ixodes persulcatus. Next base: position 1,207,068 of record JABSTQ010010551.1, read on the forward strand.
AGGCAGACAAAAATTCTCGCTTTGTGTTTTGTGACGTCAGAGCTTCAATGTTGCCAACGAAAGCAGCGTTTACGCTAGAATGCGATTGGAGCAGCATAAATTCAATTAATCACGCAGAGGGGCGTATAAAATTCAGATATTGCACGTACGATCCTTCTCGAGGCAATAACAATGATATTCAATTGTTTTCTCGAATACAAAATTTGACCGGACAATCCCTTTAAAGAGAGAGGTAGGGAGCTCGCGTTCACGTCACTTCGTTTCGTACCCCTTTAACGTGCACTACGCAGTAATGGGGACCTAGCAAACCGTTGCCCTTTTCCGCGTACCGCACTACCGGAGCCTTCGAAGCACGCTTTTAAGCGCGCGCCAGGGTGATATCGTAACCTCGGAGCGCGCTTAGAAGCATGCTTCAAAGGCTCCGGTAGTACAATACGCGGAACACGGTGACGGTATGCTGAAAGTCCCCAGCGATACACGACCGCACGCCGATGAGATGCTCATCCACATCGAAACGGACAGGGGTGGGGTTTGAATCCAGGATCCCAGGGTTCCGCAGCGCGAGCTTTCGCTCCACGCACTCCGAGCTGGGTTGCGTTAGGACACTCGGCCACCGATCTCCCTCCCTCGTGATGTATTCGCAGTGCTCAAGCACGTGAGCCGAATACAGATCACGTATTGGACACGAGCAATATCGTACGTGGATGTACGAAATCATCATAAATAAATTTGTTGACGAATATTTTCATTTTAATTCGTGACCAATGACCGCTGTTACGAACATTGTTGAATTCTAGAAATGTCCGGAATCACTCACCGTCTATTACATAAATTGTGTCACTCTTGTTCGAGCGAAGCTGAAGCTACAAACGCGCAGCATGCTTGCATGCCCGAGCATAGAGGTTCGGCAGGAACGTTCAAAGCCCGGAGCTTATTTTTGTAGCTTTTGCTATGCTCGCACTTGTTCTGCCTGCGCCCTTTTATGTTTTAATCTGTGACGCCACCAGTCCTGATCTCGGCTACTTATCATCACTTGCGAGCAAAAAGTTCGATGATGCGCGTAAAAAGTACGATGGAAGCGTAGGGACATTGCATTCCGAAACCAACACCGTCAACCCCTACAAAAATATGTATGGACGTCCTATGTCCATGCTTTTGCCGTTCTATTACCCCTTTGTCCATCCTATGGATTCCTGTAGACAGTTCTTAGACCGTTTATGTATACCGCTGGTTTGCCATAGAACGGCCACAAGAACGCTATAGGGATCTCCGCGAAACAAGAAGTTTTTCATTCCTTCCTATTTCCATTCTATGGTCCTGGAGAGTCTATGGACATCCTATTGCGTCTCTATGGTGTGAGCTATATATTGGTACATTAATAAAGTAATTCCGGGTAGACGTTTTCTTTAGATGTAGCGAGGTGTCCGAGTTAAAGACTTGTTAATTAAGCGCCGGGGATCAATACGTTACATTGATGTCTGGAGACATATCCAAACTCAGGGCATATTCATTGTGGAGATAAAAGTGTTTAGTATGTGCCGGAATAATTCCTTTACTTTCTCATTGGGAGGGTGTATGTGGGTCTCTGCGGCCCTCGTAGATATTCGCAACTTTCACGACCCATAGGGGGCGCACTGGTGCCTATCAAAATGGCGGTCATCTGGATGATCGTCGTAGAACAGCGGTACTAGGCTGGGTCTGCGAGCGACGCTTAAGTAATTCTAGTTATGATATATACGAGCACTATCAGAGCCTTACTTTATTTTTTTCACGTCAGGAAAGTGTAGACAAGCCCTTTTATTATGAGGCCAATCATCCAGGAGCTAGGGAACCCTGTAGACCCTGTATGGCTTCTCTACAGACCCCATGAGGACCCTGTGTAGACCCTGTATGGCTTCCCTGTGGACCCCGTACGTACTCCCTATAGACCTTGTATGGCTTCTTTGCAGACCCCTAAGGACCCTATCACTCTTAAAACTAACTTTTAAAAAGCACGTTTTTGCGTAAAAACTAGGGCTGGGCGTCGATTAAAAATTTTAACCCGATTAATCGCCACCCTTTAATCGATTAATTAATCGATTAATCGATCTCGTTCATTTCCATGCATAATAATATTGACTAAAAATTAAAATTGCATCTATAATTTTTTTTCGCTGAATATGTGTCAAACCACGCAATAATTTTAATTATGAATCAGCTTCGATATACAGTTGAGAACAATTAAAAAACACTCAGACTCACACAATATTACTTCAGCTCTATGAGGCAAAAATGTTCGTTGATATTCTCCGAGAAGGGCGACCTCCTCTGATTGCTCAGAGTAGTCTCTGCTGCGCTAAACGGACACTCGCACGGCGTTCAAGTCGCTGGGACATGTGTAACCTTCTGCACATGTCTGAAGTTACAAATCTCCCCCTTACAGTTTACCTTAAGTTAATACTTCACCTAAAGTTTTCACTTCATATAGGTTTGCTCGTCCTTGTCTGCATGGTGGAAGCACTTAATTTTTATTTAATTTTGGTTCGTCAAAATCTTACCGATTAACCGGTTAAACAAATTAATCGCGATTAAAGCATTAATCGATTAATCGGTAGGTTAATCGATCAATTGCCCAGCCCTAGTAAAAACAAATAGAAAAAAGCTCTTTTTGTAGAACCCTTTATTGGAGATTAGTACAAAATGACAGGAGCGTGATGTTTGCATAAATTTTTAGCTTATAGGATTTTGCGGCACAATTAATATTGTTTTTATACAGCCATTCCTCACCGAGTACTTCAGGTAGCGCGTCCCGACCTGGGTGCTTCCTAACTTCGGTGGCAATTCGCGGCGCGTCCGCCTGGGAGACGGGGGTTGGCATCCCTGAAACTCCTTCTACCGTATATGTTTCGGCTCCAAAACGGCCGATTAAAGCCAAAATAGAACACTCACACGCTGTCGAAAATCGATACTCCCAAACCAATACATGCGGTTGTGCAGTTCTCCGAGTGGCCGCTGCTGGATAAATGGCGGCGTTGCGATCGCAATTAGTTTGGTTTTCGAGTTCGAATCGGTGCCGCTTTTTCAGAGGAAGCTCTTTGTCAGTTTCCCACCTGACTTGTTCTAGAAACGTTGGTCGGTGCGGACCCCGTAGCGGACCCCCTGCAGACTGAGTGGCTTCTCTACGGACCCTGTAAGAACTCCCTGTAGACCTTGTATGGCTTTTCTGCAGACCCCATGAGGACCCTGTGTAGACCCTGTATGGCTTCCCTGTGGACCCCCTAGGGACTTCTTGTAGACCTCGTATGGGTTCTCTGCAGACACCCTATATACACTGTAAAGACCCTGTGTAGAGACCCTATAGAGTCCCTATGGACTTTATATGGTGTCTTACTATAGAGAGTGTATAGGATGACCTCACATCGTCTATAGAATAGGACGTCCATAGAACGTCCGTTGGCCAATATTCTATAGGGCAGCCATAGGACGACTACACGAAGGCAACAGCAGTCGTTGTCTGCCTATAGATGCCTTATGGTCTGCCTGTGGACGTTGCTCTATAGAACGTCCAAGGAGTGTCCATACATATTTTTGTAAGGGAAAGCTGATGGTGTCGGTTTTGCCCCACCACCAGAGACAAGCCCTGACCGCAGATGGGGGGTAGCACCTTCGAAAAAACGGTGACATGAAATAATCTCCACTGGGCTAAAGCTATGAATAGCCAGGCAGATATCGTAGGATTCTCACAATCAGGCTCCGAGTAGGGTTGGGCTCTGGTCAGAGAAGCTGGGAAAAGAGGCGACTCCTCCACGCTGGAGTCTATTAGCCCCGAGATATTTTTTGTGGCGCCCTCTTGTTTCTGTTCTTGACGTCACGACCATATCTGCCTCACTATGACGGCACGGGCTGTGATCCGGGTTACTTATCAACCGTTGCGAGCAATAAGTTCGATGGACTGTGTAAGCTTGAAGCTACGGCGTTCTTATATCAATACTGTCAAAATTGGCTGTCTGACGTCGCTGTTATTTCCGTCGGGGTCTAGAAAATGAAGCCCAGTTTTTCAGCCCGCATAAATAAGCTACGCATCGCAGAAAGCTGAAACTCCATGGGAATGTTACGCTAGCGGTGGTAATAAAATGCGAAAGTTTGATTACATTACTTTTGCCTAAATAAAAAAAAAATCTCAGTGAGCCGACGTTTACCTAAGCCTAATATTCATCAAACCGAAATCTGTAATTGCTTGTTCCAGCTTTTGTTTCAGTGAAAAAAACGAAAAACTATCAATTTAATCGATACTGTTTTCTTTCATGCTGACAAGTTTCGCCACTGACATAACCGCTAGAGTCACACAAAATCTGAAATTTTACTTTGATAAACGTTAGGCTTTGGTAGACGTCGGCACATCAAGAAACTTTGCTTTTCTTTATATCTTCTGATCCAGGTAACGTCATGTGCTAATACTCTCGGGTTTCATCATCACCGCTAGCGTGACACTCTCACTAAGTTTCAACTTGCTGCGACGCGTAGTTTATTTTATGCGGACAGAAAACGGGGCTTTATTTTTTCGATTGAACCCTATATAAAATTAAAGAAGTCATGTTGAGCGCTTGACCAGTCATAGAAAGCTATTGAAAGCCGACCAGAACGACGCCTTTGTTCGCGCACACAGCCCATAACTGTACTGTCTCAAGAGGGAAAGGAACAGGATGACGTGGTGCAGCGATAGGTTATACCCCTGTCAGACGGGCTAATTTAGTGCATTTCAACTAAGTGTACTTCGCCTGTAGTGTCATTTCGGCAGTGTGCCACACGGCTTCTTCCTGAGGAACACACTTGGCTTCGAGTGAGTTTGACAAACTCACTTCACTCGATCAAGTGCGTGGCAGCGATAGGAATGTTTCAACAGTAAAACATAACAACACAGAAACCAAAAACATAGCATAAAATTTATGCTATAACGAATAAGAAATTTTTGAAAGAAAACATGTAGAAAAGTGGCATTGCAAAACAAAAATGGGGTGGACGTTGAGTTTGGGCTGATCTGAACCAAGAATAGCGCCGCAATGAATTGATAAAAGACGATGACAAACTCAGTCATTCCAAGGCTATCTTGGTTAACAGATAAGGGTAGAGCCTACTTTTGTTTCAGCATGTAACTATTCGAGACAACACGATAATTATGATCTAATTTGGCAGTGTCAGGGCCTCCTCATAGACTTCCGTGGGACGAAGCGGAACGACAAAGTTTTATATGCTTTTTTCTTTATCTTGGCTTGCGATGATCGATCAGAATCATCCAATTATCGTAAAAATCGTTCATTATTAATGTAACGTTGTTTTAGAGCGTAGCTCCTAGGCACCCGTTTTCGGGTTGAGCGGCGTCGGCGTCGACGTAACCGCGCGTCGCATTATGGGATGTTTCCCGAAATGACGTCACACGTGACGTCACAAGGGTAAACTCTTCCCGCTAAATTTGGCGATAAACTTTTTCGCTAAGTTTGGCGGAAAAATTTCCGCAAAACTTAGCGGGAAATTTTTACCCGCGTGATGTCACGTGACGTCGCACTTAACATTTCACGTGACGTGTCATGTGACGTCACACTTCAATTCAGTGCAAAAATTTCCCCGCTGAACTTAGCGGGACATTTAGCGAAAATTTTTCGTTAAGTGGAATGGGAGCAAAAGAGGAGGATGGGAGGGTACGGAGGGGGAGCAGCTGCGTACCCTCCCCGTCATACCCTCTTCTCCTCCTCCTCAAGAGCTGCGCTCCAATGTGGCATTACAGAGAATTGTAAACGGGTATCGGTGGCCAAGTGGGCTAGAGCACATCAGATCGGAGTACATGGAGAGGAAGCTCGCGCTGCAGAGCGCAGTGATCCTGAGCTCCATGCCCAGCCCTACCCGAAGAACACACTTCCGATGAAGTGAGTTCGAGGAGCACACTACGCTCGCTCCGGTAGACCGAGTGTGTAATCTCGATAGCAGTGTTCAAGGAGTAAAAACAATAGAAGAAACTAACGCTGCGTAAAATTAGTATTATTTAGAAAGGAGTAATATTAGATGCTCACTTGTTTTCTTTTGGCAAGAAAGTAGTGCATTGTAGAAAAACAAGCGGCTAATCTAGTTTCCTGCCTTGGCCCCTCCGCGACGGCCTGCAAGACTCCACCAGGAATCTGAAGATGGCAGGAGGGACGCGAAAGGCTTGCCCCAAACGGGGCAATGTTCGAAGACACATTGCCCCAAACGGGGCAATGTGTCTTCGAACCACGGTTCGTTCCTCTGGAAACTCCACCGTTCTGGACTAATTGGACTGATCACGGGTAGGCTGTCGGTCATGATAACAGCTATGGTGAAGGCATTGACCTGCTGCTGCTGATCAATGTCACTCAAAATTCTTGCCTGTGCGTCGGCATCCAGCTCCAGCTGCCTCTCATCTGAAAGGCGTTGGGCTCTCACGAAGAAAAGTGCCCCCACCACGCGCTTCCGATGTCTAAGATCGCAGATATCGTTCTCCAGCTCGCCCTCCACACTCTCCATGATGTTTCGTTGTGGCGAGTAGCGAGTGGGCTCGCGGCGCCTAGCGCACATCAGCTCGGAGCACGCGGAGCGAAAGCCGGCGCTGCAGAACCCAGGGATCCTGGGTTCCATCCCCACCCCTGCCCGTTTCGATGTGGATGAGCATCGTACCGGCGTGCGGTCGTGTATCACTGGCTTGTAATGGCTGATCATAATTATGAAATTGGATTTAAACTTGGATTGAAGCTTGTGACTTAGCGCAACAATGCGTGGTAATGTGTTTTTAATAAGACGACGAAGTTATTTATGAAAATATACGTATGCACTTTAATATTTTGCGCGCCCATTACTTTCCCCATCGTCATTGCCATCATTTTTGAGTGACACTAAGTTTTCCCGTGTAGCACCAACACACTTGGAGTGTGTTTCGACGGGTTGAAGTGCACTCGCTTGAAGTGCACTAAACTAGCCCGTCTGACAGGGGTATTAGAGACGCGACATATATCGCCACGCGAGTCTGCGAGCAAGGGCGACCGTGGCCGAATGCTTATCGTGCTTGGCTCCCACGCATAAAGGCCGAGATTGGATGCCTGGGGCCCTATGTTGCATGTTTTGGACTCCCACGGCGACTGTGGAGAAGGAAGTGACGTCAACAACGCAGCAAACGCAGATTGGATGTTGATTTTCTTTTCTTCTGTCAACATCCAATCTGTGTTTGCTGTGTCGTCGACGTCACTTCCTTCTCCATAGTCGCCGTGGCAGTCCAAAACGTGCAACATAGGGCCCCTGGCCGCTGATGCACCTTTTCCTTGTTTCTGGAAATGTCTCGTTCTGGTAAGTTCGAGAACCCTGTTGCTTCTTCGAGGTCCGAATATTCTACGCGCCGAACCTTCTACACCGATTGTTCCAGACGCCTAAGCTTGTTCGTAAGCAGCTTCGCGTGGCGAGCCCGAGTCAGTCTCGCCCCAGCGCTCGATCCTGCTGTTTCGCCGACATCGACGCCTGCGACATTAACCGTCTTCTATTTTGTTTTGGGCACAAGTTCGCCCCATTAAACGTTTAGTTTCTCCAGTTTTTCGCCGCCTCATCTATTATCATTCGTGGCCCTTTGATGAAGTGAAAAAGAAAAGCAAACACACAAAGCACGAGAGACTCGAAGCTGAGGCGACTTTTAACCATTTGTGTACATTCAGTAAATTCCGCTTACAACTATTCCTCAACATTCATAGCCTATAAAACATGCGTTAGTTCTTTTTTTGTAGTTTTTGTTTACGCAGTCGCAGTCGGAGAAACTAAATTGAGAAAAACAAACAACTTTTACGCCTCAACTCGCAACGAGAACAAGCGGTCACGTGATCTGGAGACGATTATTTGCCGCCAATGTTAATCGCAGCCACGCGCTGGGGGTTGGAAGAAGCACATGGCACGCGCCGAGTTCCGTACATTGTTAAGGTTCGGCCAGAGCCGTTTATTGAGAGAGTTTGGCCATACATTGGTTTGAATAGGCGAGCATCTCGGGGCCAACCACAGGCCGCGAAACAGCCCCTAGCGGTGGTCGTGTGCTCTAAATTTGTGACACGACTATAGGAGGTATTCACTGGTCGCCATATTTGAGGTCACTGTTTAGAGCGCATGCTTAGAACGAGCTCGCATTAATAGGCTGCCAAGACCGGCAATCTTGGTGGTGCGGAATGCACGTGGCGAAAGAACTGTGGAAGCTCGCGTTCAGCACGCGCTCCGCAGCCGAGCACACAGCTATGGCCGCCAGTGAATACTCCCTATACTTTGTTTCACCTTATGTGCGAGCGAAGGCAAAACTGGAAGCGCGAGCACGGAAGCTCCGTGCGTTCAGGCTTTGCTCGAGCGCGCGAGCTGGGGAGAAATGCAAAAAGCGCTGGTCTCGCGCTTCAAGCTTTGGCTTCGCTCGCAGATAAAGTGAAACGAAATATAATTTGAGCCGTGCCGAGCGGAACTCCGCGTCTCAAGACGCTCGCGCACCCCACCCTTTGCACTGCTTTATTTCAGCCAGTCTCAGGACGCTGTTCTAGCAGTGCAGACAAAGGCATGGGCACGAGCGCGTGGCTTTGGAAAGTGCCTCCTATGCACGAGGTCTCGTACAAACAAAAGCGTTTCGCTGAGCTAGGCTCACGCGCCTGTGCCTTTGTCTTCACTGCAGACATTTGTGAGATGGACTAGAGGTCTCCTGATTGGTCGACGCTGTGTCACAAATTTAGTTTACGCTCTATGCGTGGAGGGAATATTCGGCGCTGGCGGCGGCCTTTGCTCCGCCTATTGTCCAAACTCTCCTAATATACGGCTCTGGGTTCGGCTATTCCCGTCTTCGGAGTGATTGGGCAAGAGCACGGTGTAATGGTACGTTTACACTTGCGGATCCGCCAGCGAATCCGCCCAGCTTTTGCCGCCGAGGTGAAACGCTGGGCGGAAAACGCGGCGGCGAGCCGTATAGGTCCGGGACCTATATTTTGCCGCCGAACGAGGCGTTTCGTTGACCGGAAGTGACATTCTTGCGCAGCGCGACGCTGCCTACGTCATGAGTACGCGTTCTTCTGGGAGCAGACACGTCCGGGAAAGACAGCCGAGGTGGGAACTCTCGCGCCTTCTCGTCATATTTGACGGGATGTTACGAGAACAGATGCCGCAGCCGGGGCCGCCGCCGCCGCTCGAAGGAAATAGATGTAAAGTTAAACGCAACCCGCTCGTCGTCGCCGTCACCGGGAGTGGATCCGCTCCCGCGGCGAACGCTGCGACGCGATTGATTATAAAGGGCCGCCCACACTAGCGAGAAAACGCGAAAACGACTGCGAGAAACCAGGACATCGGTGCTGCTTATATCGCGTGCCAAGTTGATTCCTTGAATTGGATTCCATGCTTCATACGAAGCACAGATGTGCCGGTTTTTCACAGTCGTTTTCGCGTTTTCTCGCTAGTGTGGGCGGCCCTTTAGAGTCCTCTTGGCGCGTCAGAGTAGCCTGTGCCTACAGCGTGTCCGCCGTCCAGACGGCGCAACTGAAGAAAAAATATACAAACAAAACCAACATAAAGTGTCTCCTCCCCACGGCACGCGGTTGCGCGCTAGTTCCTCTCGGAGTGTCTGCTCTGACCTTGAGGGATCCTAACACCTCACCAGAGATATCTCCACGCCAACGTGTTTATTAAACTGTCATTGCCGCCGTTGAGGCGCGAAACTAGAGTCAGTGACAAAGCAGTGTATAAGCAGCATGTGTGGCGCAAGTGCCAAGTTCTACATAAAACGACTTTAAAAAAAATAGAAAAAAACACGTCTTCCACAGGGAAGCATGGACAACCAGGCCCGCGACAGGCTGCCACTAGCCGCATATCGAGGAGTCATCTGGTGGTGCCGGTTGCAACCAAGGCGAGGAGAGGACTTTATGTGGCAGCTGCGCGCGCGCAGTGCCCACAGCTTTTGGCGACGTGCGCGATCGAAAGCGTCGCTTTCGCCGGCCTTCCACGATTGGCTGATGCTGACTATAACATAAGCAAAGGATTTTTTTTTCATCGACAGAAATAAGAGTGATGTAAGAACTTCCTTTTCGGCGTTGTTGGCAGTGTTCCTTTGAGAGCGCAATTATTTCAAGCTTCTACCACGCTAATTACAAACACCATCGAACTTGTTGTTCGCGAGGAAATGACGTCACGAGAGGGAATCATAGGGGCCGTGTTCCAAAATTTACTCGATCTTACTCCAGGGTAAGGGTTTTGTACCTTCGCGTTCTAAAACCTACCCGCGTCCAGCACTTTTCAATCTGTGTTGTCACGTGACACGACCCGCCGGAGTAACTTGGATCCATTTGGGTAAGATTTGGAACACAGCCAGGAGGGCGCCACCAAAACATCTCGCCGCTAATATAGAAATATCTTACATCGCGGGCAGGCACGTAGCCAGGATTTTGTTTTGGGGGGCGGGGAAGGGGGGGGGGGGGCCCACCCATGACAAAATGCTGTATGAGGGGGAGGGCGGAGAGGAGGTCCCAGCAAAATGGAAGATTTCGGGGGGGGGGGGGGGGGGCCGGGCCCCATGGGCCTCCCCCCTGGATACGTGCCTGCACCGCGGGCCATAAGCCACCATACTCTGCTCACCCTTAAGCAAAGACTCCAGCAAAAGCTACAAGCGCGAGCTGGCCCGCGCTCCTGACTTTGATACGTGCATTTTTGTCGCGAGCGCTCATTCTGCTGGAAAACGTTTCAAATCAGAGACCTCGTGATCTCGTGCTTGCCGCATTGGCTGCATTCTCAGCTTAAGGGCGCGCGGCTGCTGAGCGCGTGCTGACGGCGAGCTTCCGCAGTTCTTTTGCAACGTGCATTCCGCACCATCAAGGTTGCCGGTCCTAGGAGGCTATTAATGTGAGCTCGTTCTGAGCATACGCTCTAAACATCGCCCTCAAATATGGCGTCCAGTGAATACCCCCTATGTCGAGGCATTGGTTGTCACGAGCCCAACTCGAATGCTCGCGCAGTGCTCGTGTCCACATTTAGAGCCGCATTTAAATATCGCTATTTCGGGGATCCCAAAGCTCGATGACAATATCCCGGGAATCGCATTGCTGACAACGCCAATACTGCAATCCTCAGAGCTTCGTCATCAAGTTTTCGCCGAGGAGAGACTTAAAGAAAACGTCCGCCTTAAACGAAACATTTCATGGCAAAAAAAAAAAAAAAAATTGTCAGTGGCGTTGCGTACGAGTATACGCGGGTCTCACTAGTGCCAGCAACATGCTGTAAATTATCATTACTACCCAATATTGTTGCATCGCCCCTTTAAGGCCGGTTCTCACATGAAGCGAAGCGCTGATGTAGCGCTCCTCACGTGCCGTCAGCTACTTATCGCCTGCCACGAGCAACAGTTTTGGCGGTGCGATACAAAGCTGGTGAACGCTCCGGTCAGCACGCGCTCAGCCCGAAGTTAGCGCTATGCTTGTAGCGCTCCGCTGCATGTGTGAACAGGCCCTTAAGGGCCGGTTCTCACATGGAGCGAAGCGCTGATGTAGCGCTCCTCACGTGCAGTGAGCTACTTGTCGCCTGCCACGAGGAACAGTTTTGGCGGTGCGATACAAAGCTGATGAACGCTCCGGTCAGCACGCGCTTAGCGCGAGGTTAGTGCTATGCTTGTAGCGCTCCGCTGCATGTGTGAACAGGCCTTAAGATCATAGTTCATCACGACTGCCATTGAACAAGACGGCGCAGGCTGCATTTTCTCGGAGCCCACCGTTTTGCAGGGTTTTGACAACCATGAGATAACACTTCGCCATCCTGCGTACATACATAGGTTGAATTCTATTCGGCAACTTTAGACAAAACAATGCGAATTCGCACGCGCGAATTAGCTCGCGATCGTTTACCGAAAAAAATAATGTACCTGATACCATTGTGCTATGACTAGCAGTACCAGTCAAAAGAACAACGGAATAGTGAAACATGTCTGCGCGGTATATTTGGTCCGGCAAAGATTACATGCTTTAGTGTCATACTAAAGGCCCGTTCACACTCTTAGGACCAGCAGCGGAGCTGGTCCTAAGAGATCGCAAGAGGCTTAAAAACCGGTCTGGTCTCTCTCAGTCGAACTCGGCCGCAAGAGTGTGAACGGGCCTTTACGTAACAGTCAGGCACCCATTCAGGAGGGCGCCAAGTGAGTCTCCCTGAATTCCTTCTTTCCGTTCAAGCAGGAGGAATAGCCTCCTCCTTTCGGCGAGGGAGTGGCTCAGAACAACACCGCTCAGGGACCCGCTTTTCTGAAGACAGAAGAAGAGTGCGAAAGGGAAGGAAGAGTAGAAAACTGGGAATCGGTTTTCTTCCCGATAGAAAATTATTTTGTAGGTCGTCCTTTAAGATAAAAAAAGTGAGATCGAGTCAAAGATCAAAGAACAAAATAGAATAAAGTAATAAGCCCAGCGAGTTGGTCAACATTACACATAGTAAAACCCAAAACGCAGAAGAAAAAAAAAAGGGGAAAAAAGGTGACAAGGAGATTTGGGAAAGGCCGCCGTCACTGCGAACTGCCCTCTCCTTTACCTAAACGAAATCCCGGCTACGTGTCTGGGTACTTTGTACCGACGGCACCTAGAATAACCAAGGCCCGCGATAATCTTCCCCTCCCTCCGTAAAAAGTGATCACGGGCGATTTGAAAGCGAGCCCGATGCCAAGTGTTCTTCGACGCGCTGATTGGGCACTAGGACCAGCCGAACGCATACTCGTGTCCAATGTGTGTCTTTGCTCGAGCTCACTGTGATGACGTCAAAATTCTAGTGCAAAGGCTTTGCTTATTCTATATGTGGTGTTGGTTGTACCCAGCGGTCAAAGCGTTCAGCAACGGCGGCCTCGACTTAAAACTTTCAAGGATATGCGAGTACGGCGTAAACTATGATACGACTGCATTCCGGTCGTTTTCTCTATGGGAAAAAAAATTTCCCAGAATCCGGTGCCTGTAACCCTCGTATGAAACCATAAGTCGTTTACAATTTTTTACATGTTCGTGGTACTTGCAGTATCTACGGGATCATCAGAAAAATGTATTTTGACTGAGGTAACTCTTTTTTCATATCCATGGCTAAATGTTAATTGGGAGGCGACATGCGGTACAGAACTTCGATACGAGCCGTAAATCAAATAAAACAAATATGCAGAAGTCCATCCTTTGGCACGCAATTTTGAGCAAGTTTCGTTTCACTATGTTTCTGATTTACGGATTACCAAAAAAAAAAAAGGAAGCTACTGTCGACATGACTTTGACGTTCTCGACTAACATATCTATGTCTCCATCGAACAAAGTACGGGAAATAGAATCGGTTTTTAACGTTTTGGACATTCTTTCTGTCTTTCACGCTAACACTTGATCAGCACACATGGCCCTTACTCGGCGCCTGTCTGGTATCTGACAACATTTATTTTTCGTCACCTATTTGAATAAAAATGAGAGTTAATTAGATGGACCATTTCTACAAAGCAATTATGCACCTAAACATTGCGAGGGTTATCTTAAATAAAATAAATAACGAACGCTTTTTTTTATCTAACGTGAAAGCCCCATCATACTGCTAAGTAAATATCTGGTGCGGAACAAATATCTGTCAGCATCCCTGAAACATTTACAATTCAAATGCGGGGAATTCGTTCACTGCGATTGATTTACTTATCGCTCTGATTGAACTGTTTTATTCCCCCTCTCCCCCGCTCCGCCCCCCCCCCCCCCCACACACACACACCAAAAATAAAAATATAAGTATCACAAAACATTACATCACAACAATTGTATCGCCCATAAGAACACCTGACACCCATTACAGTTTTGTTAGTGTTGGTGGCGGGATGGCGTGTGATAAGAGCGTCAGGGTATTCCAGTGCTTCCCTGCAACCTCGGTGTATCCTTAACTTCCTTTATTCGAGAGCAGTAAAACAAAATTAAAAGCCGGATTACTAGAATAATATTAAAGATCACAGGTTACTCGCGTCGCAATGTTGTATACCACTCTTCACTTGGTTGCGTACTCTGCGGTAACTTGTCCGGGTGCAGGTATTTGACTTTGGGATTGAACAAAGTGACTCCGCCCAAAATGCAGAACTTAGGACGGTTTCTACTTTATGGCTTTCCACTGCTTCAGGAATTTTCGCAGGTGTGAATGGAATGGATAGCGAGCATCTGATAGCTGCGTGGTAATAGTCGTAAATAATATAAAAATAAAATTCAAAAGAAAATAACAGTTTTCTTCATACTGCTAAACTTGGTTATAATTTTAGTTTTTTCCTCTCATATGTCACCTTTGGCTGTCCACATAATCTGACTTTTTTCTATTTCAGTTATCACCCGAACGTCCAGATATCGAGACAAGTGAAGAAACCTCTAAAGCAAACAAGATAACCCAATTTGGTGTTCTGATCGCCGCACTTGCTGCAATCGTAGTGGGGGGAGTGGTCATCATTTACGTATTCAGAAGTTTAAAATACGCTGATGCGTTTACCAAAGTAAGTCCCATTACCAAGGAAGGTCTTGGGGAGTCCTCATGCCATGGTCCGACCTGCAGTGCCGCGGAAAATATATTGATGAACATCATGAACCAGAGCGCTGACCCTTGCAACAATTTTTACAATTTTGTGTGTGGCTACTACAAGAATGACTCAATTGACATATTCTCTAAAATGACATATGATATACTGGACGCTGTTGAGATGGGCTTAAATCGCGCAGAAGTCAGGCGGAACAGACAAAGTGCAATGGGAAAGGCAGCGCGTTTGTACACTGTTTGTAAAAATCAGGGAGTGTCCGGAATAGATGACACCGAAGCTCTGAGGACATTCATGAATGATACTGGTTTGTCTATCATAAAGGGCACACAATCAAATGCTCTGGACAAGATAATTTTACTGGCATTTAAATATAACCTCAAATCGGTTCTGGATCTCTCACTAACAGACCTATCTCTCTACGAGGAAAAACGACAAATTATAATTGGTTTTAGCTCTGTTCAGAACTTGTGGTTTGAAGAAAGAAAGGAATTAACAGCAAAAAAACTGGCAGCATTTTATCTAAGCTATGTAATCGCTATAACAGGCATGACACTAATTGCGGAAATAATCAAAATAACGCAAGAAATATACGAAGCTGACACAATAGCAATCATAGTTATGGCTCTTGCCCAAGAGCATAAAGACGACTCGCCTTTTGTCAGAGCGAGTGAAATTCATACTTTAACTCCAAACATGCAATCGAATAGATGGGGAGACCTGATATCAAACCACTCAGGAAATGTCTATCAAAGCTCGGACCACGTTAGTGTGAGCCTCAGAGCTCTGGCCTACATTGACCTTCTTTACCAGCAATTTGGAGATGCCGGAATAAACCTCCTTGTCGCCTGGGAAGTTCTTCGCCAACTGGCTCCGCTCGCAACCCCCTCTATCGCAAATATTAATTCGAAACGTTCTACATCTGCACTATGTTTGGTTGCCGTCATCAAAGCCATGGAAGTGCCAGCGTTATCCGTGTATTTATACAGCGCCGTTCCACCGGAGGCCATACGCGCAGCGAATGTCATGCTGGAGCGCATTCAAGCCTCTGTCCTTGAAGGGATCAGAGAATCCAAGTGGCTAGATGCCGCCCCCATGTCGGTCGCCTTACAAAAAGTGCAAGCAATGACAAAGTACGTGGGATACCCAACGCATCTGCAGCCTGAAGAAGCTGTGAATGCATTCTATGAACGCTACCCGGATGTTCGAGAAAGCTTTCTTGGTCCTTGGTTGCAGGCATTGGAACGAAACATGCAGTGGTGCATCCGAGATAAAGAGCACTTCGTATTCCATCTCATACCAACCAACGCCCACTACCTTCTACTTCGAAATATTATGGTCATTATGGCTTCGGTCATACGGCCGCCCGTGTATGTACTCAATGGACCCGAGGCTTTCAACTTTGGAGGTCTTGGTCATGTCATGGGCCACGAGATGATGCACTCCTTTGACGTGGACGGCAGCCAGAGGGATGCCGCGGGAAAACTCACAGACTGGTGGACACCGCGTTCCCGGCAGTATTTTGAAAACAAGACACTCTGCTTGAGGAGCTCGCACCAGACGGCCATCCGACGCCAGGCAAGTTTGCTCAATTCCACCCTCGACTCCGAGAACATGGCCGACTTCCTTGGCCTCTCGTCCGCCCTCAAAGCGTTCCAGGATCATCCGGACAATAAGCGCTTCCCCAGCCTGCCTTACCATTCCACGCAGATCTTCTTCATATCATCGTGCGTCAAATGGTGTGCAGTTCCAGGAAGCCGCGCGGCACCTCAGTACGCGCCATTCCAACAACGCTGCAACGTCCCACTCATGAACTTGGACGCGTTTGCTACTGCATTCCAGTGCCCTCAGAATTCGCCCATGAATCCTGCAAATAAATGTAGTTTCTGGTCTTAGATTCCGTGCACTCTGCGTGATAATTAGACTATGTAGTAAGTACATTCGGCACTAAGACAATTTTCTTTCTATACTGCATTGGCTCCTTGAATTTAGACATCCTGAAGTAAATATTTAGCTAACAAAAATCCCCAAAGTTTGTAACAGATTTGTAGAGAATAAACAGCATAAATTTATTGATATTTGGAATACTAAAGGTCGTTTCATTACCGAATGAAAATGAGGACTATGTGCTACTACTTTGCTACTAAGCGATGTCTGCCTTCTTTCTACGCGTGTGCAGAAAGAAAGGATAACTCGCGGTGTTGATATTCAATGCTAAAACGAGACCACTGAACTGAACTTATTTAGGGGAGGAATCCGCAGTTTACAGTAGGGATCGTCATCGGGTCAACCGGACGACCGGGTGACCGGTCTGCGAACGCCGCCAACCAGATAGGTATCGACCGGGTTGCCTGTCTAGAACTCCAATTCCGCCATAGAACGATGCGCTAACAAATTACCAAGCTTTCTTTGGCGCCGCGTGGAGCTATCACAGCAAAGCGCAGGCAAATGAAAATGTTTCGAAGTGGCAAGTCGAACCACTCCAAACTTCTGATATCTTTTCAATAAAAACGGTAAAACCGCAAAAAAAAAAAAAATGAAACAATAGGGGCGGTTGAAACATATTACATCAAAGGGACGCATATTTGCCACTAACCCCGTTGTCCAAAATCTGTGTGTGTGTGTGTGTGCGTGTGCGTGTGCGTGTGTGTGTGTGTGTGTGTGTGTGTGTGTGTGCGTGCGTGCGTGCGTGCGTGCGTGCGTGCGCGTGTGTGTGTGTGTGTGTGTGTGTGTGTGTGTGCGTGCGTGCGTGCGTGCGTGCGTGCGTGCGTGCGTGTGTGTGTGTGTGTGTGCGTGCGTGCGTGCGTGTGCGTGTGCGTGTGTGTGTGTGTGTGTGCGTGTGTGTGTGTGTAAGACGTTTAATAACAAAAAAAGGAAAAAGAAGTCGTCGAACTCGCCCGTGACTTCTTTCACCAGACTTTTCCCTTAGAAAGCCTCGATCCCTTCTATATTTTCTGACGTAGGTCGCCCGACATCGTATAATCAAGCAGGGTCCGTAAGATTCGGACTCGTCTTTCAGAGTCGCCAACAGGTCTTCGGAGTCGCAAACAGCTCCTCGGCGGGCCGTTAATCGATTAGCTGTTGCTGAAACAACACCGAAAACGTGGCGTCAAGTTCGTACAGCTATTTGTGTCCCGTGCATTTTGCTTCTGCCTCCGCCGAGGTAGAGCGTAGCCGAGGGTCAAGGGCCGTTCAAACAGCGCCGATTTCGAACGTTACAGTTGGGATATTAGATGTTCCGCGTACCGCACTACCGAAGCCTTTGAAGCATGCTTTTAAGCGCGCGCCCCGCGGTCACGGTACCACCCGGGCGCCATGCTTCAAAGGCATAGGTAATGCGGTACGCGGAACGGTTACTAAAAGTCCCTATTATGGACCTTGACACGTGAGGGTGCCACTGCCTGATATAATAAAAGGCTCGCACTGCTTGGACCAGACAGTGCGTGTCACGCTCCTGTCTCGTACTGTTGTTCCTGGCCGCCTCGGCTGTTTCCCGAGTAATGCGGTGGGTTGAGATTATAACAACATTATGTTACGGGAGCTTACGTCTGCTTACGACTGGACTCCAAAATCACTGGGACAAATAGACCTTTTCCGTTTACCCTAGTTTCCAGCCACGTAGTTCACAAATCCGGTATGTGGGATGAAAAAAAGCAAGGCATTAGAACCTGCAACAAGTAGAAGAATATAGGAAAGACAAAAAAAAAAAAAGAATGAAAACGTTAGCTTGTCCCAGTCGTGTGGCAAGATCACAACGATGCTTCCCCCTCTACCGGAAGTCCCGCGATTCAAGATGGCTCTGCCCGCGTGGCGAAAGTCTAACACCGTTGCAAGTGGGATCCCGGCATAGCCTCGAACCGTGCGCCGAGGTAGGGGGACATACTACTCACCAGGACGTTCGCTGCTTGTCGTACAACGCCGGGGCGTCTCTTGCTGAAGTAGACACCACTGAGTGCCGTTAGATCCTTCAAAGCTATTTATAAAACATAAAGGTGTTGTCTTCGGCCGAGAAAAAAAACGAACAATAAATAAAATTACAAGAGTACACTTAAGACTGCTTACGTGTAGGAAGGTGAAAGCCAGTCGAGGACGACATCTGAAACGTTGTCAGGGACGACGTCTAAGACAACTTCTAGGACGACCAATAAGACTACCTTGAATTTAAGGACCACGTCTAGGACGACGTCGAGAACGACGGATAGAGGACGACCTCTAAGAGGACGCCAAGAACGACGTCTACGACGACTTCTAGGACGACCTCTAAGACAACGTCAAGAACGACGTCTAGAGGACGTCTAAGACGACCTCATGAACGACGTCAAGAACGACGTCTAGGACGACTTCTAGGACGGCCTCAAGGACGACATCAAGGACGACGTCGAGAACGACACCTAGAAAAGGACACTTAAAGGGGCAGTGCAACGATTTTCAGACTTTAGCCAATTAACTGCGGAAATTAATCTGCGTCACATATGGAACGAAAAACCGAAAACCGCATTTTCTTGCGAGCGCTAGTTCATATTTAAAAAAAAAAATGAAACAAATCGAAGGTCGAAGTGCCTCAACACTCCAGGCCGACTTTCGAGTGACGTACTCTGGGGGTTCACGTGGTTTCCCCTTGGGTCCTCTCTTCAGAGACCCCAGCCGCTTCCTCCGCGATCGTCGGCTTTCAAAGGATTAGCCTCGTCGAAGGTCACGGCGTGCGATGGACACAAAGGACGGATCGCCACGGGGCTGACGGCGAGTGTGGCAGCGGAGGGGATCAGGTTTTGTTGACTTCCGCGTACCTCCAGAGACGCTGTCATTTTAGTTCCCGTAGTCACCACAGGCGGCCGCAGATCGGAAATAATTCGTTTTTTGCCTTGCGATTACGCAGCGGAATGGAAGTTTTTCGGAGAAAGGTGACGCGTTTTTTGTCACTTGGGCTTGGATAAACAATATAAAAAATGCAAACTGGCGATTCTTTCAACATTGAAACCGTTGCACCGCCCCTTTAAAGGGGCCCTGCAACAACTTTTTGACTGGTTTTTAATGTGCACCGAACCTAAAAGCACTGAACGTAGTAACTTAATGAAACTTTTCTTTTCGCAAAATTCGCTTTATTTTAAACGTTATAGGCAAATTAGAATTACAAAAACAAGCAAAAAATAACCTCCTTCATGACGTCGTAGGTCCTGGCTTCAGTGGCCGTGAACTAGAGGAGAGATAGTGAGCTCATCGAGCGTTCACGGCTGCCGCACTCCGTGTCGACGGCTCGAGAGTGCGCCACTAAAGCGTGTGTTGGATAGGCTGTATGAAGCGGGCGGCCAGGGAGGCTTGCATTGCATTTGCTGCGCGATTAAAGACTATTTCGGCATAACACTTCATTGGCCGCAAACGACAGCAAACACGGGGTAAAAATCAGTACAGAACGGAAGCCACTTCGCGCTGCCATACCGCCAAATGGCCTTTCTACGCTCCGAGACCTTTCTACGCTCGCCGTTCGTCGGCGCCTCATCCCACTAGCCCTTTCTAATATGCGCCGCTTTTTCCGCCGCTTGGTGGCAGGTATGTCGACGGGTCACTTCTTGTTTACGTACTTTATAAACTGCATTTGTTTCTTTTCTGATCTAAAATACTGAACAAAAACTACTTTCATACATAATTGAAACGGTTCGCGACACTTATATTTTGTATCTCGACTAAAAAAAAGCTTTTAGCGGCTCTGACCAGTAGTAAGCCCAGGACCAAAGACGTCACATTTCGCGCGCTTTCGGTACCACGGGTCGCCCTCGTCAGTGGAGGAGGTTTCCGCGTCGTCCGGTTAAAATATGACGCACTGATATTTAGTCACTCTCTCCGTGCCCGTTGGCTTGCCCGAACCCCAAGAGACGTGGAAACCGCAGAAAAGGTAGACGCTTAAATATGATTGCAGGGCCCCTTTAAGGAGGTTGTGGCGTATTTGCGTGGGCGGCCGCGTTTGCCTGCAGAAGCCGCCGTAGATGTAGACGCTGCTGTTGATGTCGAGGCCGTAGATGTAGACGCGGTCGCCTCACAGTCCATCGCATGAAGCACATAACGAGCAGAGATGAAGTCCGAAGCGCACTTTTTGCACACGGCGCTCCGGCGGTGACATCACGCTGATGACGTATGATGGCGCTTATGACATCACGGTGATGACGCTTGATGACGTATTTTTATGGCCATCTTTCGGACACAACGCCGCCGCCGTCGATTGTTTTCACGTAATGTGACAAGTGAAGTCGTCCTGGAGGTCTAGGACGACTTCTAGGACGACCGCAAGGGCGACGCCAAGGACAGCGTCGTCCTTGAGCATACGATTAAGCGGCGCGTGCCACAGAATCGCCTTTTTATGGCCATTTACTCCGATTTTTTGCTCGATGGGACAAGTAAGGCTTTCGCCTTAAAATACCCAACCCAGTAACAAACCCAAAAGTGAGTAAAATATGCCTGCATCCAATGCCGAAAGCCAGTGTTATTCCGAAAGGGCAAATAGTCCGCTGCCAAGGTGCACGTCGAGCTTGATGTCTTTGGGGATCAGTGCATACTGCTTACCCGCAACAGATAAAGTGAGGCTGCACACAAAAATAACACACCTTCATCTGAGCAAGTTTAGCAACCCATTGCCGGGCCCAATCCTCGTGCGTCCATGGCGTAGTTAACATCTTTTTTACATGCCCACACTTCACATAAATCCTCATGGCTACTGCATTTTCGGGTTGATACACATTCGCGCACCCCAATGACGTGCCCCTAGCACATCCCAACATGGCGGAGACGTTACGCGGCGCCAGAATCACTCAAAATGGCAGCGCAAAGGAGTCTCTTTTCCAAACTTGTATACTTCAAATGAAGCATGACGATCAGTCCAATGAGTAAGTCAGCATGCGGCATTCGAAGCACGGATGTCCTGGGGGTTCATAACGTAACGTAAGAAAACGTTATCAAGCGTTCCTGTGTGAATGGGCCTTTGGTGGCTGGGTTTATATCAGGGGTCTTCAAACTTTTTGGCTAGGGGCCAGATCGGGGATCCGTCGCCGTCTCGAGTGCCGGAAAATAAATAAGCAAATTTAAACGAGGAAAAGCTAAATAAATAATCTAGCTAAGCTTATACACCATGTTTGCAAACAACCCGGAGCACGCTTAGCGGCACGCCACTGGCGCCGCGCATGCGAGATGGCCTGTGGGCAAGAACCGCACCTTCTCGCATCAAGAAACCATTTGAATATGATGTTGTCGGCGTCGGTGTGAGTCGCCGCGCTCTTTTTTTAGTAGGAATTGTTCATTCTACGTTTTCCTAGGAATGTCTTACTACTTTGGTGACCTGAGCGAAATTAACGAGGCTGGTTACACCGTAAAACATGATTCACAGTATGAGAGCATGATTCACAGTATGAGATTCTGCTCGCTATTTTAAGTCGTGACGTCGCTCGGGCTGCAAAAGCGTGGACGGTAGCTGCGATGCTCGACGTCGATACTGAAAATCGCAAGCAAAATCGGACCAAGTGAATCAGACATAACTAGTTGGTAATGGCCCCTTGTAACAAGAATCAATACTTCCTTGTTTCTATACTCTTTACACCGAGCCTTCATACCCCAAACAAACTTCAAACTTAAAAGATTTCTGAGGTCTGCGCTTAATTCTTATCACGATTACTGGATCAACGTTTGGTCTACGGGCCACTGTCGTTTGAACAAGCAGACGAGTTTGAAAGAGCATACGATAGTTTTAACCATCAGACGACCGTATGGACGTGAAGACGCACTGACCGTGGTCCGCGGGGGGTGGTCCGGACAACTTGACAGTTTTCCCGCGTTTATACTGGAACGAAAATAAATAAATCTGACGGCCAAAAATAGCCGTCAATTAAACCCAAATTGCTTCCAGTACAAGCAATCGTGGCCCGACGGCGTCTGGTTTTCTTTTTTCTCGGCACCTATCTACATTCTCGAACTAACCGGGCGAGCAGAAAACAAATGAAAACTGATTTTCACACCTTTCCCTGCTCTTTTGGTACAAACCCTGTCGCGACGCTTTGATGAGAAGGCAAGTTGTAGTCTGGTTTCTTCCAAAACAACACAGGAATTCCCGTCCCGCATGTCGACTTCCGCCCACACCACCAGACCAGAAGTGCGCCCGAAGCGCCACCACCGCGGCGTCACATAGCAGAGATGAGTTGCTGCCTATGCACACAATTAAAAGTTTGAATAAAAATAAAAAAGTCTAAGGATGATGACTACATAATTTTAATATCCGTATTTAGCTAATTACTACATTACACAATAATTGGGACTTAGGCATGTCCACGCAGGGCTGAAGACTAGAGAGAATAATAGAAATAATGCTGACAATATGCAGTAGACACGAAATAAGACGCTTATCGCAATATACATGGGAACGCAAGGGAATTTCAACATATGTGGTAGTTACCAGATATGAAAGAGAGGACTGAGATATGCCGGTTATAACATGTCCAATGAATAATATAATTAGAGAACACGAATTAGGATAACAGTTTCTTCTAGTCTTATTAAATTTTTTTTTTGCGCGTTTTTTGCGCGTTGCGGTGCCGTTTTCTTACGTTCGCTTACTTTTGCTCCAGAAGCAGCGGGCTTGCTGGGACGGTCAAATTACCTTGACGGGGCTCTCGGAAGCTCCGTGGGCCGGGTTTTGCAAGCGGGCAGGGGTTTGGAGGCCCCTGGCTTATATTGATGCGATCGTAGTGCGACCAGTCGAATAGGGACCAGTCGCAGACGCCCTGTCTCCCTACGTCTTCCTCTTCCACCCATCTTCCAGTCAAAATATGTCAAATCTCTATTTGATTCGCTACGATCGCATCCATGGTTGGGTTTAGATGAATGCGATAGTAGCGCATCGAATCGAGCAGGGCCTGATTAGACTCACTATGTCTCCCACTACTTCCTCTTTTACTCATCTACAACTAATCAAAATAGTGAAATTTCGATGCTTCACGCTTTTCTGTTATGATCTAGCAGTTGCTGTGAAACTCTCGCATAGCAAGTTATCTTGTGAGATTTACATTAAGGGGGATCGGTGGCCTAGTGGGCTAGCGCGCGCACACCAGCTCGGAGCACGTGGAGCGAAAGCTCGCGCTGCAGAACCCAGGATACTGGGTTCAATAGACCCTTCCAGAAATTCAGTCTGGCCACTGTGATCACTATCATCATCTGTAGAACGGCATTTGTGCCATACGAATGGCGGCCTTCTAGTGACTGATAAAGGAAGACGTTGAAGATGCTCCGGATGATGCGAGGCCTGCATATTCGGGGGGTTAGCACGACGCGACGTAGGAATGGAACACAAGAGCTACGTAAGCGTTTACTTCTAATAACTCAGATTCAGTCAATCTGTGGGCGGCACACAATTGGCTTTAAAGCCCTTTGGTGTATAGAATTTTCTCGAGGCATCTGAGTGGGTTGGAGCTTTGTTCTGAATGCAGGTTCTTGGTCACCATCGAACTGAAAGTGATCAAGAAAGAACTCACACTGAACGATTCCTCGCGTGCCGTTGACTTGCGAAAGTGACGGTGCCGATACAAGTTCATCTCCGCCATTGATAGGGCAAAACCTAAACTGCTTTACGAACCACCAGATGGCACTGAATTTCGGAAAGGGTCTATAGACCATTTGCTGTATTACCCAAGCATCAAGGAGAATGCAGGGATTGGTGTTCCACGCGCCACACGCGCACGTCTTCCCCGTATAAAATATTCGAAGTAAATAACCAAAATAAAGCGTTGACGAACGCGCGTGCAAGATACAATTTGTTTTAGGTTTTTGCTTTGGAAAATTTACTACTGCTGAGGCCAGCACGTGCGGCGCGTGGAACACCAATCCCTGCATTCTCCTTGATGCTTGGGTAATATAGCAATAGGTCTATCCCCGCCCCTGCCCGTTTCGATCTGGATGAGCATCGTACCGGCGTGCGGTCGTGTATCACTACTGCGTGATGCACGTTAAAGACCCCAGGCTAGCGGTTGTACTGCACTGTCTAAATCGCTCATCTACAGCTGGGAGACTCGTCGCCCTTGGAGGCAGACCAAGTTCTAGGCTGTATAAACATACACACAACCCAATTTTAGATTTACATTGAAGATGCAGATCAATACCGTTCAGATGGAAGCTTGGACGAGTTGGTGATTGATATTGTGAGGGTTTCAAGTGTATCTCCCCCCCCCCCCCCCCCCCCCCTTGGTGCTATTCTACAGGGTTCGATCTAAAACCGGGTTCTCGGCCCGTGTAAATAAACTGCGCATCACAGGAAGCTCGAACCCTGTGAGAATGTGACGCTAGCGGTGGTGATAAAATACAAAAGTTTGAGCGCGTGACGTCACATGGATCAAAAGATATACAAGAATGACCAAATGTTTTTATGAGCCGACTTACACCCAAGCCTAATATTTATATCTTTCGATCCAGCTAACATCATGTGCTCCAACGTTTGCATTTTAACACCACCACTAGCGTCACTTTCTCAGAGTTTCACCTCTTTGCGACGCGTGGTTTACTTAGGCTGGCCGAACCACCGGGTTTCATTTTCTCGGGCTCACCCTGTAGAATACTTTACCTCGTGTAGTATTTCCTGATTGAAGGCTAATATGGATACACAGCGGCTGCGTAAAAGATTGTATACGTAACCGTATGGTTAGCTCCACTTTATGTGCGAGCTAAGCCGAATCAACGAGCAGGAACATGTTCCCCTAAACGATTCTTGTACCGCACGTGCACGTGTGCTGGTCAGGGTAAAGTGGTGTATCCTGGAAAGTCCCTGTCTGCTAGCAGTAAACAGACAGATACAAACATACAGTCGACCAAAACTTTGGAAGGAGATCGACTGACCGGTCTCGGTTGTCATGGCAATCGCCATTACGGTACTTTCAAATCTTCGAAGCTTCGAAAGGGTCGTTTTGAACCAGCCGCGCCGAGATTGCTACGGTGCGCAATTGTACTGATAGCGCTTTTTATCAGCAAAAGCGTCCTTGTCATTGTGTATGCAATCAACTTATCAATCATGCTTATCACTATAGATCTCTAACAACTATATTATCTTTCTTGCGTATTTCAAGCGAGGAAAATTATTTTTAAATGACTTCAAGCATCGACGCCACATGGGGTGGCGGTGCGGAGATGTGCGCTTGTTTCGCCAGTGTGTGGAAAACAAAAATAATATATCCGCATGCGATAAGTGCTTTAAAGGAGCAACCTGTCACCACGAGTTCAGACCGGCTCACGAAGTTTGGAGAAATCAAGGAGAAACTGCTCATTCTATGAACCAAAACGGCGACCATACAGCGACCTTGGCGCTACTTTCCCTGGATACAGGCACTTTAGGTCAGGGGTGCTGAAAGCCCGGAGCTCGCTCTTGTGGCTACTGCTACGTTCACACTTGAAGCGAAACGGTGTATAGGCTTTATGCTATTATGATTTGGACGTACTCAGTGTAAAGCTTGCTGGCATCGACTACACTCAGTAATGGCTTGAGAAACACAGGGCGTGGTGTATCTCGAGCATCTCATTAGAATGTGGCATTCGCCGATAAGAACGCCACCGGGCCAATCACGAAGCGCGTGAAGATATTAAGCTACGCCCTGCGTCTCTTACGTTGTCAGTAATTATGCGTCAGGTCAAGTGCGCGCCCAAGCGATTGACGGTTCTAATTCCCTTCTCCAGCGCTGGTAGACGACGTTTGACGTTGATGTCGAAAGCGCCGTGAAAGTGCTACGTCCGGTTAGCGTTTAAAGGTTCATTACCGGTATCCTGAAGCACTTCGTAATTGATTTCTGTACAACTGTACCCCTTTTGAAACAAGCGCAATTTTCGTGAAGGGATGAAAATACACGAGCGGATAGCTTAAAGTACGACCATTTTTGCACGGCCCGGCTGGTTCAGACATTGGCGTCCGTTGCGTCCACAGCAAACAAAACAGCAGAAAAGTCGGTGACATTGGGAGGAACAACATGTCTGTTTGACGAAGCCGCTTCTTGCATTACTTTTCAGACTATGGACTCCACCGAAATAAACGGCACTTAGCGGCTGGAGGAGAAAGCCGTGGCGGCAGGTTCGCTCGCCGGCCTTCTCGAGAGAATCAGATATTAAAGCATGAAATGCTTTTCAACGCTGCCCTCAATCCCAACATTATGTCCATCCGTCCGTCCGTCGGTGGATTTTCCCCAAAATGTAGTGGGGACTGAGGCGTTACGTGACGTTACGTGACCTGTACACATTGGGGAAATTGACGGCACGTGACCTATGCGTCGACTCAGTTTCCCCGCTAAGTTTAGAGGGGAAAATTCACGTCTTGTGGCCAAAACATCAATTCAGTTTCCCCGCCTAATGTAGCCGGAAACTGACGTCACGTGACCTATACAACAATTCATTTAACCGCTATATTTAGCGAAACAATTTTGACCCAGACACCAATACAGTTTCCCCGCTAAATTTAGTGGGGAAAATATACGTCCCTATATAATTCCCTATAATGAATTTGATGGATTATAGGACTTTGAAGGTAAATTCCGCTGCCAATTGTTTGCAGTGTGGCGGTCCAAAAACGAAATCGTGAAGTAGGTTCGAAAACACGCGATGAAAATTGATAATGCGCCGCAAACAGTTGTTGCAGAGGCGCTGTCATTTCGGTGGCCCGGAACACAGTGAGCAGACACAACTCTCTGAACCAGGCTATCTAACGGCTCTCATAAAAAAAAGATGTTCATTCGTGGCCCCAACTTAAGCGGCACAAATTTATTCCCGAGATTACTTTGCTCGAGTAAAAAGCGAAGAGCTGATGTCGGGTTTAGACTAATTGAGGAGAGCGACGTATGTCCTTAGTCTGGATGTAAGGTCTCATTTGTTTTGTATTAACACCCTCACTAGCCTGGACACATCAGCCCAGGAAGGACACCTCAGGGTCAGCGGCGACCCGATGAATAAGGAGCAGTGTGAAAGTAGGAAGAAACTTATAAACTCTAAACAGAGATTCACGATAGCATGAGAGTCGCACCCCGTGCACTAACCAACTCGATACTCGTTGCCACATCATGAAAATTAAACCAACTCTCAAGCATTGTTCACGCGCTGCGTGAAGTAGTTCTTACAAACTTTGGTTGTCGGAAAAAGAAACAATGCTTTTGGTGTTTGAAACGAGTACGTCTTGATAATATAGCATCTTGCTTAGATAAAATGAAACTGCATCTATCTCAATTCAACTCATAAAGGGGGGAAATTAGTAAAGTTCCTCGAGAAGGCGGGCTTATTTTATCGCGGTTCTCGATGTGAATACGAGTATACACCTTTTCCACAAGCGCGCAGCCATCTTGAATATCGTCACTTCTGGTATGCGGTAAAACATCTTTTTGATCTCTCCCCGAAGCTAGAAGGTGTTTACGAAAAATGTGTGATTGTCACACATTCCTGATTTGCCTCAGCTATATTTTCTCGCATATTCCAGGTTGAAACGTTTTATTATTTTTTCGCCCCGCATACCAGATACGGAACCCACGTGACTGAGAACGACAGGAAACAGAAAAGGTCTATAGTCAGAGACGAGTTAAGAGTGCGCCAGAAGTTTGGCCTCCCGCTCGCGCGAGTTGCCTTCTGTTGCACTTTGACTGGGTATACTCAGGATACCCCGAAGTGTTACGGAAAGTAGAAAGATCGCGCTAGGCACGGAGCTTCTGGAGCATGTTTAACTTCTATGTGACTATAACATTTTGCGTGAATGAAAGATGTTTTCGAATTTCCTGTTTTTTAGTATGTTGACCGCACCACATAGGTCTCATTGCAGCGTGTTTCTGCGAATTCCGAACCGTGCTTATGAACAATAACGACGCTATTGAACTTGGTCTCTTGAGTTAGTCTAAATACCACCGAACTGTGAATTTGGAAAATTGTGCCGTGCTTGGTTTTCTTCCGTTGCGGTATGTTAATTTTCATCGAAGGACTAATAAAATTGAATTCAATTTGAGTTCTTTTTTTTTTTTATCCTGACTTTTGTTATATTTGAGAAAGTAAACTTGTTGGTAGTTGTATTTTTTAAAGTCTGTAAACGTCTTCTACTCGTGAGTAACTTTCTGTTGGATTTCAGAAGTGAAGACGGCTTGCGCATATCAAGGCGCTTGAGCACCCGTGCGTCTATAGTTTCGACTGCAAAGCCGCAGGACGTTGTCCCCCACTATAGGAACTTGGCAGGATTACTAAACAAGAGTCACAAACGTATCACTTGAAGAACTGTTTATTTATTATTTGACAAAAAAAATACGGCACAGCAGAATGCACATCCCTCAAAATGGTTTTCAAAATCGCATAAGGCGTTGAAATACCAGATCATTAATATGCCTATGTTTGTAAAATATGGCGCACTAGAAGCAAATTCATCAGCAAAACCGTTTGTTTATTGCTATAATATAGGAACGACAATAACCAGAGTTCGGTTTTCTTCCCGCGCTTTGAACGATCAGGACAAGCACACTTCTTTCGGGCACAGAGGAGCACCGGCTTGGCATTTGAAGGAATCGGAGAATTCTCGGGTGTTCCTGAGGGGTACGATGCGCCTCGAGACTCCCGGTACGTACGTAGATGACCTCAGCTTGGAGTCCCTGGGTTCGCACCCTTTTAGGCGGTAACTGAGGGAAAATAGCTGACAAAGGTCGTACGGCCACCTCAAAACCGTTTTTTTTTCGTTATTTATTAGATCTTTTGTAAGCTTTATAAAGGGTGGTGGCGTGGCACCAACGAAATCGGTGAAGTTCTGGAAGTCCAGGAAGGCTGGACCTCTGATTGAAAAATCTCAAATAATCGTTCCTAAAAAAAGAAAAAAAAGTTACTGAAAAAAATGAGTTAGAGGTGAATTTTAGCGTATTTTTGTCCCGTAAAGTTTAATATCACGAGCCCTTTACGCGCACGTACTGATAGACACCGGAAAAACGAAAACACCAACCGCTGGGTCTTTCCCAGCGGTTCATTACCGTGAGAAAAAAAAAAAAAAAGGTTATGGCGCATTTATTGTGGGTGATCGGGTTATTCGGATATAGTAAACGCACAAAGAAGCCGAGTGCCGTGACTGTGCACTCTAGTCGCGGCTTGATTGGATCCCTCCTATCGTCGTCCGCGGTTGGACTTAGTGTGAAACGGTGCATAGATATTTTGAGCGAGCTCCGGAAGGCATCGTGTACTTTCGACGCAACTGTTGCGGCAAGTTCGACAGTTTTGGGCGGTGTTACCGCGAACAAATACCCAGAGCTGCATCACCATTTCATCTCTGACAATGCCCACCTCCTCAAAAGTAGAACGCAAAAAAAAAAAATAAAAGAAAGGTCGTTGCATAAATTTCTGGAGGTGCCAGGCGAGAAGCAGTGTGACGCCGTTATTCTTGATATATCGATGCATATGAAAATGTAGAAAAGCCAGAATTTCTACGAGCATTACATCTTCCGCACCGGTGAGTAAGATCGAGTGAGGGGATCACGTCAGGTACGGCTTTATCCAGCCTGTACGTCGTTAGAACGCGACAGTCAAAGGCAAAATGAAGTTAAACTTTGTGATCTACTTTCTTCGAAGATATTAATAAATATAGTTTGGAATTCAGCCTCAAAAGTAGTCCGCGTTTATTGTTTATTGTTGCAAACTCAACAAAGTTGAAAGCTACCAGCGTGCTTCTACCGTATTCAAAGAACAAGTAATTCATTATCTCGACTGCTCTTTTTTAGGTGTAGGTACCTTATGTGTGTGTGTGTTTTTTTTAAACCAAGAGCTCCGAGCACTTAATGGTATAGCGCTGAACGAGCAGCTCCTACCTCGGTGCCGTTCCTGGCTGCACCGGAGCCTTTCGGCCTCGGGGTCCGGTAGCGGTTGGCAAGATTTGGCGATCCGAAGCGCGGTGGCGTCCTCAGAGCGGTTGGAAACTGTCGCTCACCAGGCCGTGCGCACGCACGTCGCCTCTTATCCAGAGTGGCCCAGTGGCCCGGCCTGGAGCCTAAAACGCTTGGGTTTTGATGTTTCTTCCGTCTCGTAACTTTTTGCACAGCATCGAAGACACTGGGCTCGTCTTTACGCTCGCCGAAAGCGTCAAAAGGCCTTCACGTGCGGTGCACCGGAAATTGTGGTCACGTGGTGTGGCCAGTGCCGGAAATGCAGCTTTAACTTTGAGCTTTGACACGGCGTGGCACCAAGCCCAATGCACCTTCGCGCAGGGCTTGGTGAGCATTCATGCAAACGTTGCCGCGTCGGATTCGTTCGAAGGACGATTGGAGTTGATGCTCTGAAGTCGCATTCATGTAAACGCGGCTATAGTGGACGCCGTGCGAATCCGTGCGCTCCTTTGCCTCAATGTACTTTTTTGTATAAGAAAGGATACATTTATTTTAAAACAGAAGGGAAACATTTATTTGTAAGTTGTCTCGTTAAATATCAACAAAGAATTAAACGCGTAAGAAACGTCACTGTATGCGAAAATGTGTTTACAAAATTACCTGTAATCGTGAATTTCTATTAGTACACTTGTTGTTAGAGATGCGTGGAATGCATTGCGACCCTGAGGTTGGAAGATCAAGCCAAGGGGTTTTAAAAGTTCGAAAAAGCTATAAATGTCAACCTTAATACATAAAAAAAGAAACTGATTTGTGTGTAGGAAATCTTTTTGTTACTTTATTTTGGTCCATTTAATGTGCTCAGTCGCACCAGCAGTTTAAAAAGTGAGGTACAGCAACTGCAAGAACTTAGGAAAAGCAAGAAACACGAGAAGCCTCGTTGGCAGAGGCAGCAGCGAACAGGACAGGAGAAAGAAAGAGGACTGTACGAAAATGACGTCACAGCACAAAGCGTTGCCCATGCAGTGTTGCTTCGCAAAAGCTAAAGCCTGGTTCAGACAGTTGCGGTTGACTGCGTTTGACTGCGTTGCGGTTGCGAGAAACCAGGACATCCCTGCTGCTTATATCGCGTGCCAAGATGATTCCTTGAATTGGATTCCATGCTTCATACGAAGCACAGATGTGCCGGTGACTGGCTTTCTGCACTCGACGGAACGCAGTCAAACGCACTCAAACGCAAGTGTCTGAACCGGCCTTAAGCCGTTGGCGGCCCACTGACAAGCTGGTGACTGCATCTTTGAAATCGGTTTTTGTAGGGAGTGTGGCGACCCTTAGACGTAATATTTCGCCTATGAAGATATGTTCCACACTAATGCCATATCAGGCATATGTTTTGGTTCGACGTTTGGGCGGAAGTATCTTTTTAAGAAATTAATACATTTTTCTTCCTCTTCCTAGTTCGTAGCATTTCAGAAGAACCGAATACTGCGTGTGCACAGTTTTGATCGGAGCTGAAGGTACGCAAACGCGAGCACATGGACGCTCGTGGCTTTGCAGCGCGTACATTATATTGCATTTTTCACACCGTCGAGCCTGCCGTTTCTATATTAAAAAAAAAAAAAAATCGTTTCAGGGCGTTCACTGGGCGAACTCGAACTCGCATGAGAAGTAGTATATATATATATATATATATATACTGACACTTTAAGAAAAGCTAATTGTTTGCACTTCTTGCTTCTTGATTAGTTTGTTTGACGTCCTTATCTGATACAACTGCAATCTTAGTGACCAAGTAACCATAGTAATATGCTCGAGACGTGACACGTCCTGTGTTTCTCAATTTCTCAGTGAGTATAGCGACATTATTTATCGGCGCCAGTCAAAACGCCAAATTAGAAACTTTTGAAAATACCAGCGATGGTTTTGTTCGCTTCGTGTCACGACATCAAAACCGTCGAGAAATTTCTGGCTTCGCTATATATGTCGAGGTGACGTCATGTGCGAGGTATGCGCTAGACGGCAGCGCCATCCACGGTGCTCATTTTCTCCATAAAATATTCTCACGAGCGGCCTTTCGTTCCGCAATCGTTATCGACGCAGAAGGTCGCTGCCAATGCCACGAAACGCTATCACTCAGGCAAGGTAGCATTTGAAACGGACTCCACCAAGTAAACGTTAATTGCCTTTCGGCGCTACATTGTCATTCATAAATCTGGAGTTATAACTGATACGGTCGACGGGTTAATAGCGTCAACTCACTGCGGGGCTGCAGCCTTGTCCGAATGTCGCCAGTTTTTTTTTTTTTTTTTCCTTCGAGAACAGTTAATTCTGGTCTGGACGAGGTCAACGGTGGCGCGAGAAAACGCGACTGGACTCGCTCGTTTCTGGAGCAGTGATCCGGCGAGCCAGAGAGCGAGACGCTACATTGCATCGTGCGCCGTCATCGAGATGTCAGGGACACGCAAAAGGGAGACTCTACATTTTTTTAAAATTAAAACAGAACGATAAAAAGAACAGAGGTAAGTCAAGCAGTACGCCCCTCTGGCTACTTTGACTCTGTAATTATGCAAGCTCCCTGACTTTGGCTATACTCTGTTCACCCTTAGGCTGAGACTCGAAACTCCGCATTCAGCGCGAGCTTTCTGCCCTTGCTAACTCAAGTGTGAACGGACAGGCACGTATAAGTAAAACACAGCGTAAGCCAGCGAGCTCGCGCTGAAGGCGGTGCTTCTAGTCTCAGCTTAAAGGGACCACGAATGATGTTCCAGCATTTTCTGAATGAAGACCCCAATGAATCTTCAATGTTCATCGAACCCACAGCAGGAATCCGTTTTCGTTTTAATGCATCCAGTTCTGTCCCCCCAGAAAGATAAAAGCGCACGCCTGCTTTCCTCTCTCTTCGACCGGACTCGGCCACCAACACGTTAAATCACGTGACCATGACGTAAAGTATGCCTTTCTACCGGAAACGGGAAGTTCTCCCAGGCGAGCGAGGAAGCCGCGTTGGACACTATACTTCACTGATCTCAATGACAATTGCTGGATCGCGTTTGCCCGCTCCGCGAATGCGGTCACTGGCGGCCATCTTTAGGTAGAGTTATATCACCTCTAGCCGCGGTACAGCTGCTGAAGCCACTTGGCAGCCACCATCATCCATCCATGGCAGACGACGTTTTGGCAGTTGTGGTGGCAGGCTGCCATCAAAATAGCGTGGGTGATATTCCGTGATTGATTGAAATTGTTTGACGAAACATGTTTTTGAAACCCGGCGTGAACGGTAGCCCGGCTTTTGAGGACCCGGTGAAAGTTTCACGAAATCGCGCAGCACCGGGGAAAAGCAGCACAGCACCCATCGAAAGTCGCATCAAAAAGAACATCGAAAGCAGACGCCGGTACCAGACCGGTACGTAGTCTGCTTTCGATGCGAGCTGCGCTGCTTTCCCCCGTTGCTGCGCTTTCGTAGAACTTTCGCCGATTCCTCAAAGATGAGGCTACCGTTCACGCCGGGTTTCAAGAATTTGCTTCGTCGAACAACTTCAATCAAGCACGAAATATCACCCACGGTACAGTGTACTAGATCTACGGCTATTTTATGGCAGCCTGCCGCCATTGCGCTGTCCGCCATATTACTATGATGGCTAGAGATGATATAACTCTACCTAAAGATGGCCGACCGTGGCCGCATTCCGGTCCATAGGCAGAGGTGGTCAAACGCGATCCAGCAATTGTCATAGAGATCAGTGCTATACTTCGTTTCACTTTATCTGCGAGCGAAGCCAAAGCTAGAAGCGCGAGACCAGCGCTTTTTGCGTTTCTCCTCAGCTCGCGCGCCCGAGCAAAGCCTGAACGCACGGAGCTTTCGTGCTCGCGCTTCCAGCTTTGCCTTCGCTCTCACATAAGGTGAAACGAAGTATAGCACTGCGTTACACGGACGTATGGGCTCGTCAACGGACGATCCGTCGACGAATATTTGATTTCGCGTTCGTGACCAATGAGGGCCGTGACGGCACTTATCATCGGGGGGATCGGTGGCCGAGTGGGCTAGCGCACACCAGCTCGGAGCACGTGGAGAGAAAGCTCGCGCTGCAAAACCCAGGGATCCTGGGTTCAATCCCCACCCCTGCCCGTTTCGGTCTGGATGAGCATCGTACCGGCATGCGGTCGTGTATCATTAGGGAATTGTAGTAGACCGTTTCCGCAGCCCGCTAAGCACCCGGATAGCGCTCCGTAATCCGCCACAAAACCTTGAACTATGCAGACAAGGCTGGTGGCGCGCATGCGCAGCTGCGGTGTTTTCTTCGGGGATACCATAGCGGAGGAGAAAAGCGATCTACTACAACTCCCTACTACTGCGTGGTGCACGTTAAAGACCCCAGGCTAGCGGCTGTACTGCACTGACTAAATTGCTCACCTACAGCGAGTGACTCGTCGCAACATTAAAAATGGCTGAGCAACGACTCGCTGTATAAATATCCACACAACCTCAATTATTATTGCTCAGCGAGATGCCGGCGATGGCATCGAGATTGTGCTAACTTGTTGCGGCTTGCGCTGTTGCGCATGTCGTCCGAGGTACCCAAGGGGCCATCGATATTTATCAATGCAATCATCCAGCCGCTCCTCATACAAATGGTTTTGGATCCCACGTCCTTTGTGTTGCATTCAAGAATCATCTTTCTTTTAGCAGAAAGCAGTTGTCGTCCTCTGCATCTAACAGCGCTGCAGCATAATCGCGTATCTACATTTCATCTATGCGCCTTCATTTCTTCTGCTCTCGTCAGCGCACACCGAGCCCTGTTGTGGAGATTGTGACCACTAAATGCGTCTGATAACACCGACATCTCTCTCGGCTCTGCGCCGTTCGTGTGAATGATTGAGTCGGGGAGGGTGTCCCGTTGGTTCCGCCAATCACTGACGTCACGCATATCCTTCTCCTAAAAACATCCCTCGTGTAAACATTCCTTAAAGTGCGCTCGAATATAACGCACTAAACGCTCGAGCGTGGATCACCTCTAGATCGCTCCAAAGCCACCAAGGGACCTCCATATACCTCTGCCGCTCTTAGGACGTTGCGCATCTTTTCTAAAACGTATACGATGACAACTTAAAGTGCCGACACTCGAAACTCTTCCTTGAGAATTCGGTTTTTCTCGCTGCTTTCAACGTGCTTCGGATAGTATATCAACATATATATTTATCAAATAATACGAGGATAGATTTACGAATTTTACAGCTTATACTGGTGAACGCGTACATCCCTCTCAGAACCCAGTTCCCCCTCCCCCCCCCCCCCCCCCCCATTCCCTTCGCCTTACACTTCCTTAACTCTATACCCTCGACTTAGATTTTATTTGCATATTATACAGCGTTCCGCTTTATCGTCACCCCTGATGAACTCCCCTTGTTAGCACCGACTTTGCATGTCCATCTCCATGACAATACAAATTTCGAACAACGAACGTAACACGGGTGGCGCCTCGAATCCGATTCTCTAAAGTTTTCGGGGGTGGTATCTCGGTTATTAGAATATCAATGGACAGATGGAAAACGTTCCGCCTTCGGGGACCCGTGTCTATGAAGACGGCGGCTGGCGCGCTGCGCCTGCACCTTTCTGCACTGCGTGACAAAGCCTCCTGGTAGATGTGGAGTTTTTACTCGTGTCGTCGGAGATTGGTTCTCTAATAGAAAATGTTAAGACGGCCCACAGAAAAGTCTTCGCATCTTAGAGAATGCCCTTCCTCCCGCCCGTCCCCTCCCCATTGTTCGGGAACACTATTCCCTTCTTGTTTGTTGTCGTAGCGTGGGCACAAAATCGCGAGTATGTCTTCTCCGTGCGCGTGTGCTTGTCTACTTTTTCGCGTATCGTACGCTTGCCCGGTCGTTCGGGTTTGTGTAACCTTTATGCGTGCGTTTGCGGGAAGTCGACAACCAACAAGAAAAAGTTACCCGTTCATTTAGGCGAACCCACGCACGCGGCTGCGTTTCTTGGAAGGACTTCTTACTTGACGAGATGAGCCGCGTCAAGCTTGTCTTGCGTGTCAGAGGAATCTTGCTAGCCTGGGAGGCTTAATAGGAAACGTGACGCCTGCTGGTGCGAGTGTTACATGTGGGTTTCGGGAACTTTATTTTTTTTTCTTTCTTGCCCCTTTTTTTATGGTAGAGTAAGACCGACCTGTGCTTTGCTTTATCCGCGCATGAAGGCTGGTGTTAATCAACGAAAGCAGTCACCCTGGCGCGTGTTTTTGAAATGGTCTCGACTCTTGTAAGAAGTGTTGACGGTGAGCGTACAGAGAGCTTGCTTTCATGACCTATTTTTTGCTGAGGGAACGGCTTGTTAAAAATAAATAAATGACCACGTGCCTGATATCCAGGCATCTGAAGTTTTCTTCATCTGTTATATTTACGGGCGCCTTTTATTTGAGATGTATGGGCAGCTGGAGGAAAGAAAAAAACAAATATTTGCGGATTTACTTTCAAAAGTAAAAGAAAAGAGGCACTTTATTACCATAAAGACTCAGTTATTGAAAATAAAATACGAAATTATTAACATCGCTCTGTGATACAAATTTCAAATTGCGTGTTTCCTCAAATTACAGCACGTAATCAGTCAGAATAGTTTGATTCGCACCATTTTTATTATTTATTTATTGATTGATTTATTTATTCCAGAAAAGCAACAAGGCTAGAGCCGTACAACAAAAATAGCAACAAACAATGCAGTACAGGTTTCCTACTGATTAGAACCTAAGTCCCCAAAATGTTACCGCAAGTACAGATTCACAAATCACTTTAAAAAATAACATCACGCAGTTTTAGAGTAGGTTGTCTTATGACAAAGTAATATCCGGAAATGAACTAATAGAACGGGGAGGGAGGGAGGCTTTTGAGTCGAAAAGATCGTCTGCTAAAGACGCCGGCTCTCGGCGCCGTATGCTCGCTCGTTGGCGCAGTTGGTACCGCGACCGCTTGCGCCCTCTTTTGTCTCCCGTGCGAAACGGCACCGTATTGTTTGAAGACCTTTGGCTTCACCGCATTTCCATAGAAGCTAAGTCTTTTTCTTTCTTAACGTTTTTCCTCAGGTATTAAATTCGCTCTTTGCAAATTTTACAAAAAATTGCACCCTCTGTGGGCAACGCTGCACAAAGTCGTAGCGCGATAGGTTAAGATACCGAATCTTGCGTTCAATTGAAAAAGCCTGGCCACTCCTTGATACACCCAGTATAACAAACAAAGCTAAAGGGCATCTAATCTAACGTGGCGAGAAAAACAAACATTCTGGCGCGAACTGCTGCCAAACACTTAAGCGATTCTAGCGTTTGCGTCTTTAAAGCACCTTCATTATGCAGACATCGCAGTAACCATTACTTGTAATCAAATAGCTCATAATAAATTATTTTTAAGGTGGTTTTGTAATTGTTTGATGGTTATTACTTAGTAATCACATTAGTTACTTGATTGCATTTTTGGTAGCATACACACGCACGCAAACACACGCACCCCGCTTGCACACGCGTACACACGCACACAAACACGCACATTCATTTTTTCTATCCTTAACTTCAGGTTTTTTTCACTAGTAACTTTTTGGACAAAAAGAAAAACAAGTGTTCTTCAGCTGCTTAGAAAGCAGACATGTACAAATTACTCAAAAAAGGTAGTTAAGTTAAGTTACTGAGTATCGACGCCAAAAGTAATTGGAGTAGAGTAGAAATTACGCATTTGTAATAGTAATTGAGTAAACTACTAACTACTCTAAAAAAGTAGCGAGTTACTTTTGAAGTTACTTTCGAAGTTACTTTTTATATTTTTGTGGTAGCAAAATGAACAACTGTTTGTATCCGTGAAAAACCCTGCGAGCCTAAAATAAATGCAGTCATTTCATGGTTTGCGTTTTCACAAAAATAGTTTATTCGCTCGCAGAAGCAATTGACTTTCAAAGTTATTATCGAAGAGCTTTCTCCTTTTCCTCCTAAAAACGTGCCCAGCCAAGCTAAAAAGACGTTCCACCGACGCGCTGAATGGAATGGCAGCGTTGAATATCAGAAACAGGCTGTGCAGGGTCGGGTAAGCGAGTGTCGGCATCTTCGGTGTCCATGACGGAACATGTGAGGTTTGCCTCGGCTCGAGGGTATTCTATATCAAACTCTCCTCCTTTTTTTTTTTTTTTTCTTCGGCAAGTTGAGATTGTTATGACTGGCCTCTCTTTATTTCCACGACGTTCGGGGAGTACGCTGAGCAAGTGCAGCTGACTGTCAAGGGATCAAGTCTCGCGCCACGACGATGAGATCATCCGGACGACTGCGCGTCTCGTTGCAGTGCTATAGGAGGTATTCACTGGCCGCCATATTTGAGGTCACTGTTTAGAGCGCATGCTCAGAACGAGCTCGCATTAATAGGCTGCCAAGACCGGCAATCTTGGTGGTGCGGAATGCACGTGGCGAAAAAACTGTGGAAGCTCGCCGTCAACACGCGCTCCGCAGCCGAGCACACAGCTATGGCCGCCAGTGAATACTCCCTATAGACGCTTTACAGCAGCTGTGCATGGGCGCCGCCATAACTGACCTTCAGTTTTTGTTCCCTCTTATTCCGTTCGCTTGACTTCATCATTTCCACAGCAGGACAGGTTATTGCAATTTTAAGAGTTACTGTGTCCTTCCCCCCAGCACAGGCCGTTGCGGAGACTCGTGAACGCCCGCTTCTGTGGCTCGGCATCTCGGTAAGACAAGAGAAGGGCGGCTATGGCGGCTCAATCTGGCGCGTATGTAAAGCGTCTATACTCTGTTTCATACTTAGCGTGCAACGCTGTCAAAGCTACTGGCGCGAGCGCGTGACTTCATCTATAGTTTTTGTTTGAGCGAGGACGCGTGCAAATGATCAACGAGATCAAGCACCATGCTCGCGCCAGTAGCTTTGACAGCGTTGCACGCTAAGTATGAAACAGATTATAGTGCTACGCTACTGAAAAAAGAAAAAAAAGATTGTTTTGGTTTAACAGAAATAGACCGATCTCACTAAGCGTTCGGCGCATGCGTGACGCCGCCATAACTTTAGTTCACGGGAGGCAGACGGCCGTGGATGCGAGGGCTCGTGCCGTCTCGTGCTCCACAGGCGCAATGCTCCAGCAAGGTTGTTACTCGTGCAGAAAGACTAAAGTTCCCTCGATGCATTGCGGCAGCGGTGGCGTAGTCGAACTGGCTGGTGAGATCGGTCTATTGAAGCGAAGTATTGGGCAGGAGATCAAACTATAGGGGCGCTCTGACCCATTTGCTGTCCCCACACCTCGGTGTTTACTCAACACAAGGCCTGCGCACATGCCCACAGGCCTTATGGGCATGTTAATGTCATATTCTACAATAGAGCGTGGGGCACAGTGTAATATAAAAAATACTAACAATCAACGAAGGGACGTTAAGTGCCGGATCTATCCCGAAAGCAGTCGTCTGAGAGTGCGAGCTTGACCCACTTCGGCTTTTGTGCTGAGCTGAGCGTGCTGCTGCATTGTTCGTGCAGGCTGGAGTGGTAACAAAAAAGCCCCTCCTCCCCCTCACCGGAGAACACAAACTCTAGCCGAACAATGGCTACGTTTACATGGATGCGACTGCAGCGCATCGGATCCAGTTAACGAATCGAATTGGTCCATGTAAACAACTCGGATCGGATCGAATCGGATCCGATCCGATCCGCTGGGACGGGGTGGTTTGAGATGGTCAATCCGAATCGGGACTCTCCATGTATAGACCAACACGCGGCCCTGACGTCACGCAGCTGCGGTGGCGCTGTCGACGGCACTGCACATGCGCAGACGTTTCACTTCACGCGAATTTGGTTTCAGCGCACGCGCAGTGCCCACACCTTGTGTGGGCAAACGCGGATCGGATCGAGTGCTCGAGCGAGGGATTACGGGAGCTTTGCTTTGCATGCCGCTAGGCAAACCGGACACCTCAGAAACAATCTGAAGGTCACGAGGTTTGCGTTGTGATCCTTCGACACGAGGTGCCGCTACTGGTCGATCCGAATCCATGTAAACGTAGTGGCTGATGTGGATCCGATTCGCTAACTGGATCCGATGCGCTGCTGTCGCATCCATGTAAACGTAGCCACTGACGCCGCGTTCGGTTATGTCGGCCGAGCGCTGAGTCATTGTATTTGTTGTCCCCATCCGTCGGGCGTAACGGTCAGCCCTCCTCCCCAATACTTCGCCGTTGACGCCGGGTCCTACAAAAGGATCTCCCAAGGGTAACTCGCAACCCTCGCCGGCGACTACGGTATCCTGACGCGCCTGACACGCCTGACAAGTAAATCGTATTCGACAAAGAGGAGGTCTCCCTGGCTTGGAAGGTCGGAAGGACGCTAAGGATTACGTGAACAAGCATCGCCGCTCGTACAGTTGCAGCTAGAAGCGGGAACGTGCTCCATTGAACGGATTATCAGTGTCTGCGTTTGTGCGCGGGGGAGTCCGGCTTTGCAAGGGAGCACGCGCTGACGACGAGGCGACCATGGAAACAGGTGCCCAGCTGCGAGGTCATTCCAGTGGCGCCTCCCGTGGAACCCCCAAACCGCCTGAGTTCGAACTAACTAAAGGCAGACAACAGGAAAACAACAACAACCTTCGGACTATCCCTGTCTTTGCTTGCACGGTTGCAGCTGGGCAGCTGGGAGGCGAGTGGGTGCATTACCAGATTAGGTCAATACCCGACCAAGGCTTGTTAAGCATCTCTGCCCGCGTTCGTGCGCGCCGGTGTTATGTTTTGGCTGCTCGTCGCCACCTTGGCCCAAGGACGCCTGTGATGCAGTTTCTACGGATGCCGAGTATAAGCGCGTGGGAACGGAATGAGAGTGGGACCCTTGTTCGAGAATGCCACTTCTTCTGTCGGCGTCTTATTTATTTCTGCGCTCAAAATCTTCTGATGAGCAAAATTATCACTAAATTTCGAAAGTAGTTTGTAATTTGAGTAGAAGTTACCTCAAAAACGTAGTTAAATTAAACTACTAATTACCCAAATAAAGTTGTAATTGAAAGTTACCAAGTTACTCGAAAAAGTAGTTAAACTACAGTAGTTTGAGTAGAGTAGTTGAACTACGTCCATGTCTGTTAGAAAGCTATCACAAGTTGAGAAAAAAAATTAAGGGCAGAGAGTAGAAACTGCTTAGTCAGAATAGTGCGGATTACAAAACTGAGAAATATAGACTAAAACAGAATTTTTACAAAAAATACCCACATATACATTAAAGCTGCCGCCACCTTTACATGTGACAGCGGTCGCATTAACAAAATCTAAACTAGTGGCAATAAGAGGTTTTATGACTGTAATCCGACGTAAAAAATGGAAGATCAAGGCCTGTTTTTACCTCCTTTCCCACCGACAGATGGATATCGAAAAATAAAAATCAAGGTGACCTTTCACAGCAGAAAGGACACGTTGGAAAGTATTTTAAAATAAACCTAAAACGTTGTAAGTAATGAAGTAATGCAGTTTAACTCTGTCAATCTATTGAGCGTGTATTTTTCCTGTTTCTTTTTTTTAATTTGTTTTTTTCGGAACGGATTGCACAGTTCACGAAGACGCCATCCTCATTAAGCGCGATGGAGGTGTGTTTTATCTTGCTCAAGATATTTTTTTAAGTAATACATATTTGCAAAAAAAGACAAAGAAAAAAGTCCTAGTCTAAACGCGCTAGTTCCTTGCTCGCGAGCACGCCTCGGCGGCTTGATCGCGTGTGCAGCGGGAGCACCCATCGCTGTTGCGCTTTCGCACTTGAGTGAGCTTTTTACGATTATAACTTTAACACATCTGTACTTTTTCAACAATTCGCTCAACCGTATTCACTATACAAAGCCGCAATATTACAACGACTTCGTAAATTGTATCTAAAAAGTAGCGGTCACTTCTTGAAGTAATGGCCACTTAGAGTAAAGTTTGAGTAATCAACTAGTCTAACCGAAAACTTTTTGTTCGGGAATATAATTAATACTATAATTGATTAGCTACCTGTATTCGTGAAGCGTGAAACATTAATTTTAGGACGACGCAAGGACAAAAGACACGAGTCGGCAAGCGAATAATCTGCACGCGGCCCGTGTATGAAATGCAGAAAATTAACGCTAGTTACGCTCTCAAGATAAAACGGTAAAATCTGCACATCTCCCGGGAGTAGAACCCAGGCAGAAGAAAGGCAACGTCACAATCCTTGTGTAGACGGTTATCGCAGAAGCACAGCCTCCGAATGAAGGGAAAAGTAAGCATCACCATCAACGTTGAGCGCCGCTTCCGAGGGCGGTGTTCCACTTTTTCGCTCAAATTAAAAATCAAAGGAACGTCTGAAAAGTCCGTTTATTTTTTCTTTTATTTTTTTTTTTGAGAGGGGCACTTCTTTATTCATCTAATAGCAACATTTCTTTTCTTTTTTTTTTTTTTACACTTTTGAGGTTGCGAGCGGTTCTTGAGAACTAGTCGAGTTAGCGAACCTAAGCGGGAGGAGTTGTACGCAATGCTTTCTTTTATCGATCGCGCTGTAGCTTTTTTATAAGGTTCTAGATGAGAAAGTCAACACGGGCTTATTGGAAAACAAGAAAGCACAAAAAAATGCAACACACAAAAAAAAGAAAGGAACTGCGAGTGTTTTTGATGGACGAGCGGGCTGATGGGAGGTATAAATCTAATTATTGCGAGAAATGTAATACAAAATGTTCCGTTCACAGCAAAAGCTACGATGGTGGCTCACTTGGGGCTTGAATAGTCATTTTGTAGAAGGCGACTGCGACTTTACACGTACTGTGGCGTTTCTGGTACTTGTAGCCAAATGATTATAGCAGAGGTCTCTAATCAGGAGATTGCCGAGTCCATACTCTTTTCCCCCTTAGGGTGAACCGCAGGTGATGCTGAGAACCATCGGAGGCAATCGAATGCCATGTGAGTGTCATGTGACCTTCGTCACTGAAGCAGCTGAAACTGTCGCCGTGCCGGATAGACTGGAATGGCTCGTGGCGTCCGCTGCGATCCTTTGTGAACTGGCACGGAGTGTTGTGGTATGATCGCACATCTCTGCAGCGTCACTCAAAACGTTTACATTACATTGTGGCGTGGGCAGTTTCGGGGAGCGTCTGTTGTTCTAATGATCGCTCCACCGCATTGCTCAAATGTAAAAAAGGAAAGCACGTAGACACAGTTAGTGCGAACACGGCATCGACAATTTTAACGCGATAGCGTTAAGGAGCTCATGTCGCAGAAAAGCCGGCGTCGGCGTCGGCGGCGTTATGACGGGACACTCCTGATTGGTCGATAGGGTCATGACGTCACAGCAACATGACATCGCGGGGGAATTTCAAACAACCCACAACGCTCACATGAAACGTGACGTTACGCGTGGAGTGAAAGTGATTAGAAAAACATGACATCTAATACGAATTAAAAGACGCCGCATGAGAAGCGAATGAAAAGGCGATGCGAACGGCGCCCGATAACGCTATCGCGTTCCACTCTTCAGGGTGAATCTTAAGCGTCCCCCAGGTTTTTTTTATGAGTTGTACCCTTACAGTTTAGTGGTAAACAATAAATTTTAATGCGCATAGTATAGCTCCACGTGGGAACATTACTAACAGTTTCAATGACAGCCTTTCAAGAAAATAAGATCAACAGGATATTGTATTTTGAAGGTTGACGGATTTTCCTTGCTGCTGTCCACCTCAGAGTATGACACAACTTACTCGTTCAACATCATGTAGTCATTTATTCTTTGTTCA
Source organism: Ixodes persulcatus (assembly GCA_013358835.2). Taxonomy (NCBI): domain Eukaryota; kingdom Metazoa; phylum Arthropoda; class Arachnida; order Ixodida; family Ixodidae; genus Ixodes; species Ixodes persulcatus. Next base: position 1,251,160 of record JABSTQ010010551.1, read on the forward strand.
CGCCGCGCACTCCGACGCAAAAGTCCCGCGCATACGTTTGCGCCGGCCTTTTATCAACGTCAAAGTGCCGCTCGCGTGGCCGATTACGCTTCGCCACCTCGCAGCAGACAAGTACAAGTTACTGAAAAAGAGTATAGGGAGTATTCACTGGCGGCCATAGCTGTGTGCTCGGCTGCGGAGCGCGTGCTGAACGCGAGCTTCCGCAGTTCTTTCGCCACGTGCATTCCGCACCACCAAGATTGCCGGTCTTGGCAGCCTATTAATGCGAGCTCGTTCTGAGCATGCGCTCTAAACAGTGACCTCAAATATGGCGGCCAGTGAATACTCCCTATAGTGAAGTCAATTTACTGAATGTCGGTGTTATAAGTAACTTGAGAAGAGTAGAAATTACACTATTGCAAAAGTAATTGAGTAAATTACTAACTACCTCAAACAGTAGGTAGATACTTTTCAAGGTAAATTTTATTCTTTTTACGGTAGAGATTCTTGCAGTACACCACAAAACGCGGGAAATGACGTTCATTGCATACCGTGAAATCGGAAAGAACACCAGCTTCAGAGCGGACGTTGCAGTTTTGGTGCATCGTTTGGGTGAGGATGTATGTGTGTTATGGGTGAGAGTTCCAACCACGGCCGCTTGATAAGGGACTCCCCTTGGGAGCGGCCTGCCGTATGTCTCGCGCCGCCGGTGAGAGCGATAGTTCTACTTTACCCCGCAGCGCCAGCCGTGGCGCTCGTTATCGGCGAGAGAGGCGCAGTCCGCCCGGTGCGGCCCGGTGTGGCTAGGGTGCCTACATGTTTCCGCTCCGCTTCCGGAGCGGCGGAAACACGTAGGCACCCTAGGTGTGGCTATTTAGATTGTTTTTCGCGAAGCGGCAAGTCTCATTTGAAACGAGTGCCAGATTGCATGAATGATGTGACAAATCTGTGTCGAAGAAGCACATAATTCTTTCTGCGAGGAGCTCACTTAGTTGCAGGCTGCGCGTTAGAGCCGCATTCAGCTGGCAGTATGAGCGAATTGTCGTTTTCTTGTTCCCGTCCCCGTTTCTATTACCACTGTAATGAGTTATAGTTGGATATAGCTAGGCCGTATGATTTCCGGTTTTAACCGATGCTCGAGCACGATTGAGCTGTGCCTTTTATTTATCTGTGAGGGACAATAAGAAACGGATTCCTCGTGCATAACTTCAGCAATATAAACTTCATTGTTCACGAACAGATCAAGGGAGTCATAAAGTTCGCAAGCGGAATACCTTTCGGGAAAGAGTTTCCGCGAAAGTCTCAATATATTCTCAAGAGAGCTGTTTAGGTCACCAGCCGAGTTAGCCAGAAGAGGTCTGAGGAGCTTCCCGACAAAGAGCTCGCAGAGCTCTTAGCTGTGGTACGGGTCTCTGCAGTTAGTACACCACATCAGCGGGCAGTCCATAAGATGTGGAAGCACAGCGCTCGAGAGGACCTTGCCTATCCGTCCAGAACGACGAATCTCTGCCGACTGTAGAGCCCTCTCGACAAAGGTGCAGACGAGCTTGCACGGCCAGACTGCTTCAGGTCGTGGATAGCTGAGTCCTCGTTGGTCAAGGCTAAACATGAACTGATTTTCTCCGTCACGAGATTCATTTCCCTAAAATTACAGCTTGCATTCAGGACACGTCACCTGCAAACTTGAGCGGGTTCTAAACATTAGCCTTCCTTGCTTCAATCTGTCTTGAAATTCGTCGCAGGTTTGCCGCATATATTTTCATTCGCTCGTTCAGCCGTTTGGCTTGCATTTGAAGGCGGTGCGCGTTTTTCTTGGCATCCTCTATGAAGCCTAGCTGTCAAATTGAATGACGTCTAAAATTCTTCCACTTTAAACTCTTTTTGCAGGCAAGGTTCAATAGCCACGCACCCATCAACAGCTGGTCTTCTTTCTGCAGGGGACTGCATTTTGCGTTGTTGGCTTCTACCACTCGCATGCGACGTGGACGCGTTAGGTGGCACACGTACAAGCGTTCTGCGCTTCTTTGAACCTCTGGTTGCATGTACAACGAATACGATGGGAATTGAGTCGCACCGATGTCGGTCCCAGCAACTTCCGCTTCATCCCTACTTTGTAGTCCTCCTCCTTAAAGGCCTATACGTTCAACCTCGGCTTTCTGCAGGGAAGATAATCCACTTAGCGCTCTTCTCTCCTAAGCTGCGAGGGGGAGCCAGGTTGGGGTAAGGTAAAACGTGAAGAGGAGGTGACGGGCAAAAGTGGAAAGCGCGAAGTGTACGTCGGCCTTTAAAATGAAGGGAGCACATGACGCTCCTGGAGCTTGGTTGCCACTGGCTGCCCTTCTCGCTGCCTTGACGCGAAATGTTCTTCAACCAGGCATCCCGAAATTTCTTTCTAGACGGAAGCTCGTGATAGCAGAGTTCCGGATTTCTCGCAGCATTTGACTTACAATGCGGCACGCAACAGTTTTTAGGCATCGCGTGCGCTGTAACCCATCCGCACACTTTAAAACTGTGCAGAGACAGACAAAAGGCAGCTGTCTGCGTCTCTTCTTTCTCAGCTATCAGTGGTTATCGCCACAAAACTATGGAAACGAGCAAAAAAACGATCGAAAACACAAACCACACATGCGAGCACAGGGTAAAACTGCGATAGTTTCTCCGCGCAAAGCGGCAAAAAGGTGGGGGACAAGCGATTTTCGCGGCCTTTGCGACCGCGGCAGCGCCTCGGTATCGGCGAAGCCAATGACGGGCAGATATTTTCTCTGGGTCGCGGAGCAAGAGCGCGATAGGCTCCTTCTTTATACTCTGGTTCACCTTATGATGTACCGCAGGAAAGGCTACAGGCACGAGCTCCTTGCTCTAGGTCATATTTCGACGGCACTAGCTCTCGTGCGTTAAGAGCAGCTCCCAACGCTATGAGCTCGCGCTTCTAGCCTTGTCTGCGGTACAACATAAGGTCAAACTGAGTATAGCTTTCAACTCACGAGACCACTAGCCGATGTGCAGCGCCTCCACGGCAGATGGGAGAAGTTCTCCTCTCACGCGCGCTCTTTTGTTTTCGGAAAAAATCGGCAGGCCGCACCAACAGGGGGGATCGAGAGGCCGTGGTTCCAACCAATGCTTTACTAGGGCAATACAGGACACTCTCCTCATTTACATTAGACAGAATGACGGCCGCGCCATAAACCACCCCTGGTGGAGTGGTTTATTTGGCGACACCTCTCTCCCCCAGTCTCCTCCTCTCGCCGGCAGAGCGCGTGAAGGCGGCGCCTCGAAGTACGGTGCGGTTGTCGGGGTCGCGGTTGCGAAGGCGGTACCACTGCCGCCGTCACGCGTGTTTCCGCAGATCTTCGTTGTCGACTTTTTTATGTACTCTCGGGGAGTGTCCTGTAAAGTATTTGGTTTCTACGGGGAGAGGAAGGAGGGGCATCTCTTTTTGTCAAATACGGGAAGTACTTTTCACCGATAGCTTAGTGACGCAAAAAAAAAAAAAAAGAAAATGATGGTCTACGACGCTAATTCCCCAGTTCACGAACACTATACTTCGTGACACTAGTTGCGTGCAGTGCAGGCGAAGACAACGCCAGGCCAGGAGAAAAAGGGCAAGCACTAAGAAGACTAGGGTGGAGGAGAGAAACCTCCTCTCTAACGTTCCTAGTGCTCTTCCTTTCTCTGCACGCCCTCCATCGCCCTCCTTTTCCGTCCCGCCTTCCTAGTGGTCGCACTTTTTCTCTTCGCCTGGCATTGCCTTCGCCTGCACTGCACACAACTTGTGATCCTTCTCCGAGCTGGCAGATTTGGCGACGTCCAGCTCCTCCCCACGGTTAGTCAGCATCACTTGAAAAAACACTTGGAGCCATACCTTTGCGTTTCGTGTCCCGTTCCAACTGTCGTCGAAACTGGACATGAAACCTGGGGGTGAAGGTCACGGAGCCGCTGAAAATAAAGGTTTTCCCCCTTTTTCCATTACCTTATTTTTCTTGTGCGCGAAGAGATGAGCACACCTAACACTATATATTTCGTAATAACTTGTAACTTGAAAGTTGAGTAAAAGGTACTCAAAAAAGGCATTTAAACTAAACTACTAACTACCAAAATAAAAATGTAATTTAAAGTTAAAAAATTACTAAAAAACGTAGTTGAACTAAAGTAACATGAGTAGAGTCGTTGAATTACGTAGATAAATGCCTCGCAGTAGGAATCACCAGAGACGATTTAACGTGCGGGTAACCTGGTCAAAAGCTGTGGATCACCCAGTTGCCCGCACGTTTTACTGTGTCAAGCTCTGTACGAAAGTAGTACAGTGCCCAAATGTGTAAACAACACAAATAACAACAAAAGTAACAACAACGATAAAAAAAATGACCCTGTCACAAAGCCCCGATGTTAGGACAGTAGGATAAAGATTCTGACCGACTGAACACACGGCCTGGCAAGACAGGCCGGTGAAGCACTGCAAGAAGGGTCTGGCGGTGTGTCCGATTATTGTTTAGGCCGTGGAAAGAGTCCCTAGCGTTCAAGATGGAAGAATTATGCAAAATATTTCCACCCGGCAGTCGTCACTAGGGAGTTTTAGTATATCGTTTTCGCCGTCCCGCAACGCTCTCCGCAGCCAGCTACGACACCCGGAACTCTTCAATCAAGGCCATCGGCTCGCAGGTGCAATAGCGATTTCTTCATTGCGGAGGGCTTAGCGGAGGGGGAAACGCGGTCTACGAAAATTCCCTTCTGTTTCTGGAAAGTTAGAAGAAGCAGGCTGCCGGATGTGGTGGTCGCAACGGTCCCTTTCCAAGAGAGAGCAGGGAGAGGCCTTGAAGGCAGGGAGCCTGTCGCAGCAAAACAGCTGCGCATTCTTTTCTCCCGCGATTGTCCCAACGGCCATTAGGGGAAAGAACTTCAAAGAACACCCTAAATTTATAAAGCCTAGCAGAAGCGAAATCGACAACATTGGCCTCCAGCAGAAGCGACACCACTCCAAAAAGTCGTACACAGCTTCAAACGCTCTCTGCACATCGTCTTTCGGAACATCCACAACCGAGCGTAATATTGTGTAGACACAATATTTCCTTCTTCTGAGGGTAAGTGCTTTAGAAAGAAAAGGGCGCTACGGAAATCATCACAAGAATGCAACTGCAAATACCGGCATGAGTTATTCAAAACTGGTGTCTTCTTATTTTTTTAATAAATGTGTAATTTTTTAGTTGTTTGCATTGTCTGTGCAGTGCGTGCTACTCCAATGACGTCAGTCCTAAAAGAAAGCTCGGAGCCGTCAGACACTGATTCGCAGTGGGGTCGCATCAGTCGAACGCGCAAGAGGTGTGTAAACTCGAAGAGGGAGCGGTTATTTTCGGTTTTTATGCCTCCGTTTGCACGGCGGACGGACGCCCAGCGGCGGCGTGGCTGAGAGCGAACGTGCGTGAGGTTCTTCGAGGAGGATAAGCAGAGCGTCTACGAGCGGCGGGACGCTATCGCAGAGCGCTCAACAATTGAGGGCACGATCAAAATGCCTGGCAGCGGACCCCGATTTTCAAGGCTGGGTCGCCGCGGCGCGTTCATTCCTCCCTGGATTTTGGTGAGCGTGAGACGGCGCTGATTGCTCGCGGCCCACTCGAGGCTGCGGACGCCTTTCGCCCTCCGGATCGAGGGAGGCGTCTCGGGTCCCGAGACGTCTTCCCATTGTTGCTTGAATTCGAGTTAATCACCGGCGGTATTTATGCGTACACACACCGATCTCCAGGCAGAGCGCTTCATCGCGATGCACACTTACTATGTGCGTACTTTGTTTCACCGTTTAAACATGAGTTTGGCCGATCGTGGCTTAGCACAACGAAAGCTACATGCAGTATAGTGAGTTCGTTATAAGGGAGACCTCAGGAACGTCCCGGCCACCTAATTGTAGAGTCAGATAGCCACGCGCAATTTAAGCGAAGCCAAATGAAAAACGGAATGAATATGTATTGGGGATTTCTAATTCCGGTCACCCCTCATAAACTTCTGCCGTTCATCCCAGCATATGACTTGCACTGACTTCACATGTGAAGTCGGTGCAAGCTGCCATTGAGGTACATGGTCTTCGTGCTGAGCGCGTACCTCCTGCAGCGTACGTTTTGCGCCACCGAATTTGTTCTCTTCTGAGTAACAAGTGGGAATCACCTCCAGCACAGTGCTGTGACATCACGTGCAGGCCATTAATACGCGTGTTGGCCTATGCAGCATCTTGTGTTAGGGCTTGGATGTGCGTCATGCGCACCTAAACCCGTGATTAGTTCAAGCTTGCTTAGTTGAATTTGTAACTCCAATTCATCGTATCTATGCACATCCGATTACTATATTACTATGCTGTGTGGGTTCGTGACTCTGAGCGAGTCCTGCATGGAGAGAAACTTATAGATGGCTTGCACGTGACGCCATCGCATCGGGCTAATGGACATTCCTACTCTTTCTTCCGGAGAAAAAAAATGAGTGTGCAAACTCTATCCTTCAGAACTTAGCAGCAAGGCCTCCACAATGGCTGCTAATAGTGACATCAATGCGAGACATGTGCTAGTAAAAAGATTTTTCTTTTAGCCAGAACTAAAAGGCACCCTATTCTGAACTTGTGTTCGGTGTATGATGCTGTAATCATAATATCAATAATGATATGTGGCAGAGGCGCGTTAGATTATCGCGTCACGGTTCGGAGCACATAAAGCGAATCCTCGCGCTGTAGCACCCCGGCATACAGAGGAATCATTCCTGGGTTCGATACACGTCTTTCCGTTATGGCCTATAATCTGTTGGTGTAACATACAACAAGCAGGAGAAGCTATGCCCTCAAACTTCATGGGAAGAATCGTCTCCGCTTTAGTGAAACTCTATCATTTTTCTGGCGTCACAGACCACGGCTACGCATCAACACCACACAGTAAAAGTAAAAGAAACACCTATAATGGTGTTTGAAAGTCTTTTTACCGAATACACCTTTGCAAGGCGCTATATATATATATATATATGTATATATATATATAGACTGTTAAGATGACGCTTTATTTTCTTGTTTCCCGGAACAGATCAATGAAAAAATAGGCCGGTGTCATACTGGGCACTGCGTATAAGACAGGATTTTTGGAATGTTGGGGGCACAGTGAAATCATAACCAGTAATCCCACTCAAGGCCACTTCCGGTAATCTCGCATACACAGCGCTCCTCAAGCCCGATGGCGACAACTGAAGGTGTAAAACAAAAACAAACACAAAAACAGGGTAAAAACAATCGCAATACGATTAATTGAGTGCGTTAATCTTAATATTTTTAGAAAACATAATACGTTAGGGTATGATGATAAACTAATATGGACAGGAAAAATCGAGCAGAGACCGTTAGCTTTAGAAGTTTATTGCCCTAACCGAAGCCATGTTTTTAAATTTCGCCGGTCGCGTTGTCGGCGTTATCCGTGTTGCTGTTCTGCGAATGTCTCTTTCCAAGATATTTCCCTTTTGGTTGGATCCTCGCTTGGCGTTTTAATAGGTTAATAGGGAGTTTTCGTAGATCGTTTTCGCCGTCCCGCAACGCTCTCCGCAACCCGCTACGATACCCGGAACTGTACAGCCAAGGCTATCGGCGCGCAGGCGCAGTAGCGGCTTCTTTGTTGCGGAGGGCTTAGCGGAGGGGGAAACGCGGTCTACGAAAACTTCCTAATGTCACGTGAGTTACCGAATCACGCTATGAGTGCGTTCTCAATGGGCCTCCTCAGGCAAGAAGCCAAAAAGCCGGGGACTCATTTCGTCGTTCGGGATTCCGGGATTTCGCTTCAAGTTCGTTGCTGATGGGTGCAAACATTTCTTAAAGTGTTCGTGCTGTCCTTCGCGTCAGGCATGGCACGATCGTCTTTTCTCCAACGCAGTGTATGTGACCCGGTTAAGTTTTTAGGCATATGTACGTCGGGCGTGACTTGCAAAACGGTCGAATGTGATGAATTGCTTGTTCAGGCTTAATGATTTCGCAACCTTCACGCATCGAAGATTTCACGCCACTGCACTGGAAAAATTTAAAATATCGTGGCAAATGACGCTAATCAAAGGCGAATCTGGGGTTTTCTAATCTGTAAAATCATAAAAGTTGGCATCAAAGTATAATCACACACACACACACACACATATATATATATATATGAAACGTAACACTATAAAAAGTGAATTTACCCGTCGTTATATGTTTGCAAACAGGCTAAGCAAGTTGATTGGGTACATTGAACAAAATTCTGAATTTAATATAGTCAGATGGATGTACCTCGAAGGGAATTAACGGGAAGGTACCTCTCAAAAAACCGCTGCTCGAACATGCCAGTTTCCTAGACTCACACCTGTCTTCTGCCTCTCCTCAGAATACCCTGTGGGTATGGCAGCATCTGGCATCTTTCGTTCAGCACGCGTCGAGCACCCCTCTCCCCCCCCCCCCCCCCCCCCCCCGTCAAGCTCCAGATATTTCATCTCCGCTTGGCACGTCATGCAGTAAAACCCACAGTACTTCTCTAATTTAGAAGTACAAGGTGTGTCTCACTTCGTTCATTCACTGTATGCTGTTACTTTCTTGTTCCAAAACGATGGTTCCTCGAAGAATTAAAGAGAATACCGCGAGGGCGACAGACGTGTGGAGGCAATATGCAAGAGCCGGACACCCGAGATAAGGACCATCAGTAACTAGGGGGAAAAAGTGAGAAAACTCAAAGACGCAGCTCATCATCTGGGCCACAAGAAAAAAAATCGAAGACCGTATGCTGAGAAATTCGTCGACCTTCATCCTTTGGTGGCATGAGCATTTTGTGGTTATATTCGCATATGAGGTGAACTGTTACTGGAACTAGGTCGACTCATCCTTCTGCAGCTTACAGGGCGTTACCAAAGCTACGGCACCAGTGAGCCAACCGAAACATTTGGCTGAGGGACGTGACAACATATACTGGGAGTATACTTCTACTGCGGAGAGCTTTCACAAACCTTGCTTCGTTGCTCTGACTAGCTCCAAAGGGCGGCAGCGTTTTCTCTTCGTAAAATTAGGCTGAAACAGAGTGTAGCTGTAGTACGGCCACTGAAATTGACATAGCGGCGTAACATTCCTCATGAGGGTTCTGTCATCTATTCTATGATCTCTTAGGCAATTATAAATGTCGCAGCCTCAAGTGATCACTTAACAATGATCTGCAACTCGACATATGACAAACTGCGTAAATGGCTGGGTAAGTGCAGTAGCGGCAGTTTTGCATATCTGGGAAAAAAACAGTGGCTGGGAATGCTCTCTTCCTCATCACCATCTGTCTCAGTCAGGGCTGTCTTGAAAACCCCTTTCAAGTCATTAGTCGGAAAGAGAGTTTCTGGGATACCTTTGACACATATAAATTTTCGGTGTTTATGAGACGCTCGAGAAGGAAAACCTTATGCAGTTGCAACCTGCGAACCAGGTTGAAAACTGTGAGGACGACTTAGATCAAGTCCTGCTTTGTACGAGTGGTCTCTCAGCATTCGGCATGCAAAGTGTGTAGCAGTTATGGCGATTGGAACTTCAGGCTCCTGAATACTGGAACTGTTGCCATCAGCACGACAACCACAGCTGGTTGTCACGCCAGTAGATCTCGTTCTGAAGTCTCTGGAAGATAACAACAATAACCAGTTGCTGCCATCATGTTGTGTTAGTCAGTGGTCAAGAACAAGACCATTTCTTTCTTGAGCTTGGACAAAGTGTTCTTTAATTCGTTTTCTCAAAGCCCCTTTGACACGCAAAGGCACGCATAACCTAGCTCAGTGAACACTCTACCTATTAGTAGTGTTTCCAGTTTGTGCTAAAGCACAAAAAGAGCTCTTGCAAAATGAGGTAGTGCTGTGAAGAAGTAGATTTTTAATTCCTTATACCGGAGATTCCCACCCGTTGGAGTTTGGATAGGAGCAAGCTGTGGTCTGTGCTGTCAAAAGCCTATCTGAAGTCTAAGTCGACGATCTCGCACGTAGTTCGGTTGTCAAAGCTGGGGTTGAGTGCATGGGTGACAGCTGAAAGGGCCGATTTGCAGCTCCTGCTGGGGCGGAAACCGTATTGGTGGGGACTAAGGAAGTTCGATAGCTCAAGGTGCGCTAAGAGCCGCTTGTTAATGATTCTCTACATTGCTCGACCAACGATTAAGGATTTTGGAGATTGGTTGATATGAATGGATGTCAGACTTGAGGGGGCAACATGTCCCTTTTTGAGAGGCGTTACTGACGTAACTTTCCAGGATGTAAGAACAGAGCTGTGGGAGAGAAAATCGTTGAAGAGGCGAGTGAGGACGGGAGAGATACGGCCAGCGCAGGATTTAAGCAATGCGGGGTGGAGGCCGTCCGGTCCAGGGTATTGAGAGGAGTTGGCATGGGCAAGGGCTTCGTAGGTTTCACTTTGAAGAATGACTGTGAAAGAGAGTGTGGTTGCTGGTGTTGCCTCGCTTGGCAGAGTTCTGGGTTGGGTGGGACAAAGGTTAGTTGCGGTATGGTCGACTAATTGTGCAGCCTGAGAAAAGTGGTAAGAGAAGAGCTCCGCTATGTCGTCAAGATTGGAATAGGGCCTGCCATGATGTGTGAAGACCGGTGCAGGGAGCATTTTTCGTTGATAGTGAAAACATGCCCAAGAGTTCGGGCTGGCGGGTTTCTTTTGCTGCTAGTTGCTGTAGGTAATCACTATGGAGATATAGATGAGATGCTTGACTTCGGTACGTGCTTGGTGGGCTTGGTTAAGATGAGTGGGATTTGGAGGTTTTCGTGCTTTCTTGAATAGCCAGGGTTTACGTCTGATTAAGGCTGCAATCTCCTTTGTCATCCATGGATGGCTGCCACGCCTCCTGTTGATCCTTACGGTGAACAGATTTGTGCTGAATTGCTGATATGTCGAGTGAGAGGTCGTAGGCCTCGTCAGCCGATGGGTGATCAAATACGATGGACCAGGGAGCGAGGTGGATGAGCTGACTGAGATGATGGGAATAGTTTTATAGAACTGCTGGAACCTCTTGGCTTGATGACCTCGCTTAGGCGCTGAGCAATGGATATTAGTGAGGAGAGCACTGTGATCACTGCCTAGTAGGCTGGATTTGACTGTGCAGCGGTAGGATAAGGTGGGAGCATTGGTGAGGGCGAGGTCGAGGAATGTAGCGTTGCCATTTCGAGAAATGTAGGATAGGGCGTCACGAAGGTGGGCGCGGCCAGCAGTTTCCAGTAGGTCTAACAGCATGTCATCGAGTGTATCAGATGAACAGTGGAGAGAACCTGCTGGAGTCATTGCGCCGTAGGCTGTCTTGGAGGAGGGCGTACGATTGTTCACGAAAAAAGGGTGGGCAATAGGTAGACACCAGAAGAAGCTTTCTATGTTTGCAAAAGACCTCGACGAAGATAACTTCTAGACCTGGAGGGGTGAGGTGGTCGAGGCGTTGGCAGGGCAGGTGTTTTGGCACGGCAAGGGCGCCGCCGCCCCCAGCTGAGGGGTGGACTTGCTAGAATACAAATAATTGTGTGAGATCGATTAATTGCCCATTAATTGTTCACCGAAGACTGAGGTGTCCAGCCATGTCTCGCACACAGCGAATATTGTATTTGGGAAAGATTACTTCAGTGTGTTTAAATCAGGTAGCTTGTTCTTTAGGAAGCAAACGTTGGAAAACCAAACGTGATTGGAGTCTGCAGGCTCCAATCACGCACTTCTCGCACGACGACTACGCCTAGCGTGGAGTTGTCGTGCGAACAGTGAACGCTGCCGATGTTGTCGCTCGCCGGAGGCGGGTCGGAGTACTGCTTGGTAGAACTGGTGATGATGGTGGGGTACGCAGGGGCTCCGTGATGCCTGGGGGGTTGGGAAGAGGTCATCGGCCAGGGGTGGGAGCTGACACCCCGTACGGAGCCACTCAGTTGATAACGAGGAGAGGCGTCTATACAAAGCGAGAGATACATCTTCGCATTTCTGGTGGAGCCACAAATCCCAAACGCCGCATTGGAGAGCGGCGACATTGTCGAACACAGACCGGGAACAGCGGGCGCAGGTGGGATATGGGCCGGAGTCTGAAGGTACATCCCCAGTGATCAGCAATAGCAGGATTAGGTGAGGTTTGTGGCGAGGGTGACGTGTGAAGAATGCTCAGCCAGGAGGTCACTTCCACGGACGGCGATGTTTGATGATGATGCTGCAGTCAGAAAGTGGCATTCTAGGTGCTTACGGTTTGTCGATGATAGGTAATATTTCTGTCGATGGGCCAGTTAGGCAGATCAGAAGACAGAGTTGTAAAGGCGCGCCGTCATCTAACCTAACCTCTAAACATTGTGCTGAAGAAATTGACTGGCTAGATCCACCATACCTCCTAAAAGACTGACCAGGTACGTCGAGCGTTCATATCAAAGGGGGGGGGGGGGGGGGGGGGGGAGGGAAGGACGGGCAGGTCTAATGCACCTCCAAAGACAGCTTTATTCTTAACCACATTAGCCTGTGGTTAATGTTAAAGCAACTGGTTTTTAATCACCCTCGTTATGTGAAGCAATGTAGCGTCTGTGCATTTTTTTTTTGCATGGTTTATGAATAGCTCTCTTGAAATGCCTGTACCTCTACCTGTTTAGACTATGTTTATTGATCTTCGGTTTATCATTTTTTATGCACATAGCTGGAAGGCTAACATCCAAACTGTTTGTACCACCGTGTCTGTTCACTAATACCCGTCAACTACCGCATCAATGCATGTGCTGTTTGTAACGCTTTCGTGTCAATTGTAATATGTAGAGCGAAAATAAACAGTTGACTGCTTGAAATAACCCTTGTGTGAATAAATTACCTGTGATTGTCGTCCAGAGGGGCGCACGTCACAATAAAGCGAAGGCACAACGCAAGCGGATGCGAGAAGCCAGTAAACAAAATTCCATGGAAACCGCCATTTTGAAAAAACGAAAAAAAAAGAAAAGTTGTTAGTTACCCCATCCGTGGTGAAAGGGCGCTTTTACGAGTTTAAATAATTGTTTGAGGAACTTTCGTTATTTTTATATTACTTTATTGTCAATATAAATTTGATTATGTGAATAGTATATTATGAGTTTAGGTCTACAATGTACTTTTATTCACACAAGGCCCCCGATCACGTGGTTTGCGGTTACCACAGGCTTATCCTACAGTGAGCTAACTGTGTATCATAAACTGTGGTTGGGGGAGAGGAGGGGGGTGGGGGGGAGTCTAATCGGCTAATCAAACCAGAAAAAAGGGGAGGTCTATGTACAAAATAAGAAGTGGCTACCATTTTTCATAGTTTCGGTTTGAGCCTTTCAACCATGGGACACCATATCGCTACCGCTATCAACAAGAAGACATGGTGGCGGTCGATTGGACAGATAGAAGTGCAGTAGTGCATCGTGTGTCAATTAAGTTACATTCTTGATTATTTTTTTCAAGTTTTTGAAGGAAGTATACGACTTGGACATGTTAATAGGTGTATTATAAGAAATTCTGATTCATGTATGTCAGTTTTCTTATAGGAACTGTACTAGAATGCGAACAACCAACATTTCTTTTTGAGGCGGCGAAACTTGGTACTGCCAGTCGTATATTAAGAATTTAAAAATTATGACATCGCTTGGTAAATTGGGTGTCTTCATTCGCGATGTTTCAGTCAGTGATTCTCCCCTTGACGTCAGTGAGAACTCATTCACGTTTCAGTAAAGAAGCTGTGCAGGTGTCTGTGTTTACGGTTCAAACCTTAAATTTTCGAAAGAGGGAAAAGAATGACGTTTAACTGCGTTAGGTCGAGATACGACTTCAACTTGTTGGGACGTACCTTCGTGCTTCGTATGCCACGCCCCAAGCTACTCGTTGAATTGGTTGCCTCGCGAAGTATACAAAGCATGATTGCATAGTCCTTGGTGGCCGTATCTCGGCGTAGACCCCCGCTACCACTTTTGGAGGCGGTTAACCGAACGCCTCCTCAAAAAGCCTAATGCTTGTAAATTGATTAACGTGTATAAGCCTTCCCTTCTCGCAATAATGCCTCTTAGGCGCTGCGAGGTACCGTAAATAACTAAATAAATTTAAAAAAAGATGTGTCACTAATAGTTGCTAAAATAGCAAACATTTCCATTAAAGACTGGTTCAATTAATAGAGTTAAATGGTGTTGGCTACAGAAAACGGGCTCCATTTTCTCATTGTAAATTCATGAAGGTAACTTAAACCTTTTGGATTAGATAACAACAAGCTCTGAAACTTTGGCATCCGGTCCAAGCCGCTGATGCGAAGCGTATGGCGATGCAAAGTTATTTTTTGCGGTTAATAAAAATAAAACAAATTCTCATAGACACCCGGTACATATTTGTTTGCAGTTCATTTGTGCCAAAGTTCTAGTTCTTAATGCTGCTACACACTTAAAAAACTATGTCGCCAAGATATAAGTACGAAAGTATTTTTCAAATGACTTAGTGAATTAATATTGCATCTGAAAAAAGGCAAGTTGTCCATAGTGGGCCAAATTCTCACAGTTGAAATTTAAAACCGATCATGCATTTTGAGGTGAAATCTCTGGGCATTAGCTTATGAATTATGTTTGATTTTCTGAATACCATATTTTGAGAAAGTTCTAATTGTAGTTAACGCGAATATCAAAACTGCATTGCATTTCTGACGTTCCAGTACCTGTTCTTTATATTTATGACTGCTTCCTGCTCGTACTGCAGAGTGAAGACGCACTCCATGCGGCCTACTTTGTGTTGCATTCCATAGTGACGGACTAGAACTTTCCCAACATTTGTTTGTCAATGCAGAGTCAACGACACTCTTTAGAGCGATTAACATCACCGAAGGCTTTCCAGCTCTGATGGCAGCGTTCTGGATGTTCAATATCAAGTAAGCTAAAGACTGTCTCAGTATAGCATTTGAAAGGTAGTTTTTGAGACTTAATATAACGAAGCTGAAGTGCCCTGCCGACATATTCATGAACCAGTAAACTGATTGTGTATCACAAACCTTGTTGCCAGGTTAGCGGTTTTTCCTCTAACTTTAGCTATGTTGAGAGTTGTCTCGTGAGTAATTGTTTTTTTTTCTTGCAGGCGGCGGGTTTTTGGGGGATCTTTTTGTAATTTTGCTTATTTCTGATGGTCTATATTGTTTTATATATCTTTTTTTATGAATTTCACCATCATGAATGGTTTAATTTCTGTGTAAGGTAAAACCATATGTTAGAGTCACCTTTGCTTACTTGTAGCAAAACTAAAAACAAAAGAACACCTTTTACCCTTGGGTTCAGGGGCGTTTCCATACCTGCCGACGTAATCCATATGTTTTGCAAAAAGCTCTGCTTTGGAGTGGCAGCATCTGGGTCGTTTGATGGTACATGCGACTTTGAGTAAGCAAGTCACAAAGTTATGGGTGTTATAGCCCCCTTTTTTTTCTGAAGTGGATATAGGACCCGAAACTTAGTGACATGACTACTGGAAGTTACAAGTGCTCTCAGACGACCCAAATACCGCTCTGCAAAACAGAACTATGTGCAAAACATGCGGATAACATCGGGATGGTATGGCTGCACACCTAGAATGAGCAGTAACCAATCATTCGGATGTGTATTGCTCACACCAAATCGTGATGAATCAGGGAATATTTTTATTTTTACTGATTTTGTATAACAAAAAGACAAGGAGAATGCAGGCGAGCTGGTGATAGTTAACCATTTTGTGTAACAGCTGAGACTGGTTAGAGAAAAAGTAGAAAGTGGCATAGAGGGGAACGTCTCTAAAAGAAAAAGAAACAGGAGGGGTTATTGGTGACATGGGCGACTAAAAGCGTCGTTTTGGTCGGCATTCAAAGGTTGACCGAACGCTCATTATGGTATATTTATATTGAATAATTATGTTTTAATCCACGGAAATGATAACAGTGTCAGACTGCCAACTTTCATGGTGTTATTTTAAGAATGCGATGACTCCAAGCTTCCATTGTGCTTTTTAGACACGCCATCAAAATTAGTTTGCAATTGATAATGCGTAACCGAGATTACAACTTGTGTCATCACAGGAAGGCAAATCCTGGTCATGACGTTAGGAACGGAAGCCATAAGAGGGCGCCACCAAAGCATTTCGGCGTTAATAATCTGTCGAAGAATGAAGAGTTTTCTTTTAATTATTTGAGTTATTTATAGTGTTTATAGACTAATAAGTCAATTCATTGCATTACAGTGTTAGTCGTGCTTCTTCTAAATTTACCGCTTTTTATTGTTGAGTTTGCAAAACTGGTCATAAATATATATTTTTATTGACAAACCAGAGCTTGTTGTGATGTTTGGGTGTGAAATATTACAGTATGCGTCTTGAGTGTGAGTCACTCTTTAAAGAGACCACAAAATTATTTTTAAATTTCTTTCCGCTAAGCTTTTAAGTGCCGTTAACACACTTGCAGCCGAGTAGGACAGAGAGAGACAAGACCGGTTTTAGAGCCCTTCGCGATGGCGTAGGACCTGCTCCGCAGCAGCGCATACAGTCCTCCGCCGTCGCAAGCGGCTTAGAAATCGGTCTTGTCTCTCCTTGTCCTACTCGGTTGTAAGTGTGTGAACGGCGCTTAGTCTTCCACTCAAAAGCGAAATGAGAAATCACCTGGTGGTGTCGAGCATGGGCACCGGAGGCGATGACTTCCAAGCTTCAGGCGTGCTTTTTAACTGGTGTTAAGTTCTATCACGGCACTCATTCCCCAGGAATGCGAATTCAAATATTCGTCGACGGATTGATTGTTAACGAGCGCATACGTCCGAGTTAGGCAGTGCTCGTGCCCAATGCGTGAGCTGGGATAGGCTGACGTGCTTCGGCCGCGGATGTATTACAATGAAAAGGCCGAGAGCTTTCGAAGGAAAAGAGGCACGAAATAGTCCGCTATATCTTAAATTTTGAGCACTGAAAAGCAGTCTTTGGGCTTTCCACTCTTTTCTCTAGTTTTATTTTGGCGCACTAAACGATATGCAACCAGTAAAATTACCTCGGGTTCCGCCCAAATATCTGGGCATACTTGACTGACAGAGCAAAAACCTCGTCGAAACAGTTTTTTTTTTCCTGCTTCGAAGCAAACTAAAAATATATGTATGATGCTTCGAATTTCGTTACTTTTCTTCATAGGACAATACCTTTCTCTGTTGTATCAAGCTTTTTTCTTTTAGAAGGCAAGCACAAACATACTTGTAGAGCAATTAAGCGGCACTCGGCTCTTTGCATGTTACTTCTATCGTTAGAGCGCTCGCTAACAACGGAAACCATTAAGCGTCACCTGTAGCTCAAGTGTCTCCAAGGCTCTGCGGATATGCTTTCGAAAGCAGTTAACACAACAGACAAATGCTGAGCCCTATAAGAAGGGAGACAACATTTCTTTACGAGGTGTAACAACGGTGTGAGTTATAGACACTAGATAAATTGCCGATTACAGATATATTTTGCTGTTTACTGTGTATCATGGGGTGCTCACTGATGACCTCTCGGGTTTTTGCTGTCACCAAAGTCACGAATAAATACGGAAATCAACGACTAATTTTGTCTGAGTCGCGTACTTTATGTTTGCGCTGCAACGAGACCTGTGAGATCTTGTGCGATCAAGGGCGAAAAAAAAAAATCCAGAAATACAGATAGAAAAGATAGCGTTAATGGCGCCGTGAATTTCATGAGTCTCGAACACAAAACTGAGTGTGTAATAATCATAGAAATTCGGAGCGTTGTATATGATAAAAAAAAAATTATGCTTTAGCTTTGAAAACTTATTGTATTCATATGGGTGTATTTTCGAAAATGCATAGTAGTACTTTGAAAATCATTAATTGTCTGCCTATTTAAGTTGTAGTTCTGATGCATCAGCGAAACTGAAGTAATGTCACGGGCATCGAATGACCCTCAATAACTTGTTTAAGTGTATATTTTCAGTGCGCTGAAATTTGAGCTAGTGTCTTAATTGTTTAGATTCGAAATGCAAATACACGTAGAACTTCATTTATATTATTATTATTTCGTTCTCTGCCGCATCAATATAGAAGCTCAAATACACGAAGATATTTTTAAATGAGACAAGCAGCAATTGTTCACTTTCACTATAAACAAAATATGTATATTTGCATTATCTCAAACAAGTGATCGCCAATAGTATTTGCTTTCATGATATAACGATGGAGAGCTGAACTGATTTGGGTTTATTTGAACTATTTTGTAAAACAATTTTCGTTTGCGTTCAGTCAAAACACGTTATTTTATTTTTGTTTTCTTTCAGCCAAGTTCTTGAGAGTTGAAATACAGATTCGCACAACACTGTGCCGTGAAATTGAGCATTTTATCAAACACCTGAATTTTACGAAACTACAAATAGGAAGAATATGCAAACCACTGATTACGAAAAATCGTTTCCACAAACTGTTTAATCATCCTGAGTTCTTTTGAAATTGGCAAGAATACTGTTCCGTAATCAAATTATTATTATTATTATTATTATTTTAATAACTCTCGTTTAAAATAAATACACTATTAAAAGCGGCCACTGCGGGACTACAGTCCTATACAACAAACTATACCATTTCAGCTTTGTTATCCCATTGCTTTTCAATCATCTATTCCCTATGGCGAAACCTATGAACGAGTTATTCTCATAGCGGGTCCCACACCAAAATGACACGCAGCATTCATTTACAAGGTAATTGACTCCGCAGAAATGAATGAGTGATTCCCAGCATGTTAGTTACTAGACACTGGCGTGCTGCTAGTTACTAACTAACAAGGGGCCAAGGGGGTAAACAATCAGACGCGAAAGCGAATCGACTACTTCCTCACAACCTGAGGATTATGAATGATCCATCACGGGGTTGCGTAGTTAAAGAATAATACCCGATAGACAAGCGACCCTCCGTCAAAACACGGCGGTTTCGCGACAGCGTTGTTTCGGAGGAGTGTACCGCTTCCGTTCAATGCAAAGTCCCCTGGTAAACTATTTTTAGTTTGTTCTCGTAGCTTACTTATATCCCTGTCAGACGGGCTAGTTTAGTGTCACTACAAGCGAGTGCACTTCAACCCGTCGAAACACACTCCAAGTGTGTTGGTGCTACACGGGAAAGCTTAGTGTCACTCCAAAATGATGGCAATAACGATGGGTAAGTAATGGGCACGCAAAATATTACAGTGCATGCGCATTTTTTCATAAATAACTTCGCTGTCTTATTAGAAACACGTTACCACACATTGTTGCGTTAAAGGGACCATGAAGGCAATTTAATTTTTTTTTTTTAAAGAAGGTGTTTTCGGAAGCATTGGGGTCCTGGCATGCCACACAATTTTTTCTAGAACTTTGTGACTCTTATTTCTGTACCTGCAAATAAATCTGCGAAACCGAAACAAACATTCAGATTTCTTCCCTTTTTCGCCTCTGGAAAGAGAAGTGACGTCAGGGAGCACTGTCGGCATCGGTAGGATTTAGTGCACACTCAGTGTGGTTCCCGTGGTTCGCTATAGTGCACGGCGGTCTGTGAAGAAAACCAGGAAGAAATGGGCGACAACGCCGCGCTCGCAAACGAGAACGGGAGATGCTGGTAAGGACGCAGAACTCTGGATTGGCGCTTTACGAAGGCGCCCCAGACCGACCACCAGCTCCTCGGTCGCCGCCTCAGAGCGACTCCGGCTGACGTGAAGGTGCTGCTCAAAGTCTTCTGGTCGGAAATGCAACGAACAAATCCTGACACCGCTGTCCACAGCTCTACGCAAGACGACGGCGCGCAACCAAATGCTGCGCATTGCTGCATTGGTCGGCAATTTATGCAAACTAACGTCGCCCGATCGACCACACGTCTTTAGCCGACCTTTCGCGCAACCTACTACTGCACATAAACGCGGCATGATTGGTGAGACACCAGTTCGCAAAGCGAACACGAGACGACGCACGAAACCAGAACCAAAAGTCCGCCGCCCCCGGCGCTCGTACCTTTTTCTTTTTTTTTTTTTTCCATGGTTGCTTGATGCTTGTCACGCGCCCGAGGTAGCAGTGCGGGATGCGTTCAACCAGTGACAAACGGAGGGATCGCTTCAGATTATGCTTTTATACACGGTATGAAACCTATTAATTCCCAACTACAACTTTAAAAGATTATCCAACGTTCAAATGACTTTTTTCATCACATCTCACCACTGAAATCGAAACCAAGAGCGCGTCTATCGTTTGAACCAATCGCCAGACGAGGAGCCCGTTGTCGTCACGCTTCAACGGCGCACTTTAGTTCACCTTTCTGCCGCCGCCTCGGTGGGGTCTCACAGGCATCGTTCCCGGCGCTATTATTACCGCGCCTGTTTGCTCGACTGGTGCGGCACCCAAACTTCTGTTCGGGCTAGAACTTGGTCAACAGTATCTGAGACGTGCCTGACACCCATTTCCAATCGTCGAATAAAACTTCGAAACTGCCTTCATGGTCCCTTTAAGTCATGAGCTTTAATTCAAATTTAAATCCAATTTGATCATTACGATCAGCCATTACAAGCCAGTGATACACGTCCGCACGCCGGTACGATGCTCAAGTAGGAATTGAAACCAGGATTCCTGGGTTCTGCAGCGCGAGCTTTCGCACCGCGTGCTCCGAGCTGGTGTGCGCGAGCCAAGGAGGTTATAAAGGGCAGGAGGTGGCGTCCCAATCCCCAATGCATGGAGCGAAGTGTAACGGAAGTAGGCGTGGCCACGAGCCGCGACGAGCATTTCTTGACCAATGGGAAGCCTAGTGAGTGGGCGCCGCCATTAATTTCGGTGCAAACAGCCGCGTTGCGATGACATTTCCGTTGCAACGCGGGTGTGTGCACCGAAAGTAATGGCGGCACCCACTGTTATTTGAAACAGCGCTTAACGGGAGACTTTTAAACTGGTATGGTCGGAATTGGATGAGATTATTATAAACGAACGCCTGGTTGCCCAGCAGAAAGTAAGTGACTAGAGTTGAGACGCTCTAGACGACGCACCGACTGAATCGGTGTCGAACAGGCGAGATTTCGAGCCCAACACTTGCCTGACCACTGACCAGTAGGACTAGGAAATCGGCGTGTAGCGGACGCTCTCGACACCGCGCGACCGCGCCTGGAGCGTCGTCTCGAACGAGTCGTCGTAGCGCGGCTTTGGAAAGCGATCGCGAGTCAGTCATCGTAGGCACGAACGCTGAGAAGGGCATCGCGGGTTGAGAAAGCCCTACAAATTCTGCTTCGAGAAGATGTTGGTTTCACTCCGCCGTGATGAGTATTCGGGTTCGCATCGAAACATCTTTTGGTGCGCCGATCGAATCGAAAGCCAGCCGCGACAGCGAGCAGACGAAGTCGACCGCAGGCACGGAGCAGACGTAGCCTAAGCCTAACGACCGAGCGGAGAGCAGACGATGTGAGCATGGTTGAATTTAGTTTGGATGAGAGAGCGTCGGTGCGCGGGGCAGTCAGGGATTGGGTTGTTCTTCCGGCGTCGCTGGGTATGATGTCATGCCGGGTCCTGCCCTATTTAAACGTCCTTGGCGCGAGCCCATTCGCCACTCGCCACAACGAAACATCATGGAGTGTGTAAAGGACGAGCTGGAGGGCGATATCCGCGATGTTGGACCGTGGATGCGCGTGGTTGGGGCACTTTTCTCCGTGAAAGCCCAACGCCTTTCAGATGAGAGGCAGCTGGACCTGGATGCCGACGCACAGGCAAGAATTTCAAGTGACATCGATCAGCAGCTGCAGGCCAATGCCTTCACCATAGCCGCTCTCATGACCGACAACCTACCCGTGATCAGTCGAGAACGGTGGAGTTTCCAGAGGAACGAACGGTGGTTCGAAGACACCTTGCCCCATTTGGGCGAGTTCCATTTCAAGCAAGCCTTTCGCGTCTCTCCTGCCACCTTCAGATTCCTGGTGGAGTCTTGCAGGTGCCTCCTGGCCGTCGCTGGCCGTCGCGCAGGGGCCAAGGCTGGAAACTAGATTAGCCGCTTGTTTTTCTACAATGCACTACTTTCCTGCCAACAGAAAACAAGTGCGCATCTATATTACTCCTATCAAAACAATACTAATTTTACGCATTGTTAATTTCTTCTTATTTTTACTCCTTGAACACTGCTATCGAGATTACACACTCGGTCTACCGGAGCGAGCGTAGTGTGCTCCCCGAACTCACTACATTGGAAGTGTGTTCTTCGGGCAGGACTGGGGATTGAGCTCAGGATCACTGTGTTCTCCAGCGCGAGCTTTCTCTCCACGTACTCCGATCTGGTGGGCGCTAGCCCACTCGGCCACCGATACCCCTTAATAAAGACACGTTAAAAAAAATTAGACGTTTACAATTCTCTGTAATGCCGAATTGGAGCGCAGCTCTTGAGGAGGAGGGGGAAGGGTACGAAGGGGAGGGTATGCAGCTGCTCCCCCTCCGTACCCTCCCATCCTCCTCTCCTGTTCCCATCTCACTTAGCGTAAAAATTTCGCTGAATTTCCCGCTAAATTTAGCCGGGAAATTTTCCCGCTGAATTGACGTGTGACGTCACATGACACGTCATCTGAAATTTTAAGTGTGACGTCACGTGACGTCACACGGGTAAAATTTTTCCTCTAAATTTAGCGGAAAAATATTTCGCCAAACTTAGCAAAAACGTTTACCGCAGAATTTAGCGGGAAACTTTTACCCTCGTGATGTCACACGTGACGACACACGTGACGTCACGTGTGACGTCATTTTGGGAAGCAGCCCTTAATGCAACAAGCGGTTACGCCGACGCCGCTTAACTCAGAAACGGGTGCCTAGGAGCTGTGCTCTAAAACAACGTTAGATTAATGAACGATTTTTACGCCAATTGGATGATTCTGATCGATCATCGCAAGCCAAGATAAAGAACGTAGCATATCCAACTTTGGCGTTCCGCTTCGTTCCACGGAAGTCTACGAGGAGGCCCTGACACTGCCTAATCAGATCATAATTATCGTGTTGTCTCAAACAGCTACATGCTGAAACAAAAGTAGGCTCTATCGTTCTCTGCTAACCAAGATAGCCATGAATGACTGACTTTGTCGCCGTCTTTCATCAATTCACCGCTGTGCTAATCTTGATTCAGATCAGCCTAAACTCCAAGTCCACCCCACTATTTTTTTGCAATGCCACTCGTCAACATGTCGTCTATTTCACGAATTTATTTTTCTTTATAAAATAAAACTTACGCCACGCTTTTGGTTTCTGTGTTGTTATGTTTTACTGTTGAAACACTCCTATTGATGCCACGCGCTCGAACGAGCGAAGTGAGTTCGTCAAACTCACTCCGAGCCAAGTGTGTTCCTCAGGAAGAAGCCGTGTGGCTCAGTATACAGAAATGACACTAAGGGCGAAGTGCGCTCGCTTGTAGTGACACTAAATTAGCCCGTCTGACAGGGGTATTAGATCGTAGGTTGAAGTATCACACAATTTGGCTAATTGGTAGTTCAGCCGCTTGTATTACGACAACCGTACAAAAGTCAGTTCATCCTGACGGTTATGTCCCGAGCAAGCGGCAGGTTTTACGCACGTATCCATCACGAAAAAAATGAGCATTTGCTTTTGGCGTCCGGTGGATCTACCGCGTTTGACTGGCAGCAGCGCTGCAAGAACGGAGCCGTAATAACCGCCCTCCGACCTGTCAAAACGACACGGGAGTTCGGGGGCTGGAACGCAGAACGAAATTGGAAAGTATAGCGACGTGTCGGAGGTACAGATGGCGCGGACCGACGTCGTTCTGACAAGCGTGTCGTGTTAACGTGTCTTGTTCTCGTGATTTCTCTCTTCTCTCTCAAACAAATCGAAAAAACTGACGCAAAAAAAGGTGATGCATTTTTACGGCTATCACTCTCACGTTTTTTTGTTTGTCTCGATTCTGTTCTATAGCGTTTTCGGTATTTACTGCAGGGACGAGGCCAGTCCATACGCTGTTTGAGAACGAGGTCCCACGTGAAGCCAAATGGGATGTGACCACTGGAAACAATGCCGCGGCATTTACGACTGGAAAGATCTCGGGTCATAGAGTTAGAGGTCTTAGTCACAATCCCAACCCGCTCTTGATTTTTTCTCGTGACGTCGTAGGCACCCGGCACCGCCTCTTTTCTCTCTGTGAGACCTCGTAAGAGGGGCGTGCTTTTCACGCGCTGCAAAAAAAGAAGAAAAAAGTAATCCGTTAAGGCGGTGTATTATGCAGTGTTTGAATTTAAGTCCTCAAAAATAATTGTTATTTATATTTACTTTTCTAATTGCCTTATTGTACGTACAACATTCAAATGTGTCTGCCTTCTTTAATATCTACGCCTGAATACAATCATCCCGTGCGGCCCAAGGTTCCTTTTATGAATAAGTGCTATTTTTTTAACGCACACGAAATATTTACAATGTCTTCGATGCGAAGCGTTACGATACCCTAGATAAATATCTCAAAGTGCAGTTTTACAGTAATTAAAAAACCGTAAAACAAGAACCGCAAAAAAAAAAAAATCTTTCAGATTTTTCTTGTGTTTACTTCATGAAACAAAAAATAATGTTACTATTACTAAATGATATAAAAAACCTTGACTAGACTGCGTTTAGCATTCCTTCAGACTGGAATTTGAAACTGTCGGTACAGTCCTGTCGGAAACCCGCAATTCTTCGTCACTACGGTGCGCCCGACAACGGGTAGGCGACACAGCTTATGATGTAGAGATGCGAGATTGGTGGAGAGGGCTTGAATCTAAATATTCACTCAGGGGTTACAAACTCTAGTGACATCATAGCTGTTGCAATGTTGTATGAACCATTTCTTCCCATGTGTATAGAGTGTCTATGTTTTAAACGTTAGTTTTGTTAAATATATGCCTTGGTAACCTGGATATTCGGTTAAGTACATGGATTGAAAGCCACTCCGGTTGTTTTGTACTACAAAGCGATCGTTTAAGATAGACACAAAACTGTTCGCGAGAAGTGAGCGAACTTCTACCGAAACCGCGTCCAGGATAACTGTGTCGTACGCACCCAAAGCTACAGAGACTCTGTACAGGACAGATGTAATAGATAAGTTCTAAAAAGAAAAGTTCGTAAACGAAAGAGAGATGTTGCATGGAAGCGACAGTTCTGGTTGGCTACTCTTTTCTGCGGTTAGAGGGGCAAAATATGTACTGAAGGGTACAAAAAAAAACCTTATGCGAGTTTATTTTTTTTCTACAACACCGAGGCAGCCAATCATAATGAACAATACTCGAATCCCATTGAATGATGACGAAGCTAAGAATACGATAAGCTCTGAAAATTGCTATGTGCGCGGAACAATACAGTGCTGGTATTGTTTACTGAAGATTCATATATATTGATTGATTGATTGATTGATTGATTGGTTTATTGAATAATTGATTTGTTGACTGATTTATTGATTGATTGAATGAATGAATGAATGAAATGATTTGCTCATTACCCCTGTGCGCATCATATTTCATGATTCAATCGTATTTTGAGCTTCGTCATTCGCTGGCATTCTAATATTGATCGCCGTGATTTGTTGCTTTTCGTTGGGCAGGAGTATGAACCAACATATTGTTGCAAGTAGTTTAATTAGCACTTCTATACTCCGTTTCACCTTATGTTGTACCGCAGCAAAGGCTAGAAGCACAAGCTCATAGCGTTGGCAGCTGCCCCTAACGCACAGAGCGTGTGCTACCGAGACGTGCCCTAGAGCAAGGAGCTCGCGCTTCTAGCATTTCCTGCGGTACATCAGAAACGGAATAGAAAACTGAGAGTTCGGTAGCTCAGCTGCCATGGCGGTGTCGTGCGTTCCTCGCGCGATGCTCGGGCCTCGTGTCCTTGCTCGCGCTGTGGCGCTGTCTTCGAAACGCGCAGGGTTTTGTCGTTGACTGTCACAACGGCAGATGGCGGTATGCTCCAGTCCGTACCAGAGCCGTATATTAGGAGAGTTTGGACAATAGGCGGAGCAAAGGCCGCCGCCAGCGCCGAATATTCCCCCCACGCTTAGAGCGTAAACTAAATTTGTGACACAGCGTCGACCAATCAGGAGACCTCTACTCCATCTCACAAATGTCGACAGTGAAGACAAAGGCACAGGCGCGTGAGCCTAGCTCAGCGAAACGCTATTGTTTGTACGAGACCTCGTGCATAGGAGGCACTTTCCAAAGCCACGCGCTCGTGCCCATGCCTATGTCTGCACTGCTAGAACAGCGTCCTGAGCAGGGTGTAAGATAGACAGGTGGGGAAACGAGAGCCAAATGAGCGACCGGATTGTGTCCCTTTCGGGTTTCTCTTTTTTTGTGGCGCCATCTATGTGGAGCACCGCGAACTCTCACTCCAGGTGGGCGACCGGCTAAACCGAAGGAGATTTTTTTTTCTTCTCGCCGCAGCGCCATCTGTCGCAAATCGGGGGTACCCGCAAGCAGACGAGTACACAATCCGGTCACGGCATTGCTGTAGGCCTCTATGGGCCGTTTCCCCACCTGTCTATCTTACACCCTGGTCCTGAGACTGGCTGAAAGAAAGCAGTGCAAAGGGTGGGGTGCGCGAGCGTCTTGAGACGCGGAGTTCCGCTCGGCACGGCTCAAATTATACTTCGTTTCACTTTACCTGCGAGCGAAGCCAAAGCTAGAAGCGCGAGACCAGCGCTTTTTGCATTTCTCCCCAGCTCGCGCGCTCGAGCAAAGCCTGAACGCACGGAGCTTCCGTGCTCGCGCTTCCAGTTTTGCCTTCGCTCGCACATAAGGTGAAACGAAGTATAGTCGTGGCACAAATTTAGAGCACGCGACCACCGCTAGGGGCTGTTTCGCGGCCTGTGGTTGGCCCGAGATGCTCGCCTATTCAAACCAATGTATGGCCAAACTCTCTCAATAAACGGCTCTGGTCCGTACTAGAGTTCCTGTATAGGCTCCCTACGGGAGCCAGAGTTGCGCGTTTGATTCCACATGCCGCGTGCCGCCCTCGCCGCTATTCGCCGAGATCCGATCACGCGAGGAGCCGTATCAGGTGTCGTGCAGCAAAGTAGACGTTGCACGCGCCCCGGCGTACGTTCCCAGGCTTTTGAGCCCGCCGCGCGTTCGAGGCGCGCGGCGCTGCTATTCGCCGAATTCAGTCACGTGAGGAGCTGGATCCACATGCCATGCGTGAACGCGCAACTCTGGCTCCCGTAGGGAGCCTATACAGGAACTCTAGTACACATGCCATGCGTGAACGCGCAACTCTGGCTCCCGTAGGGAGCCTATACAGGAACTCTAGTACGGACTAGAGTTCCTGTATAGGCTCCCTACGGGAGCCAGAGTTGCGCGTTCACGCATGGCATGTGGATCCAGCTCCTCACGTGACTGAATTCGGCGAATAGCAGCGCCGCGCGTTCGAGGCGCGCGGCGGGCTCAAAAGCCTTGGAACGTACGCCGGGGCGCGTGCAACGTCTACTTTGCTGCACGACACTTGATACGGCTCCTCACGTGATCGGATCTCGGCGAATAGCGGCGAGGGCGGCACGCGGCATGTGGAATCAAACGCGCAACTCTGGCTCCCGTAGGGAGCCTATACAGGAACTCTAGTCCGTACTAGAGTTCCTGTATAGGCTCCCTACGGGAGCCAGAGTTGCGCGTTCACGCATGGCATGTGGATCCAGCTCCTCACGTGACTGAATTCGGCGAATAGCAGCGCCGCGCGTTCGAGGCGCGCGGCGGGCTCAAAAGCCTCACGCGAAACACCTAGGGGGTGTTTCGCGGCCTGTGGTTGGCCCCGAGATGCTCGCCTATTCAAACCAATGTGTGGCCAAACTCTCTCAATATACGGCTCTGGTCTGTACTAGAGTTCCTGTATAGGCTCCCCAAGGGAGCCAGAGTTTCGCGATCACGTGAGGAGCCGGGTCAAGTGTCGTGCAGCAAAGTAGACGTTACAGGCGCCCCGGCGTACGTTCCCCTGTTTTTGAGCGCACCGCGCGCCTCGAACGCGCGGCGCCGCTATTCGAGGAATTAAGCCACGTGAGGACAGGAACTCTAGTCTGTACAAAGGCACTTTAGCGGACATAACACACACACACACACACACACACACACACTATATATATATATATATATATATATATATATATATATATATATATATATATATATATATATATATATATACAGGGTGTTTTTTTTTTAAGCTTAACAGATTGGTTTAAAAAAAGCCGTGAAAGTTACACGTATGCAGCTTGTGGAGGTGAGTTATACGGCCAGGGGGACACATTATAGGGGGCTAATCGTAATGATCAGTCGGCTAATTAATTAAAATTCGTTAATTAACTTTTTAATTAATAAAAATAGACATATGGTTCCAATTAGAAACTTGCTCAGCGTCATCGAAAACCCCTAAATCAGTCATTTTCAGAAAGACTTTGAGCGCGTGAGAAGCGTAGTAGTGCACTAAAGTTACCACTCGCGGAGCAGGTACAAGGCTGGGGCTAGATAAGAGACGAAAAAATCGCACGGGCGCCTTATCGCAACCTCTAGCTTCGCACCTGCTCCACGAGCGGTAACTTCAGTTCACTACTACGCTTCTCACGCGCTCAAAGTCTTTCTGAAAATGACTGATTTAGGGGTTTTCGACGACGCTGAGCAAATTTCTAATTTGAACCATATGTCTATTTCCATTAATTAAAAAGTTAATTAACAAATTTTAATTAATTAACCGACTGATCGTTACGATTAGCCTCCTATAATATGTCCCCCTGGCCGTATAACTCACCTCCACAAGCGGCATAAGTGTAACTTTCACGGCTTTTCTTAAACAAATCTGTTAAGCTTAAAAAAAAACACCCTGTATATATATATATATATATATATATATTGTCACGAATGACAGAAGATGAGGCAGGAGAAAACGGAATAAATTAAAGATTTAATGGCGGTTCAAGCCTGACAGGCTGCTGGTCTTGAATCCGGTGTCGAGCGAGCTGGCGGACTTCTTCGGCCCGTTGAGCAGCCACCTGGGCGTCGTCGCTCCAATCGTCACCTGGCTCGTAAGGCAGCATGGTGTCCAGCATCGTCGTTACTTTTCGACCATGCACCAGATGCAAAGGTGGAACTCCAGTGGTCCGTTGAACTGCCGTGTTGTACGTAAACATGACGAATGGGGTAAGACCTCGTCCCACGTCTTGGGCCTACGTCGACGTACATGGCGATCATGTCGGTGATGGTCTTGTTTAATCGCTCCGTCAGCCCGTTGGTCCGCGGGTGGTATGCCGTGGTTCGACGGTGGTCAGTGTGGTTTAGGCGGAGTATCTCTTGTGTCACTTGCGCCGTGAACGATGAGCCTCGGTCCGTAATCAGGAATTGGGGAGCGCCGTGTCGGAGGACGATGGACTCGACGAAGAACTTGACTACTTCCACCGCGGTTCCCGATGGGAGTGCTTTTGTTTCGGCGTACCGGGTGAGATAATCTATTGCCTCGATTATCCAGCGGGTTCCCTCTGTCGACGGCGGGAAAGGTTCAAATAGATTCATTCTAATCTGCTAGAACGCGATCGGCTGCAGGATGCCTGCCAGAGTTGGACGGCGGTTTCTTCCGTCGCTGGCACTCGTGGCACGACAGTAGGTGAACAGTCTTCAGAAGCTTGGGCCAGTAGTACTTGTCTCGAATCCTTGCGAGAGTCCTGCTGTAGCCAAGGTGAACAGATGTCGGGTCGTCGTGGCAGGCTTGAAAGACCTCTCCTCGAAGACTAGTAGGAATCACCAGGAGCCACGTCGAGGGTCTGTCAATGGGCAGTTCCGTAACTGAGCTAATCTAGTAACATTGGCTCCTTGCAGAGGCAAACACATCGAGTGGCTTTAAAATGAAGTCTGTAGGCCTCCTGGCGGGGATAAAGAAACAGAGTAATTACGTTAGTTTTGCTGGACTTCCAAATGTATAGAAAGGCCGGAGGAGAGCTTACACTCACGAACAATCTTGGAGGGCGTGACTACACCTATATTGGCCATTGGTACAGTTTACTTAGTCTCCTCTGTTCTCGCGTTTTTAAAACTTTTATTATCATAATCATCGTCCTAATAATTCTAACCATGCTTTAGATGGTGTTCGGTAGACGCGATTTGGGAAAGGGAGGGAGGAGGGGGGGGGGGGGAAGAAAGATTTTATCTTCGCGTCGGGTAAGGCAAGCGCGTGTACGCTGTGCTTTTTCCCGGGTCAGAACAGGACGTGAAAACTACCTGCTGAAACTTTACCTGGAAAGCAGTATAGATAAGAGTCCCACTTCTGTGGAATCTTGGCGGCTTCACTGTTTTGAGAGCGGCCGCCCAAAAAAGTTCACCTGACGCCTTCGCGTGAAACTCGAACACGAACACCTGAGCTAGGAATTTTCAGTAAACACCTCAAGGAGCTTCCACCAGCCACATTGTATACGGCGAAACAAAGACGCGAAGAAGAAAGAAAAGTAGAGCGGAGTTCTGTTGTCGGTTGTCGATGCACTGCGCCCCTGTGTCTTAAGCGTCGTAGAAGTGAGCGCGCTCGGAAGGTGTTATTCACCACATTCGGCGGGAGTTGATACCTCGAGGGCGCCACAGTATTTTGTGCCCCAGTGGAGTTCTGGTAGTGTATATATTTATTCTTCAGAAACGCACAGCGATCGGGTAAGACAAGTTTCCTTCGGAGAAGTTTCTGCAATATGTTTGTAAGAAGATTAGTGCATTGTAGAAAGTAGTACAAACAACAAAAGGATGCAACACCAATGGAAAAGAAGAGGAAAACCGGAAGCGCGCAGGGGTCCGCTGATAGGGGTTGATAGCGAGCTTGTTTGCAAACAAACATTGGTGAATATGCACGGAGCGCGCAGGCGAATCCGCATAAATCTAGAACCGTTTTTTTTTTAATGCTACTATTTTTACTGTTGCTCTGGAGTGGAATACGAAACGTGGACTCTGGAAGAAAGAATGAATTAGTACACACGAAATGTCTGGAAGATAGACGGAAATATTCTATTGTACCTCGTGACGCGGTTCTTGCCTTTTTAACCGTCTTCTACTTTTTTTTTTTTTGAAGGAAGACGTAATTAATGTAATTAATAAAACTTGATTGTGTCAATCTTGAGCAGTAGCGTATATCGACCGCTCGCAACGACCTTGGTACAATTTTATGTCAAGCTGAACATTTTTTTTTAAATATAATTTCAGATTATTTTTTGAAAATCTACATTGACCTTAATCCTTTTATTTAGAGATCATAAAACGCAGTTATTGGATGTAAGGTTACTTCATCTATCGTCGTTATCCTGTCCCCGGGTCACAAGATCGCTGCATGGCTTCCCAGTGTCGTCACTCTTGATGATTGTGAACACATTTACAGAAAAAAAAAAAAAAACACTTTGAATGCGTACACCTTTAAAAGCACTCTCTCCTAAATGTCCGCGGGACCAATCAGCCACCTCTCTCTTATCACCTGACCCGGCACTCCGCGCGTGGGTATGGCCGGGAGCATGATGACGTGGTGAAAGAGAGGCGTATGACTGGTCCCACGATGACGTAGCTTCAACTGTAGTTTCAGCTTAGGGGAGAACGGAGTATACAGACGTAAAGGGATGCAACAGTACGTAGTGATAATGCTCAGCCTTCCGAACTGTGCAACACACAACAATTCAGGTTTTAGCTACTTCTGAATATTATCTTTGCTCTCGGTAATATTCAATCATTCATTCCCTTTGATCCTGCCGAAATTGGCGAGCGTGTTGGATGAAAATCGTCGTACTGTGTAAAGTTCGTTTCAACTCCAGCCGTTCAACACACCGTTGTAGAATGTATTGCATAGTACTCCAGTTTTTCACAAATATTAAATGTAAAGTATGTTTCGCTTAAATCAATTGTTCACGGTCAGGCGTGAAAAAATGTGATAAGTTTTATTTTATCCGAGGTATATTCGGGGCGGGTTTTGGTAAGCACCTTGTATTTTTACTGCGAGTTGACGTCATGACTTATTAATCAGTAAAATGTCATCAAATATCAAATAAGTAGCTACTCTCGTGTTTTAATTTTATCCGTTTTTTTTTTTTATTAAATTTATTTGAGACGTTAGGAGTCGTTCATGCCGCTGGTGTTTCGAATTGGCCTTAACCCTTCCACGACTATCCTTTATTTCAAAAACTCATCTGTGAAAAATTGACGTAAAATATGTATTTGCTATGTGTAATAGGCCATATGCAAAATCTTTGCCAGCTATCATCATCATTCCATTAGGAGCCGCCATATTGGGGGGTTTATCACATCTTCCAGTTGTGGACGAGGCGCATCTGCATTTAACTCGGTTTTCATGATATTAGGGCAATTTATTTGTACACTCAACGGGTTGCTGGTTTGTTTCGGTTCAGAGAAGAAAAGAAAGACGGCCGCAAAATTCTGGAAAAGGAACTGTCAGCAACGAGGTCGCAAGCTTCGTCACTCAAGCAGTGAACTGGGCCATCCAGGTAAATGAACGGTATTGCTCGAAGACGTCCTGTGAAGGGTTCGTACTGGACTTGCAGCAGGTGATCATATTTTACTTCTACGACTCCACTTTGCCGGGACTATTGTTTCTCGGGCGAAACCGTCGGTACGGGAACCCCCCAATATGGAGGAAATCTGATAATTGATCATGAATACGCTAAATGGCGCTTCTTTTCGCATATGGTCTATTCAGTTTCAAAGAAATACCCTGGTAGACCTATGTTATTCGCATGCCAACCTAAGCTTACCTTATACGCACGTCAAAACATTTATATATATATATATATATATATATATATATATATATATATATATATGGGTGGTTTCACCTCAAATCGTGCAGGCAAAAAGGGTCGAATTTTTAATTTCGCTGAAACAAATATATGTTATGGCGTCGTCTCTAAAAACGCAGTAGCCACAAACCGCAAGTCCGTCGGAATTTTTGTTCTCGACTTACGAATTTTAAAAGAGGCCGCGGCGGAAAGCAGTGTTTTTCACATCCGTCGTGGGTCGGATGTTTCGCTCGATCTCCCGTCGTGGATTTTCAGTCCACATTATATTAACTTTTTTCAAGCACTCTGTGGGCACAGGTAAAACGCTATAATACCATGAAATAATTTTAGGCGTTTTGCTTTTTTTCTGCAAAAATGTCAAAAACGCCCCCTCGGTCAATTGTTGACGAACTTTGACAATTAAATACTGGCGATCTACTTGGGTTACATCAATATTTTTTATGTCAATGGAGAGCCCCAAACACGCTCTTTATAGATATTATAAAATGATTTAGCTGTATTAAATATCCTTAGCGGGACGTTTACGTTAATGTTATGCGAAAACCAAAAAGTACCAATTTTAAAATCAATTTTCTCAAAAAACCCATTTTTTATTTTTTTTATTTTTCGTTAAAATGTAGATATGATAGTTGTCTACTCGAAAAGCAAGTCGAGAAAGTGTTTATTTTGTTTGTATGTTCTATATTTAAGCATCAATATCGTACAAAAACGTGTTTTTACGGCTTGAAAGGGACTTGCGAATTGCGCGTCTTCACAAACTTTGAAATATTTTTTGCATTTTTTTAAAGCTCCCACGTAAAATGAAATACAGTAGTTCCACCCTGTTATATTTATTGATCATTTAAATTTTATTATAGGCGGCAAGCTACATTGGGGCAGTTCAAAAGAGAAAGCGACACTTCTTAACAGACCAGCAGGCGTCGTAAATTTTTAATGTATAGAAATCGGCAGACGTCGTATTGATTCGGGGCCTTCATTGGCCTATATTAACGTCCCGCCCTTTCAGAACCAGCAGATGACCACGACCTTTCGCGCTCGTTGTGTTAGATAGGACGGCCCGTGACAGTAAAGCGAGCAGCGCACCCTGTGTCACGAGGAGTGAAATGGTACGAATGTGTCGTTGACGCGGCGAACAGTGACGGCCACCCAGGAGGAGTCATTCAGTCAGAGTATTGCAGAAGGTAAAGCAAAGGAACTGTTGCCTGGGAAGATGAGAACACCACGGCCTTACAATATCGACGGTCAACAACAGTTCTACCTGCCAAGACAACGCCGCCTGCGAGCTAAACCCGGCGGCGCGGGCACGCACACGAAGATGGGC
The DNA here is from genome assembly GCA_013358835.2 of Ixodes persulcatus. Classification (NCBI taxonomy): domain Eukaryota; kingdom Metazoa; phylum Arthropoda; class Arachnida; order Ixodida; family Ixodidae; genus Ixodes; species Ixodes persulcatus. Next base: position 1,285,172 of record JABSTQ010010551.1, read on the forward strand.
CGGTTCCGTTAGGGATGTGGGAAAATTTTGAAACCAGCCATCCGTGCACGCGTGAAACGATACCGCATATTTGCCCAAGCTTCGAACGCCCTATCCTAGAAATGGCCGTGCTCTGCAAAGTGGTTGTCCTGTGCTTGTCCTCCGTGTTTTATTCTTTCAATTTTATGTACTCTATCTCCCTCCGCGGAAATCCGATAGCACCGAAAGGTTATCTCTTTTGTAAACAGCAAAGCCCGGAGACTAGCATCAAAAACGAGCGTGTTGGTAAATATACTTGTGTCTATTCTGCCCGGAGACTAGTTGGGTCGAAGTCAGCCTCCTTGTCAACTATAACCGTTTGTGAAGAGTGGTCTTCTCCCGAGATGAAAATTTAGCGCCGGCTGACGTGTTCTTTTGAAAAAGGGAAGAGGAAAGAGAAAGTTTGAGTAACAGCATGCAGTAACTACCTCGAAAGCTCCTCTCACGATATGAAGCTCGAGGCATGTTACGTCTCGGTTACCTTCTGGCGCACCGCTGCTTGAAACTATTCTTGATTTTGTTCCGCACAGCCCCGACGGATGTGCGGAACAGAGTGAAGAATAGATTCGAGCATCATCTGGACGCCATCATCCTGCCAGGCTTCAGTGTCGTGGGACTGGACTCGGCGTCGGTCAGTTAAGACTTTTTTTATTTTATTTCGTGAGTGTTTCTTCACTCCGCTGAACTTTGTTTCTCGGGTGCGGTTCAGCTGATTTTTTTTTTATGTTTCGTTACTAACTGTTTGTTAGCATTGTTTACTCGTTTGGTTTATTTCTTCATGGCGTAGCGGCCTGACGTTGCTGTAGAGACCGTGTTCGCACGCATTTGGTTGTGTCCCGTTTAGGGAATGCCCGGAGGAGTTGGTTTTTATTCTTGCCGCGTGCGGCTAAGTTTTTCTGTCTTAATTATTTTTTTTTTCCTTTACGTGTCGTTGACTTCTTTGTCTGACTCTCCACCAGGCGTGGACCTATCGCCTTGCCACCGCTCGAACCTAAATCTTTTATTTTTTTACCGCAATTTTCGTTAAGATCGGAGTTGGGTAATTGTATTCTTATTTATTTTTTTTTATTCCCTACCCTTCTCCGTCACAATCTCTCCGTGTGTTTCGGATCGTTTTTGTGTCATAACTTTTGTGTATTACGGAAGTGAAAGGCCATTCCCTGGTGATCTGTGCGATGTGCGGTGAACAAACCCTAGCGTTTGGTTTCGAAAAGAATGGTATATAATAGATCAATGATGTGGTGATTTTTTATGTCTTAGTAATATGACAGCTAATAGCTAGTCATTGTAGTTTACAGTGAAAGTTTTATAAATCGAAAAAATACAACGTCTGTGCCTCTTCGATATTGAAGGTCTACAAGGCCTGCTGATTTGATTAGATATGTTTCTCGTGGTTTCCCGCTCTTTTCATAACATAAATAACTATTCAATACCACAAAATGCGTTTATAAGTGAATACAAAACGCAGACGAAAATTCAAGAAAACTTTTTTACAATTCATAGAAGCGCACGTCTTTTTTTGTCTGACTTAGGTCTTGCAAAACGAAGACGTCTTTTTCCGATGTTGAGGCTTAAATATAGAACATACAAACAAAATATACACTTTCTAGACTTGCTTTTCGAGTAGACAACTATCATATCTACGTTTTAACAAAAAATAAAAAAAATAAAAAATGGTTTTTTTGAGAAAATCGATCTTAAAATTGGTACTTTTTGGTTTTCGCATAACATTAACGTAAACGTCCCTCAAGGGATATTTAATACAACTAAATGATTTTATAATATCTATAAAGAGCGTGTTTTGAGGTCTCCATGGACATAAAAAATATTGATGTAACTCAAGTAGATCGCCAGTATTTAATTGTCAAAGTTCGTCAACAATTGACCGAGGGGGCGTATTTGACATTTTTGCAGAAAAAAAGCAAAACGCCTAAACTTATTCCATGGTATTAGAGCGTTTTATCTGTGTCTACAGAGTGCTTGAAAAAAGTAAATATAATGTGGACTGAAAATCCACGACGGGAGATCGAGCGAAACATCCGACCCACGACGTATGTGAAAAACACTGCTTTCCGCCGCGGCCTCTTTTAAAATTCGTAAGTCGAGAACCAAATATCCGACGAACTTGCCGTTTGTGGCTACTGTGTTTTTAGAGACGACGCCATAACATATATTTTTTTCAGCGAAATTAAAAATTCGACCCTTTTTGCCTGCACGATTTGAGATGAAACCACCCATATATATATATATATATATATATATAAGACAAAATATAGCATCACGAATAAATTAACTACCGGCAAAAAGTACACGGTATATTGTTTTTTCACTTAGTGAGTTAAGCGGTATTCACTCGAGGAGAAAAACCCGGGGATTTTTCTCCCCGGCGCACACATCACACGACCAAAACGTCAGGTGTTTGCAATGCGGCGCTATATGACGTCAGCTACGCGGCGAAGAAACGGTGAAATGCTCGGACGGCACAAGTAATTCTGGTTTAGCGATAAGACAAACTGTGTTTTAAAAAAAAAATTGTCGTTAAACTATTTGGTGTCAAATGTAGAGCTCGCTAAATTCGTCTGCGGTGGTGTCAATGGTGACAACCGCTAAATTGGGCTGCGACGCGGAGATCCCTTTGTCTCGCCACCTCGTCAGAGTGAACGACGAAGCTGAGGAGGAAATTGGCGACCGCTGTCGACGTCACGAACGTCCCTGCGCGGATTTCTTCCCCGTGTGATTACCGCTTAAACAACAAAAAAGTAAACAGCAACACTTACCCCACATTAGGTAAGCTATGCGGCTACAACAAACATTTATTACGGGTGTATTCATCCGTATTAATTTTAACTTTGTGTAGTCTAGGCTCTTGCGTGACGTTACTACGAGCCACGCCGAAGCTACAAACACAAGCAAGTTGCCCTGAACGACACGAGCGTGCACGGCGCAGGCCCAAAACACGGAGCTTTTTCTTGTAACTCCTACGCTCGTGGCTATGATGAACGGCAAGACGGCGAAAGTTCGGTCACTTTCGAAGTATGGTGACACACTCTTAGAAAAAAGAGTCTCTATGGTGCCTGAAATGCTAGACCGTGTCAAAGACTTTTATACTTTTATACTCTTATACTCGATATGAACCTACTAGCCCCAACCAAATTTTTATTGCCTCCCTATAGTGTGGAAAGCTCTTGTAACCTATGTTCCTTCAGAAAGGGAGAAACGTTCTTCCCTGAAAGCTGAGGAGCAAAGTTCCTTCGTCGTCTGAATCTCATTATGGCGACCCCAAATAGAGCAAAACGAGCTCAATAAGGCTTCACGAGGATGCTACGTCTATTTTCCGGGGTGAGAGGAGCAGCAAATAAAAGCGTAATTTGAGCTTTCGGCTAACTGTATTTATTTCCGAAGCCAGCTTCCCCCGCAGGTAAACAAACTTTCGTTTCGAAAGGGGTCACCAGTTTTCTCGTCGTCTGCACTGCGATGTTAAACGGAGACAATCGATACCCAGTCATTTCGTCTTACCGTTGCTATTCCTCAAGCCACAGTTCCTTCGTCAGCACCGCCTTCACGGAGGAGTGCTGAACCATTCGTGAAACTAACTAAAAGCAACCTTAAAATGAGCAAATTCGAAGCAGCCTCTTGGCTTAATGTTGAACGGTAATCAGAAAATGTCCTGAAGCGTGTAAAAGGTAAAATATCTCGCCATGAGATGGCAGGGTCAAGGGGAGGAATTGCAAGTAGCTAGGCTAGGTGGCGCTAGGTACCGCCCAACTCATGGGCTACAAAAATATGTATATATGTCCACGCCACGACTGCGCTTCAGGAACCTTTATCATACAACCATGTACATACACTACGCGTACCACAAACATCAGCTGAACATGTACAACGAAAACATACGCATACACAGCGCATTAAAATATCAGCACAACCCCGATTACTCGTCGTTTTGAAGGAACGGATTTTCTCGCTGAGCACCTAAGCAATAAATAATATTCCCATGAAACTTGAGAGGCTTAAGCGATAAAAAAAAAAAAAATCTGAGCAATGTGTAAGCAAAACATCGGTCATTCTACGTAGTAAAGAGATATGTTATAACGGACGCGTGTTGAATTGGCCATGATGTCGTGGAATGCAGTTGTTTAGTTCGGTGTTTCTTGTCAATAAAAACTTCAGTTGAGTGTAGGCGCTGTTCTAACCCTTCTCACTTGTCTTTGTTTCTTGTGCACTGTGTCGAATCTATTAAATAATAATCCCAGTATGTTGATTTTGTTTTTCAGTAATGTCATACCGCTGAAGGTATTTTAACGGCTCAGGGGATGAATCTCTTACTAAAAGGTAAACGCTGATGCCGTAATTATTTGAAAGCCGATAAAACAAGCCGCTCTTCCGCAGTTGAAATTCAAAACCGCTATTGAATTTTTGGGGATATCTACTGATTTCACAAAAAATCGCGAATCATGTTTGATTTTCTGAGTGTCATATTTTGATAAATTTCTAATTGTAGTTACTGAAATGTCAAAATTACCTAGCATTTCTGACATTCGAGTACATGTTCTTGTTATTTATAACTGCTTCCTGCTCGTACTACAGAGTGAAGACGCACTCCATGCGGCCTGCCTTGTGTTGTATTCCATGGAGACGGGCTACAACTTTCCGAACATTTGTTTGTCCATGAAGAATCAATGAAACTCTTTAGAGCAATTAACATCATCGAAGGCTTAGCAGCTCTGATGGCAGCACTCTGGATATTTAAAATTTAGTGTGATAAACTGTGCCTCAATACAGCATCTGCCTTTAAAATGTGGTTTTTCAGATGTAATATAGCGAAGCTGAAGCCTCCTGACGTCATGTCCGTGAAAAAAATTGGGTTGTGCGTATGTTTATACAGCCTAGACCTTGGTCTGCCTCAACGGGCGACGAGCCTCCCAGCTGCAGATGAGCAATTTAGCCAGTGCAGTACAACCGCTAGCCTGGGGTCTTTAACGTGCATCACGCAGTAGTGATACACGACCGCACGCCGGTACGATGCTCATTCAGATCGAAACGGGCAGGGGTGGGGATTGACGTGCTCCGAGCTGTCATGTCCGTGAACTAGTACACTGACTGTGTGTCACATATGTTGTTGCCAGGGTAGCGGTTTTCATTCCAACTTTAGCCGTGTTGAGAATTCTCTGGTGTGTAATTGCTTGTTTATTTCTGCTTGAAGGCGGCGGGCTTCTTAGGGATTTTCTTTTGTCATTTTGTTTATTTTTGGTGGTCTATAATGCTTTATATATTTTTATTTGCTCCATCATGAATGACTCTACCATAGGGCAGAGTCATCTTTGCTTACTCGTAGCAAAACGACAGGGTGTGTGCATGCGAGCTGGTGATAGTTAATTATTTTGTGTAACAGCCGTGACTGTGGTTAGGAAAAAAATAGAAAGTGACACATAGGAGAACGTCTTGGTAGAAGAAAAATAAACAGAAGGGTTTATTGGTGACATGGACGACCAAAAGCATCGTTTGGGTCGCATGTCCAAACGCTCATTATGATGTCCTTAGTTTGAATAATTCTGCTTTTATCAACGGAAATAAGAACAATGTCAGACTGTCAACTTTCGTGGTGTTATATTAGGAATGAGGACGCCAAGCTTCCATCGGGCTTTTTACGCTCACCATCGAAATTAGTTCGCAACTGATAATAAGAAGCCAATATTACAACTCTTGACGTCGCAGCTGTCAAAAAAAAAAAGTATTTTGATTATTTTATTTATTTATATTGTTTAAAGACTAATAAATTACTCAATTGCATTACAGTATCATTCGTGCATCTTCTAAATATAGCGGTTTTTTATTGTTGAGTTTGCAAAACGGATCATAAAAATGTATTTTTTTTTAGAAACCAAAGCTTGGCTGTAATGTTGGTGTATGCAATATTACTTTATGTTTGCTGAGTGTGAGTCCCTCTAACTATTTTGTGCAGTGCAACACATGTACTGTGGAAAACTTACTGGATCAATTAACTTTGGGTTCTGCCCAAATATCTGGGCATCCTTGACTGACAAAGCAAACACCTCGATAAAACAGTTTTTGTTTCTGTTAAAAGAAGTAAAAATATTTGTATGATGTTTTGAAAAGTTGTTATTTTTCTTTATAGATCTCCATCCATTTCTCGGTTGTATCAACCTTTTCTTTTTTTTTATAAAGCAAACAGAAACAGCCATGTAGAGCAATTCAGCGGCAAGCGAATCTTTTCATGTTACTTCTATCGATAGAGCGCTCTCTAACAATGGATAACATTCTAAGTGTCAAGTATAGCTCAAGTGCTCTCCTAGGCTGTGTGTATTTGCTTTCTAAAAAAGTTGACCAAACAGAGAAATGTAGGGCCCTATAAAGAAAGGAGACCAAATTGCTTCATTAGGCGTAAAGCCTCAGTTACACCAATTATAACGGTGCATTTATTTAAAAAAACACCCATAGCAAAGGTTTAATGCAGAAACTTCAAATTTGCTCGCAAAAAGGTGTAATGCTACAGCGACGCCTATCAAAAGGAGTTAGTCATAAATTTTGGATAAATTACCCGAATACACCTATGTACGTGTTTTGAAGTTTACTTTGATAGTGCGAAAGGCGGTACACGGTAACGGTTTGCTACCTAAAAGCTCCGTTAGAAAGTTTTAGGGAACCGTTTTTTCACACCCGGTACGGTACGCTAGGCCCTACGGTACGAACTGCGTATATGCGAGTCTTCTGCGGTAGCGCATGCACATTTCGTACCGGAGGGCCCATCGTTCCATATCGGATGTGCAAAAGCGGTTTCCTAAATCTCACCATTAGGAAGCTTTCGTAGATAATTTTCGCCTTCCCGCAACGATCTATGCCACCCGATACGATACCCCGAACTCTACAATCAAGGCTATCGGCGCGCAGGCGCAGTAGCGGCTTCTTCGTTTCGGAGGGCTTCGAGGAGAGGAAAACGTGGTCTACGAAAACTCCCTATTGTGTCCATCGTATCGTAGCGTCACCTGCGGTCGGACTTGAAGTGAAACGGAGTATAGCTTCAACGTTTCATAGGTCGTTTGAGCCACCTGGGTGGCTCCTAGGCAAAGCGCCGTCCTACGGTTTCCGGCTGGCGGGTTAAAATCCCGGCCGAGGTGCCCGCAATCGCTTATTACGGAGAAAGGTCACCGCAATCTACCTTTTGATTGCAGGTCCAAAGATCCCCAAGCGGTCCAAACCAATCCTGAGTCCTTCGCTGGGACGTGTCAGATACCTTTGCATGGTTGGTTTGGTACGTAAAACCGACAACTTTGTCATTGGAGGTTTTTTAACGCGATAGCATCCTTCAGCTACCCCCCTTTGCCCCCCTTGGATTTCATAGACTTTCAGGTTTCCTAGTGCGCAGTAGGTATGCGCAGTAGACCATTGCAGCTCGCGTTCTCACACTCCTTCACATTCACACCCTCTTCGAAGGACGTGATGACCTTGACGTCTTCATAGAAATCGTCCTAGACGTCGTCGTCTTTGACGTCGTCCTTTGGGACGTCGTTCTCGACGTTTTCGTAGAGGTCGTCCTTGAGGTCGTCTTAAAGGTCGTCGTTGAGATCGCACAAGAGGTTGTCCTAGATATCGGCTTTGACGCCGTCTTCTAGGACGTCGTCCTCGATGTCGTCGTTGAGGTCGTCCTAGAAGTCATTAAAATCACCCTAGAGGTCGTACTATACGTCGTCCTCGACGTCGTCCTTGAGATCGTCCTAGAGGTCGTCCTTGAGGTCGTCCTAGAGGTCGTCCTTGAGATCGCCCTGGAGGTTGTCCTAGACGTCGCCTTTAATGTCGTCTTCTAAGACGTCGTCCTCAACGTCATCCTTGACATCGTCTTAGATGTTGTCCTTGAGGTTGCCCTGAACAAATACTATCGCAATTCATATAAAACCGACAACAGCAGTTCCTGCAGCAATTTTCTTTAAAAACGATTTTCTTACTTCTTCCTCCTTAGCTTTAATCCTCAACTCAAATGCGAATTGTGAAATCACGTGGTCGTGACATACCTTCAGCACCGGTGCGATGACTCCTAGGTTCCACCGTGCTTTTTATGCACACCATAGAACTTGTCATTCCCCAGTGACAATAAGTTCCGTCAGGGCACTCATTGGCCACGAACGCGAATCCAAATATTCGTCGACGGATTGATTGTTGACGAGCGCATACGTCCGAGTGACGCAGTTCTCGTGTCCAATGCGTGAGCTGGGCTCTGCTGACGTCAGTTTGGCGCCGGTGACGCGCTTTTGGAACCGCGGATGTATCATAGTGAAAAGGCGGAGAGCTTTCGAAGGCAAGAAGGTACAAAATAGTCCGCTATATTTTCAAATGTTCATACCGAAAAGCTGGCTTTTGACTTTCTAGCCTCTTTCTTTTGGCCAACTAAACGATATGCGATTAGTAAAGTCCCAATTTAAAATCATTCATCCCAACCCAAAATTCGTTTCATGGCCCCTTTAATGAATATCAGGCAGTTCATGATTCGAAACTTTCACGGCCTATAGGGGGGGGGGGGGGGGGGGGCACTCTAGTTCTTATCAAAATGGCCATCACGTGGATGATCGTCCTGGAGCAGCAGTACGAAGTTGGGTCCGCAACTCGCAAGTCATTGCAATTTTGTCAAATATTAGCTATATAAGAGCCGTTCCCTCATTTTTTCTACGTCACGAGGGTACCTTGAAGGCCTGTTCACACATGCAGCGGAGCGCTACAAGCATAGCGCTAACCTCGCGCTAAGCGGGTGCTGACCGGAGCGTTCACCAGCTTTGTATCGCACCGCCAAAACTGTTGCTCGTGGCAGGCGATAGGTAGCTGACGGCACGTGAGGAGCGCTACATCAGCGCTTCGCTCCATGTGAGAACCGGCCTTTAAGGCCGGTTCCCACATGCAGCGAAGCGCTAATGTAGCGCTTCTCACGTGTCGTCAGCTACTTATTGCCTGCCATGAGCAACAGTTTTGACGGTGCGATACAATGCTGGTGAACGCTCCGGTCAGCACCCGCTTAGCGCGAGGTTAGCGCTATGCTTGTAGCGCTCCACTACATGTGTGAACAGGCCTTTATTCGCAAGCCGATCATCCGGAAGCCAGGCAGCGCGATTCTCACGCTGCAGTTCCAGCATCGCTGAAAGTGGCGAACGCGGGGTGTCCACAAAGTATATTTTTAAAAATTTGCAAATTTATTACCGGTACACTGTAATGTAGACAAACGTGGATGAGCAAATGTGTAAAAACAAAGACTAAGTAATTTTTCGCTAATCAATTTTGAAATCAACCAGTGAAAGTTATTGACAAGTATTCATTCGATAATTCTAATAATTAATTGAAAAAAGCGAATTGATACAAAATTGGTGATTACTAATTTTACTTTAATTCCCACACTTAGTCCGGAAAAGTCCTTGCGTATGTGTATCAGATTTTATTTCGACGAATCAAGCGACGCAACGCGCTTCGTCACGCGGGGACTACATTTTCACGCAACACAACTTGTTAGGCCGAAGTCACTCTGCTTTTACACCATACAAAAGACAGTCTGCAAACAGATTCGAACCCAAGTCACCACAAGTCCGTGCTTCGAATGCCGTATATTGTATTGTGTGGGGCACCTCAAAGGAAGAATGGTTAAGTCAATAAAAACTTCAATATTTACAGTTTATAATACAACAAATTTCGTGATACGCGTGCAAAGTTGTAAAGAGACTTTGAGGACACCGTGCACATTCCGGCTAATGCGAGTTGTGAAACCAAAGCAGATGTTCGTCTCAAGGCTGAACTCCATGGAGCAAATTATGCGACGAATAACTGACGAACGTCGCCCTACGACACGCTCGCTTTGCGCGCGACGTAGCAGCCATTGTGCTGATTCCTAGTAAACGCCGCCGGGCAAAATTGGTCGATTTTTCGCAGCATATTCGTCCCATGAAGTTCAGCCTTTACGGCAGTACCTCGCCTCTCGGGCAGGAGCCCCGCATATTGTATTTGCGTATTGCATTACTAATTTGAACAAACAATTAAGTGACTGTTGTCGAACAAAGCGCGTAGTTAGCACGCGCACGTAAGAACAGACCGAAACAAAAGTACCGGAGAGGCCCAAAGTGAGAGCCGACGTTCTGTTAAACTATACTTCCCCGAAGGTTTTGCAAAAAAGTAGGTGATAAGTCCAAAGCCTCCTACAGGTTTTTTTTTTTTTTTTTTTTTTTTTTGTTCGCGCGGGTAATTTAGTCAGCTCTGAACGACATTTGCATACGACTGGCGGGCAAATTGGTTTATATCGCACGACTCGCATAAATAAACGGAGGAGAATGCAATGTTGAATCTGCAAAACTATACTTGCATGGGGACTTCCTGGCAATGAAGCCAAAGCAACGGGTACTCGTGGGCTCAGAAACCTTGAGTGCACTCGCGGGTCTTCCCTTCTCAAAATTCTAAAAAGTTGTCCCCGGGTATATAGTGAATCGTGGGCGCGTTGACTGCCTGACTTCGTGAGACTGTGCAACGCCCGCGCCTCCAGCCAGGAAGCGCGAGTTATGGAGGCGGGACCTCGCGGAGTCCTGCTTACAGACGTTAGAGAGATATATGCGCCAGAAGACGGCTCTACGATTCTGGCATGGGAACGAGTAGTACCACCAAAAAGACAATAAAAGAGCAAAAAGGTGCAGCGGGATTGAAGTGACAGGCATCGCCCCGGAACGGCGTCAATTCTATTTTTGGGACTCAGTGGCGTGGGCGGGTGGAGCGATGAGCCAAGTATTTTCGCGAGCTGATGATGATATTGAGGAGAACGGTAAACTGAAGCTAGATAAAGGAAGTGCGCCGGGCAGGTTCAATACGAGGAAGACAAGTGTACGGCGGAGACAACGCGGAAAACGGCGGGAGAATGAGAATTCGCGCCGTAAGATGTCTAGTAATGGCGCGCTATTTTCGGCGAAGAAAAAAAAAAAAGCAAGAAGAAAAAACGTTTTTTTTTGTTGTTGTTGTTCGATTTTATGTAAGTTAACCTTTAACGTGTTCCTTCTTCTATATCGTTAGTGTGTCTTTTTTATGCCGCATGCTTCATATATATATATATATATATATATATATAATCTTTTTTTTTTTACAATGACATGTTTTTTTTATTTTTGGGTTTGTTTAATCAATTTGGGTTTTCATTTTTCGGTGGGGGTTTGTGTAGCAGATACTGAAGCAGATGCTCACGCCGAATGTCTGTTGCTGTAGCATAAAATGAAGTTAGACGTTCACGTGGACCGTCAAATGCAGGAGTGAAGATGTCTTACTGCTGTGCGAAGGGCTGCAAAGCCCTTCGCTGGACGCTGCACGCTGGCACCGGACCGCTACTTTGAAGCGTTCTTCCGCAGAACGAGCGCGCTCGCTAGAAATGCACGTCTCAAAGCCAGGAGCACGTGCTAGCTCGCGCTCCTGGCCGAGGAAGTGTTCGCGTGCAGGTTTCAAATCAACTTTGGAAACTCGCTATCACCTCTTGCTCAGCAGTCGCGCGCACAGCTGTGGCCACCAGTGAATGCGACGCAGTTCTGACGCGCCCCTCCTCTCGTCCAACTTCGGGGTGCTTGCCGCTTGGGGCAGGGTCGGGGATCTACTAACGATGACGTCATGCGCAGGCCTTGTCTTCTAGGTGGTATTGGGCTATGCCGTAGACACCGTGGCCGTAGTTCACAAGAGGTAGTCTTCCGTGCAAGAGATAGCTCGTGCCGTCTCGTGCTCTGCCTGTGCAGACCTCCAGCGTGATTGTCACGCGGGCACAAAGACTACAGTTCCCACAACCATATGCTAGCCAACGATACATATGCCACGACGCATGGCGACAGCGGTGGCGTTCTCAAGCTCGCTGGTGAGATCGGGCGTTGCCTCCTCTACACTCACAAAGCCTGGCAGTTCGACGATGGAGCCATAGAGTGTCCGGTCGCAGATTTGGAGCGCGAGGATCTGGTAGCACAGAGAATTTCTCGGGGAACCTGGACGTCAACACACAGCTTTTGCAGCGGCGAGCACCCGAAATATGGTTTTCAAACCCGACGAGAAAAGAAGCGGTAGCGCGACGAATGCGAGGAGCACGAGCGGACATTCCATCGCTCGGGAGAAGTGCATTTCGGCGTCTCGCCGCAGCAGGGCGCCGTCACGTGGCTCTCCTCTCATCCGTTGTCTGCCGCTCTACCTTTTCAATTTCGGCGGCCGCTTCTCGTGGCGATCTGCCAGGCTGTCAAATGTGTCAAATCGAGTTTTCTGTCGGCAACTTTTCAGCATATCAGGACGTGGTTGCAGTAAACATCATATTTGGTTGATGTAAAACACCAAAGCTTGCCCACTGAGAACGTATGACTTACAAAACAAGTACCATGTACGATCGAGGAACTATTTTATTCCCCGAGGATATAAATCGGGTAAACTGAAAAACAAAAACAAAAAAACCCCAAAAATACGGTGGCAAACGAGCCCCTGACACCAAGATTCAGCCGTTGGTTGTCAACGTCTCCGGGATGCGCAGCGCCGATCGGAGATGGGGCAGATCCTCCTTTGTGAACCTGAACTGCCGTACGACGTCCTCCTCTCCTCCTCGTCCATCGACGCCAAGTTGAACGTCCCATGCCTTGCCTCCAACAAGCGCCTTCTCTTAGGGCGCTGACAGATCGTACAAAAGAACGTTTTGTAAATTGCTTTCGCCGAATAGAGCCAACTCCAAGTCATCGTCAAAAAGATCGAGCGCTATTGTTGTCGGAAAGCTCGTCTGCTCCTTTAGCAGACAAACATTTTAGAACTTCGCAATGCCAGTGGCGACACGCCATGGAGTGCCAGGTTGTGTATTACGGAAGCGCATTCATTCGAGTAAAAAAACGAGACGAACTGTAAGTAGGTATACATTGTTTTAGGCTCTCTATATTTTTAGGATGCGATTTTTATTTACTTCAGTTTCTGCGATTTGTACAAACACACTCAAATATTTACATTCTCAACGAGGCCGATGCAGATTTCTGTTGCCAGGGGGCGCGACCTGTACCGATCGTCTGCTCTCGTCTGCAAATACGGTTCCCCCAAAGCCGTTTAGAGACACACGATCGGTCGACTCGCCCGATCCAAGGTATCGATCGTTTTTGTTTATTGATCGTATTTTGTTCTGGTTCCCTAAAACTCTCTATTATTACAACGTAATACAGGTCGAACGCTCCAGGGTATACCAGTCGTACTGCAACAAAAAAAACTTTACCTTTATTTTTTTTTTGTTTTTTTGTTGCGCAGCTTAGACGTTTGAAGCCATTTCAAAGCTAACTAATGTCCCGCTGTATGATCTCTCATACAGCAGATCTGGCTTTTTTTTTTTTTTTTTTTTACTCGTGGATTGTACACATATCTACAAGAAGCTACTTAGTCACCGCAGTTTCCACTGCCTGGCACACAATCTATGAGATCGACACTTTCTTTCTCCGAACAAATAAAGAGTCATTATTCTTCGTTTCCTCTTCCTTCTAGACACGGATACGCTTTTCTGTCTCTCCACCCTGTGTCCACTTAGCTTCTTTTACAGTCAGCATCGAAATGAACTGCTTCACCGAAGGCTCAGATGTCACCTGCGGCGCCGCTCTCGCCGCTCTGAATTGTATCGAGGGGCTATAAACCACGTCAGAGGAAAGCTCGCTTCATTTCTGAAACCTAGAAGAGTGAACCGAGTGCAGCGATAGAGGTTGCGTGCATTACTGCGGCAGGGACCCCCTGGGCTCGAGACACAGAATACGAAGTCCTAAAGAGACCAAGAAACGTTTTAACCATTTTTTGATAAATACCCTTTACTCGTAATCACCGATATGCATATCACAATTTGTTTTAGCTTGAATTGATAATTACGTTCACAGGATTGCGTTTAACTAAATTTGACACAGTTACGTTCAGACACGCCTCGGTGTTATCGACGTAATATTACCGATTCCGCAAGGCAATAGGTATACGCACTGATTTGACCCAAATGCGATACACAGGGGAGTCAGTGTCAGTCCTTCGAATAATTTATACAGATATGGCGATATCGCGAAACACCCGTGTCTACGTTTCCAGCATTATTCTTGGCGCTTTGGTAATTTACGAAACCCAAACTCTCGATGACGGATTCTCTCGTTTGTTATGAGGTGTAAGCCGATGAGTCACGCGGTGCTCGTGTTCAATCTGTGAGCTGCATTCGGCTGTGACGTGCCGAAGCGTGTTCAGAAAAAGGCCTGTGGAGTGCTAACAGGACAATTTCGGCACTCTGATAGTGATTTGCGTGGTTTCATGGACGTCAGATCGCATTTTTCATGGGGAGAGAGAAAAAGGAAGGGGGGTTGGGTGGGGGGCTAGGTTTCGGCAAACACGCGTCTGCAGGCTGAAAAAGTATTTGTAACTTTTTGTTTAAAAAAAAAAGAAAATATAAGATTTATTTATTTAAATCAAATCAATTTGCGTCGGCGTCGCCGTCCTTCATTGAGCAGGGCAAGTTTTTTGGCCCTATATATTACAGAAAGGGAGCTACGCTTTCTAATTTTACAAGAAAAAACTAACCTGTGAAATACACCTTTGACGAAACGTTTAGATTGCTTCGTGCAGGCGCCGATTTTTACGCTTCATTTTAGATCGAGCCTGATGACTTGGGACACTTTATATATTCGGACTCCTGACGTGCCGGAGTTTGTGCGCAGGAAAAAAGGACCACGATGGCACATGGAAGAACTTATACTGATACGGTCATCTTGTTCCATCATCCCTTGAATGACCTAGATTTATTCAATTATCCGGGAGCCGGGAGGGTCATGCTGCACTCTGCAGCGCACGTAGCCAGGACGCCAGGCCGTAGTCCGACTCCTGGCTAAGCCTAAGCAGGCCCTTCTGGCCCCTGGAGGTCTGTGTTTCAAACGGAACCCCCTAATAAGTGTAGCAATAGACCTTATAACCAAATGTAACCTCCACACCTTTTTACAAATGTGTGATTTTTTATAACACGTTTCTTAAAACGTGTGATAATGCACTACACCTTTTTATAAAGATTGTAAAACTACACTACCCCCTTCTCGTCAGGACCACGTACCCAGGGGGGGGGGGGGGCATAAGGCCAGCCCCCCCCCCCCCCGAAATCTTCCATTTTGCTGGGGCCTCCTCTACCCCCTCCCCCTCATAAAGCACTTTGTCATGGGCGCCCCTCCCCCTAAAACAATATCCTGGCTACGTGCCTCCTTCTCGTCAAGGTGTAATTACCACAGTACATTCCTTTTTTGGGGTGTACACAGTGGCCCGGGAGCCAATAAAATGACTGAAAAATTAAATTACACAAACGAGTCGCCGAAACAACACGTTGCTTCTTGGCGAGTGTCGATTCAACTTCGGCCGAAAACCGGCTTCAATATTGGCCGGATGTACGGTTTTGCGCCTCGTCCCGACATCCGGCAGGTATGGGTGTACCGATGCAAATACACGATTTATGTCTAATAGCACTGGCACCACTGATCTCTTATTAGGCTGGATCGCGGATAGAGGCCTGTATTGCTGGGGTCGAGCGGCACCACCGGCAGCCATCGCTTGACACGATCTAATGCATGCTATAGGAGAAACGGGAAAACTCAATTTTATTACGTTAGTAGGTTGTTCTCGATCATGAAACTTCTATCGTGTTTCCGCAAATAACAGTTAATATTGTGGGCAAGAATATTAAACGCCTTAGAATACCAATCTTGTTTAAATAAACGTTGTGTGGTTGAGGGTCGAGGGCGACTTTGTTGGGCGTTAACTGTGATGTGTTTAATGAGACAAGGGCTACCGAGAGTTATTGTGGTGTCATCCGTGATCTCGGAGTCATCAGAGCTCAGCAAACGATAAGTTGGAAGGCCTTTACTTTGGACATTCGCATCGTTTTAACCGCTTGTACATAGTACTTCATGGTGAAAGCTTTTTCTTTGAACTGCTGTGAGGCCTTCCGTGACAAACTGAAACTCGGAGCGTGCCGTTCAGTCGCTGAACGTGCCGTTTATTTAGCAACCGAAGCAAGCGACGTCAGTAAAGTCGATGGTGCTCCGGCTCATTTATTTTTTTTTTTTTTTAAATCAATGTTCGAACGTTTGACGAAAGTCTAGTTGATCTCCAAGCACCCGATATAACCATCGCAGCACGTCATAAACTACTCGCCCTCGAGCACCGCGTACAAGCTTCCTATTTTTGCGTGTTTCTCCCTTAGAGTTTCGTGTATTGCCTCATGGTGTAATACGCAAAAACAACAAGGACGAAAACGAAGGGAGAACTAGACAGGATGCGGCGTATTGCCTGTTGTCAAGTAATGGCCGCCGGTGAGGCCAGTGACGGGCTCCCGATCCGCGA
Source organism: Ixodes persulcatus (assembly GCA_013358835.2). NCBI lineage: Eukaryota > Metazoa > Arthropoda > Arachnida > Ixodida > Ixodidae > Ixodes > Ixodes persulcatus. The sequence goes on from JABSTQ010010551.1 coordinate 1,301,549, forward strand.
TCCAGACTTGCACTGTGAGAGTTCTAATGCATTGCACCCGCGGAGTGCTGCACGGAGAACAGGCCCCGGACGAACTTGCCGAATGCACCTAGTGCAGACTGATGCTGTCACCATAGATGTTGTAGAAAAGTACCGACCTCAAACCGAAACTAGCGCCTTTTTGTTCGACGTGATGGGTGGGAATGCGGGAGCGCAGTCGCTGCCATCGTTTATCTATAAACGTTGGTTGCTGCAACGTGTCACTTATATTTGCGATGATTTCCATTTAAGGAACTCGGCTGTCAGAGATATCTACAGACGGCGTAAGTTTCCGAAGCCAGCTGACTACAAAACAGCATAGACTTGAGACAATTTATGGCACTGTACGCGCAAAAGCTTGCTTCGTTTTAAGAATAGTATTATGAGTGAACCACTGATAGGATACTGCTTATATCTAGTTCTTTGGAACATCTAGCAATACGTTTCGTAAGACTTTTTTTTATTTCCCTGGTGAGGGCATTGAGAACGAGAGCTTTCTCAAACAAAATACGACGGGGCAAGATAGCTGCCGTTCAAATATCGCTGTGCTTGAGCCTCGGGCAACGTCTCCATGTTTAGCCTTCCCGGACGCTGAGTGAATGCGTCACAGGTTTCTGTTGTGGGAGCTTTGTCGAGAAATGTTCCACTTTTCACCTGCACGCAGATGATGCGAGATCTCGCGGCCTCTGTGTTTGTCCTGGGCCTTTCATTACACACTGGTAGGTTTCAGCGTCTGTACGGCAACAAAGCGACCCAAATTTCACAAATAAAACACGGGTCGTCAATTCCTCCCTTCGTGGAATATCAGACGCTTACAATTTAAGCTCGCGTTTGAGTTTGTGGCCCGCGGGACGCGATTTCGAGCAGAATACCAACTTTTTCTTTCAGCTCCGCTGTGCGAATGCCGCCTCGTAGCAGACGAACTCCCGTCGTCTGCTCTCGCTCCTCGCCTGGGCGAGGCATGACGGGATTGTCGGCGCTAGAGAGCTCAAAGGCAACGTACAGCGAGCGGCGTGAATGCTCGCCTCCCCGCGCTGTCTCGTGCTCTCGTGCACCGCCTAGGGATTGCGGGGGATTTTTCGTCAAAAGTTGCGAAGTTGAGCGCGCGCAGGGAGGAGGAAACTTTGCGGCGTTCTTTTGGTCACTCCCCCGCTACGTCAAAAAGCAAAGAATGTTTTGCTCCACGAGTTTAGCTACCCTGGAGAATTGGTGGTTAAACGTTTTATCGATATTCCAAGCTTCGGTGCTAATGTGGGCTTTGTTCATTCTTTTTATGAACCGGAAGCTTTCTGTGGCGTCAAAGACTGGATCACCGCCTGGTGGCGTTTGCCACAAAAAGGGTCTATAGACTCTTTTACTGTTTACGAGCATGAACTGCTGCTTGTGTTCCAAGGGACTTCCGGTCGATCCGTCTTTGCAAGCCAGTCTAACTTGATTATGTCATCATTGCTAGAAAGCATAAACGGTACACGGACAACAACGTTGGAGATTTAACCAGTGCTTTCGGCTATACTAGTTAACGTCTTGAAGTAGACAAGTTGGTTTACAAGAATATTCGAAACATTTTAAAATATCTCACGCTTATTAAACATAAAGAAGGTACATAAAAAGGGGGGACAAACAACATTATTCACGATGAATTGTGTATCTTCCTCTATGTATCTTTCTTATGTTTAATTCCTGTTACGTCGTTTTGTACTTAATCTCACGCTTCTTGGTTCTTTCTGGCGTTCACCTGGAGAATTGGTGATTAAATGTTTCATGGACGGAAAGGAACAAAAGAACGTACGCCACCAGAACATCGCCTGGCGGCGTTTGCAAAGAAAAGGGTCAGAGACGTTCCTTGAATACCGAGATTTTGTTATTCATACCGTCCCTACACCGGCGGATCAAGCGCACATCTTCGCACCGCCAACGGGTGCAGAGCCGGTGCTCGGCGGCATTTAAAATCAAATGTATCGTCTTTAAATATGCAAGAACCACAATTTTATTGTAAGCAATTTGTGGAGATAAGCATGATTGATAAGTGTATTGTATGCACAGCGCCAAAGACGCTTCAATTGGCGAGGAATACTTTCAGTGCGATGCTGCTCTGGAGCGATCTTGGTGCGACTTGTTCGGAACGACCCTTTCCAAGCTTCGAAGATGACTTGGATAGACCGAGATGGCGATTGCCATGGCAACTGAGACCAATCAGCCAATCACCTAGCGAGGTTTGGTCGTACTCAGGTTAGTATCTGTTTGTGTCCGGATAGCAGACAGGTCCGGCAGTGATGCTACCTTCCCAGGATCCGGTGACATTAATTGTCGTCACGATATGCACCGTTCACCCTTAAGCCGAGACTGGAAACTCCGCCTTCAGCGCGAGCTCGCTGGCTTCCGCTGGGCTTTGGTTGCGGGTGCCTGCGCTTTCACACTTGTGTTAGCAAGGGCAGAAAACTCTCCATGAAAGCGGAGCTTCTAGTCTTGGCTTAAGGGTGAACACAGTTTAATAGAAAGCAGCCTTGGTAAAAAGTCGCTGCAGCCCGCACGCGTAGCCTCACGTGCGCGTGCGCGCGGCGCAAGCGCGCAATCACCACCCAACTGACCCTACCAGCAATGTGCAAGTATCGACACTTGTCAGGATCTACACCACGCGCCTCGCGCGAGCCGCTCTGGTCCCAACACTACCCCGTATTCTATACTACACTGTAATGCGATCGAGTAAACTAGAGTGTGAGTATACCGGACGCTGCTGATTGTGGACCATAGCGGGCGCGTGCTCAATTCATGCTTCGAAGTGACGGCACGAGCTCCCTCTATCAGCGCGAAGCCCTAGCGTACGGTATATTAAAATAATCTATTATTACAACGTAATACATGTCGAACGCTCCAGGTTACCAGTCGTACTGCAACAAAAAAACTTTAAATTTATTTTCTTTTTTTTTTGCGCAGCTTAGACGTTTGAAGCCATTTAAAAGCTAACTAATGTCCCGCTGTAGGATCTATCATACAGCAGATCTGGCTTTTTTTTTTTACTCGTGGATTGTACACATGGTTACAAGAAGCTACTTAGTCACCGCAGTTTCCACTGACTGGCACACAATCTATGAGATCGACACTTTCTCTCTCCGACCAAATGAAGAGTCATCATTCTTCGTTTCCTCTTCCTTCTAGACACTGACACGCTTTTCTGTCTCTCCACTCTGTGTCCACTTAGCTTCTTTTACAGTCAGCATCGAAATGAACTGCTTCACCGAAGGCTCAGATGTCACCTGCGGCGCCGCTCTCGCCGCTCTGAATTGTATCGAGGGGCTATACACCACGTCAGAGGAAAGCTCGCTTCATTTCTGAAACCTAGAAGAGTGAACCGAGTGCTGCGATAGAGGTTGCGTGCAATAGTGCGGCAGGGACCCCCTGGGCTCGAGACACAGAATACGAAGTCCTAAAGAGACCAAGAAACGTTTTAACCATTTTTTGATAAATACCCTTTACTCGTAATCACCGATATGCATATCACAATTTTTTTTAGCTTTAATTGATAATTACGTTCACAGGATTGCGTTTGACTAAATTTGACACAGTTCCGTCCAGACACGCCTGGGTGTTATCGACGTAATATTACCGATTCCGCAAAGCAATAGGTATACGCACTGATTTGACCCGAATGCGATAAACAGGGGAGTCAGTGTCAGTCCTTCGAATAATTTATACAGATATGGCGATATCGCGAAACACCCGTGTCTACGTTTCCAGCATTATTCTTGGCGCTTTGGTAATTTACGAAAACCAAACTCTCGATGACGGATTCTCTCGTTTGTTATGAGGTGTAAGCCGATGAGTCACGCGGTGTTCGTGTTCAATCTGTGAGCTGCATTCGGCTGTGACGTGCCGAAGCGTGTTCGGAAAAAGCCTGTGGAGTGCTAACAGGACAATTTCGGCAATCTGATAGTGATTTGCGCGGTTTCATGGATGTCAGATCGCATTGTTCATGGGGAGAGAGAAAAAGGAAGGGGGGTTGGGTGGGGGGCTAGGTTTCGGCAAACACGCGTCTGCAGGCTGAAAAAGTATTTGTAACTTTTTAAAAAAAAAAAAAAGAAAATTTAAGATTTATTTATTTAAATCAAATCAATTTGCGTCGGCGCCGCTGTCCTCCGTTGAGCAGGGCAAGTGTTTTGGCCCCATATATTACAGAAAGGGAGCTACGCTTTCTAATTTTACAAGAGAAAACTGACCTGTGAAATACACCTTTGACGAAAAGTTTAGATTGCTTCGTGCAGGCGCCGATTTTTACGCTCCATTTTAGATCGAGCCTGATGACTTGGGACACCCTATATATTCGGACTCCTGACGTGCCGGAGTTTGTGCGCAGGAAAAAAGGACCACGATGGCACATGGAAGAACTTATACTGATACGGTCATCTTGTTCCATCATCCCTTGAATGACCTAGATTTATTCAATTATCCGGGAGCCGGGGGGGTAATGCTGCACTCTGGAGTGCACGTATCCAGGCCGCCAGATAAGTATTCGCGTCTCCAGCTCGTTGCTCGCCCTCCCGCGGCAGAAACGGGGAGCGCTCTAGTGAGGGTCCCCCGATTCTACCGTTCAGCGGGCACGGCGGAGCTGCTCGCGATCATGGTTAGCGAAATATCATTTCCGAACGCAAACAACACTCTTCACTGTCCCAACGTAATGCTGCAGCCGGTATGGGATTGTACCTTACTACAGAGTTTTAGTATTGTGTATAGAAGGAAACGAAAGCGCTGTGCGTTTGCGTTAGAGTTGCGTGCTCCACGTTGTGCGTGCGCCTCATCGCCATGCGCCAATTCAAGACCGAAATTTTGGGATCCGCGCACGCGCTAACGCAAACACACAGCGCTTGCGTTCACTCGTATACGCAGTACTAAAACTCACAACTGTTTCACCGGTTTCCAACGCCAACGCAACGTGCTGCAGTGAGCAGACGTGCAAGCTGGTAGGCGTTCCTTCGAACTGGAAAGGCTGAGATTAGCAAAACTACGGAGCGTAAAAATGAAAATAACTAAATGTTATGAAAAAATAAAAAAAAGTTAAAGAAATTATTTTTTTATTTTATTTTTTTTTTATTTTGGGGCATTTGGTTTGGAAGAATTTTGGTGGTGACTTTGTAACTCTTGCCGATTGTCAAAAGTCGCGACTTTGATAGCAAAATATGCTTTACCCAGAATTAAAGTAATTTTACATGGGTTTCTCACATTAGCGAGAATGTTTTGATTTATTTTAGGCCATTTTTATTTTATAACTTGGCAATTAAAATGCTGCATTTGGCACCAGTGATGATGATTAGCACACTTTTGATTGTCATGCCTGTTCGCGCGTTTTAAATTAGATGCAACAATTTATATTAGAGTTTGAAAAATTGCGTATTAAAATATCTGAATTTTAATATTATTATTAATACAAATCACGACAATGTATTCCCCCAATTAACGCCACGATCCCAAATATACGGTATTTAACCGTAATAGTCTTTCCACAAAGGTATCATTTTGTTTTCTTTTTAGCATATGAAAAACTCTGACATTGGTATCAAGATAGACAAACAGTCAAACACTGAATGCAATATAAGGTCCTATAAAAGCACACACACACTTCAGCTGTCTGACTCGAATTCCGTCTTTGGGTTGTTGCAGTGAGAAGAGCGTTTATTAATTTATACGTTTTGTGGACATATTATAAAAATTGGATTTATTCTGTTATTCTTCTGCTAGGAATGATGTTAAAGCAATTAATCATCTAAATATCCAAAACCCGTTAAAAGGCCCGCAGTTCATTATTTCACATGACAATTATGTGAGCGAGAAAAGGCTGCGAGAACGCACAAATACCAGCACTGATTTGTTCAACAACTACAATATTCTATGTTACTTCTAAGGTGTATGAAAGACCCTGTCTTTAAAGGGATACTACAACGAAATTTCGGCGCTCATTTTTTGGTCTATATCTGTTCAAAAGAGCAGTATCACATGGAACATACCAATATCTTGTTAAAAAAGTCTCGAAAAGGAATTTTAAAACGAATTAAACGATTAGCAAAGAGCACCTGGTGGATGTCGCTAACGCCTCGTTTGTAATGCTCGTCTAGGAACCTTGACAGCTAGTGACGGAGGTTGTCTCGCCTCCGGCCACGACGAGAGAAGGGGGGAAGGAGGAACTCCCCTCTTCCCGAGAATCCCTTTTGTGTGTCGCAGAAGTCGCTATTGTCCCCCTACAAGATTATAGAAGATTAACCCGTCACTCAAAATTCGTACAAAAGCAGCCGCTTCGGTGGCTGGAACGACTAGGCCATCCTCTCGGCGTCAGCCTCGCCGTAGCTTTGCTCGTCTCGAGACGACCTACGTCACGATTGCGTTGGATGTCACGTGCTCTAAGCTGGGCCTTCTCCGAGCGCTTGCCAGAGTGGGCCGTTTATAACGAAAAATACAGCCACCAGGATCAAAATACAAACGTGCGATTGTCATTTACGGATATTGTGGATCATATTCAACCTATTTTTGACACGACGGGAATATTTCAAATTTCGTTGAAGTATCCCTTTAAAGGGACACTGATATCTCCAAAATATTTTGAAGTGCTTCAATCGAACATGTATGTAACAAAATAAAGTTTCCGCGGACAACTTTTTTAACTAAATAATTACAATGTGAGACACATCTTTAGTTAGGAAAGAATTGGAAATTGAGACCTATATCAAGAAATTAAATCCAAAATAGAGGTGAGTTTCGGTTTCGCTCCAGAATTAAAACGTGCCTCCTTGAGTAAGTATTACGCTCAACACCGTTTTTGTTTTCAGGTTAACGAGGTGACCTGCGCTCATAACACCTATACCTTCTTCGTATTATCAGAAATAATTTCTATTGCTCAGAAAAGCCAGTACACTAGACAGGCTCAGCAGTGACACGCATCTCCGACCCTTTCTATAACCGCCATTTTGGAAAACGAGTGGCGCCACCTATAGTTAGTTGGAGTCGCAAATAAAACACGGCAGGCCGTAGTCCGACTCCTGGCTAAGCCTAAGCAGGCCCTTCTGGCCCCTGGAGGTCTGTGTTTCAAGGGGGCTCTTACGAAGACGAGTGCAAGCCAGAGCTGACTTAATTTTCATGCAGTGATGAGATACTCTATTTCGTCAACGGGGCGGTCGAACCCCAAACCATGTCACTTCTCTCCATTACCAAACAGGTCCCACAATGCAACACGCGCAGTACTGTGTGCAGGAATATTTGAAAGTAGTCTTGCCAGCAGAAAAGAGAGATTCTTGCCGCCCGTAGTTGGCATGGTGTAGAAACCAGTCTACTTGACGACGTGGTCGTCTACCATTGCGGTTCCTTCTCGGCGCAAATTGTGAAGGTCTACAATAGTGCACCGTCGAATATATGTTTATAGGGTATATAAGATCATATTTGTTAGTTTTAATTAAAAACAAATAATTGTAGCTCTGTGACACTAACTCAAATTAAAGGGTTATGAGATAAGTGAACGTAACTTGTAATTATCATTGAAAAAGAAACGAAATACGCATATTTATTCAATAAAGGTTGAACCAACTAAAATTTCAGATGGAGGAATGGCAAAAAAACACGACAAGCTAGATCAATTAAAGCAAACAAAATCGCGTGTGGGCGTCGCGCACGCAAAATTTAAGTGTACCTCCCCCTTTATCCCCTCAAACTGAATTTCAATCAAAGCTATTTCAGACATTTATTTTATTACTTCGCAATTGTGGCATCAACACTTCTAGAAAGACGAGGGTGGATCTAAATTGGTAAATCTTAGTGTACATCTGAAACTTCTCAGCGAAGGAATTATCATATTTTAAAGGCGTCAATTTGAACTATTTCAACTAAACATATTTTCTGAAAGAGCGCAAGAAACTAAGCTTAAAACAGCAAGTAAAGTTTTAAAAAAAAGATTAAATGTTTTAGTTGGAGAAATACCATCTAACCGAAGCCGAAACTATCCGGCAACTTTCCCGGTCTGCCATGTTTTTGTGATGTCTGGTGTATAAACATCAGCAGATGGGCAGCTTGAGCCTGTTTCGTCCAGGGTCAGAATCAGTCACAAGGCTGCCAAGATCGTCCGTGGGAAATAATGGACTACGATTTATGAAGCTTGTCCTAGTCAAGCAATGACCAGCAAATGTTTCAAGACTTTCAGCACGAGATTTCAGACGATTCAGAGTTCGCATTCAATACGCCGGCATCGCCTCCGAGGGGTCCTCCAGGGGAAGCTGCAGTCGCGATCTGGCGATATGTGGTCCCAGATACCGCTTCGAAGCAGAATGGCATGGAAGGTTCTATTTCGTAGCAAGGTGTGAACTATTTTCTAGCACGGCGGGAACGCAAGGAGCCAGCGTTCGAGTCGGACTGCTCGAACCCACTTACATAGAGACTTCTTGGTCGGTTGGTCGGACACCAATAAGACGCCACTCGGCTACGTTTTTTCTTGGTGTTACTGCACTCCACTGCCAATCACCGATGCCCTCCCCCCCCCCCTTCATTGCATGCCGCATGCAGCCTAAGCCAGATGTCAATTCGCAAAGCCACAGATATTCAGTATAGGCCCGCCCACACTAGCGATAAAACGCGCTCCGCAAAACGCGTTGAGCGGGAAGATTTTCCTGCCGCAAGAAAATGGCTACCTGCGCTATTTATTGCGGAAGGCCGCGCGCCGCTGGGACGGACACGCCAATCAGAGCCGGCACATCTAGTCACGAGGGATGCCATGGCAACGCTTTGGCGCCAAACTTGAGCCGCGGAGTAGTGGCGAGCCACCCAAGCTTCTTTCCGCCATGAGCCTGGACAACCACACTAGGGCCATGGAGCGTTTTATTGAAACGGTACGCCTGCACCCATTTCTATATGATAAAAAACACCCCGAGTTCAAGGAGAAAGGTGCGAAGCTGAACCGATGGGTGATCATCGGCGAGAATTTCGGCCTGAACGGTGAGTTTTTTTTCGTGATCCTTGTTGCACGTTCATTGTCACTCGAGTTGTGTGAAGGCCTCTCGTGCAGACTTCGTGATGTTAGCGCAGAGGTTCCCGAAGTGGGTTCCGAAGCAACTTTCGAAGAAATAAGCACAGGTATCTGTTGGGCTCCGCAGCTGATATGAAGCTGGCCCAATTATGGCAGCCGTGTATCGACTACCTTTTGCGGGAAAAGCAAGCTTCTTGAGCTTGCTTTGAGCACAGTTTTGTCCCAATAATGCAGTAAACCGTTTCTAAATTTCTAATGGAGGCATTTTGTCATGAATGAATGAGGTGACGAAACAAAGAATGACAGAGCGTCGCGGGCGTCGAAGTCGGCGTAACAGCAGGATCGAACGCTGGGGCGAGACTGACTCCGGCTCGCCACGCGGAGCCCGTTATGTACACCCGTGGTTTTCTGGAACATTCGGCGTAGAACGTTCGGCGCGTAAAACATTCGGAACTCGAACAGACGATAATGTTCTCAAACTTACGAGAAAGCCAAGTTGAAATAATAAATAAACGAACATTCCACTTACTGGAATCGAACCTAGACTTTCTTCGCGACAGTCAAGCGCTGTAGCCATTCGGTCACGCACGCGCTCACTAGGCGGCGCGCGTGGCCTCATATCATGCAGGAGAAGCAGCCGCGGCCAAATTTAAGAATGCCAGGGACCGCTGGCTGAAGATTGCTTCCGGTGTGAAAAATCTGAGCAGCGGCTCCAGCGGAAATGGCGAAAAAAAAAAAAACAAGGGAATTTTATTTGACGTGATCAACGACGTCCTTAAGAACACGCCGCACTACGCTGATAGGTAATATGAAACTATGGTCCTTATGTGAACGTGGGAAATGATTGATTGTGACTCATTTGAGGGGGTACATTTTCCGTTTTATTTAGGACCGCCACAAACTTGCCTGTTCAGGAAGATAGGTGTCATGCTGTATTTTTCTTTTTCTGTCTGCTATTTACTGCCCTAAAAAAATCCTTTATTAAGTTACGAATTCCACTGCTCCAGCGTTTTTGCTAAGCAAGACTTATAATCACTGTTATGCAGGGACACAGAGCAGCCCTTCAAGTCCAGTTCAACTGCAGCAAGTCCTGACCTGGTAGAAAGGTACACACGTACACTCGTGCTCACGTTTCCCTGTGGTCAGAGCACAACAAAAAGGTAGTACTAACTGTTAACACATTTTCTTTGCACAGCTGTTCCCTGAGCCCTGCTGAGGTTGTTTGTGAAGAAATGTAAGCATGCTTTATATTGCTTAGTCGTAACCTCTTTCGTGTGGCATGCACTGTGCCATGAGTGATATGCCGCACATTTACAATAACCCAGGTACTCCAATAGCTCCGCTGTCTTGCTATCGGAGGAAGACAGCTCAAGGTGTGCGGTTTCAATCCTTTATTGGTGCTTCAACGTGCACTGCATACCACGTTTACAATATTGAAGCACAAATTCCCATTATGCCTTCATTTTGCAGCATTTTTTGTGAACACTCAGGCACAGGAGCCGACGTAGGACTTTCACGGTAAGAATATCATGTCTTTATTATTCTTGTATGTCCCGGCTGATTTGCTTGTTTTGGTATGCCTAGATCAGCCAAGAGGCCTGCTGACTAAATGCCATCATCCCGGTACTTGCATTGTTTCCTAACAAAAAGACAAGTGCGTGAAAATAAAACCTTTAAACTGCTGTGCAGAAAAAAAAAAAAAAAAACGGGGCCAGGATAGTCTTGAGGACACTGTGCAGAGCGTCCTCGGCAGCTGTTCGGCACAATTGAGCGCTATCTCGCAGAAGACCGAGACGCCTGCCTTTAAAAACGAGAGGACGGCGGGGGCACACTGGATCGAATCGAAACTGCCATTGCTTTCACAAAAGCTAAAATGTGAAGTAATGCATAAAATCAACCAACTGCTGTACGAGGCTGAGATGAAAATGTTGTAATAAATGCTCAACCAAAACGTCATTGCTCGTGTTATTTATCTAAAAATTGCAGATTTATACTCCAAATTAACTAAGCACGTTGCTTGCAACGTTTATCATGTAGTGTTTCTATGCTTGATTTTAGAATCCTTCGGAGAAAACACCACTAGTTTGTTGACAAATCTAGTTATTTTAATGATCGGTCATTACCTGCTGTCCCGCTCGAGTTACAATTCTTTCTTGCCACGGGACCTTTCCATCGTTGAGGAAGTATGCGGCCAGTCGGTCCCGTACTGCGAAAGCAGCTTTGAATTACAAGATTACACAATGTCTGTCAATGGAATGAAAACTCAACGGACATACCATTTTCTGTAATGTATGCAAGTAGGCAACTGCAAACCTAAATATTTTATCCCAACGGCCCATTTGCTGGAATAATTACCCGGGAGATTGGGGCCTCTGGCCCGCCACGTTCCTCAATGGCAGCCCCCTGTCGTCATTTCTCCATGACCCCATGTATGGGATTTCCCTGCCAGTCCTCGCAGTCCACATAGCCCGGAGGATTGTACCCTGACCTTGACATGGAAGAATTCTCGAACAGAAAGTTGTGCAGAGCCACGCGCGCCTTCACAATGTTTCCTGTTTTTTTTCTTCCGAGGCCCAAAAGGCTCTTCGTAGATTTCGCCACATGCTGGACATGATCCCAAGCGCATTTTCTATGAGCCGTCTAGCACGGCTCAGCCAGTAATTAAAGGTGACCATTTTCAGGCATTCTTCCCTGTCAGATTAACTGTTCCTGCACCTTTGGAGCTCTTAAAAAAATATGCAAAATTGGGACGTCAGTATTAACCAGCACAGACCGCATGCATTGCATTGTCTCTGATTAAGCTGACTCTCAAGAAATAGTGTGCTAAGTCTGGCAGGCTGCGCGCTCGTGTTTTCCGGTTAAAACTGACGGGGTCTGTACAGACGAATGCATCTGCCAACAGATTAAAATAATGGCATTTCCTGAAAGGAACATTACCATAAAGAACTAATTTCGTGATGCGCAAAATGAGCACTCAATTATTTGCAAATAAGAAAAAAAGCGCAATGTTGTTGTTGTTGTTTTTCTTGTTTTTCGCAAATAAATAATGTGGGCTACACTGTACGAAAATGGATAGTTTGACTTGCCGCGCCCAGGACTTGGCCTCATAGAGGAAGGGCTTCCGCGGAAACGCCTCATCCCCTACCATTAAGTAGGGGATCGGGCCTGCAGAGCCCACATTTTCTGGAGGAGGGGTGCCATATCTGCTGTCAGCTAGCACCCCGAAAAGTGGTGTCCTTGAAAAGACCCCTCCATCACTCTCTCCGCCATAGGTTCCGATGTCAACATATGTGAAGCTGAAATGAAGCAACAGGCAGCAGTCAATACATTCAATGCGATACAATATATAGCACAAAAATGCAGTATCGTTTAACATTTTAGAAAAAGCCCCGAGACTGGTGGGGGGGGGGGGGGGGGGGGGGGGAGGAGGACAAGACAACACAAAGTCTCGATTTGTTTTGTCTAAAATGTTACTCCTTCACCTGTTTGTTTGCGCCATAACTTTTTTTTTTCGTAGTATGCTTGTTTTCTCAGTGATAGTAGCTTTTTTCGCACTCATAGTCAACGTGTCATGCTATTACAGACACTTATTTGAACCAGAAGTTTCTCATTAAAAACAATTAATCAAATGAATGATACCTATAGTGTGCATCACATGCTACCATGAGAAGACGCCTTCTAGTAGTGCAGGTGTCTTGCACCCGAGTTGCTGGGGCCTTCAATATTGACGTGCTTCCCATCAATGCATCCGATACAAGAGACCCTTTTCAAAAGTCCCTCAAGCAACATTGGCGGTCGCCGGTCACCATTGCTTGCTCACGAGGCGCGTGATTGGATCCGAGTTCATGCCGAACGCTGACGCAGAACCTCGTGTCCAATAAATGTTCATAATATGTGAGCAAGCAATGGCGGACAGGTGTTAGCGTGAACTTTTTAAAGGGGTCTAGGGTCTAAACAAAAAGGTGGGAAGTGAGCATGGCATAGTGTGACCTAACAGCTACCGTCCCTTACATTTTTCCTTTCTTTTGGGCTCTTGTGGAAATCTCACGTATACGTGGACTGCAGAATTTTCCACATTGCAGTACATGTTTCCTTTACCATCCCAGCTGCTGCTGATCGGCCCACAAGAAAGTTAAACGATGAGCTGCGGAATGTGTCGCCATTTACAAGAAATCTAGAATCACAAATGAAGAAGTGTCCTTGTAATGCGCGCATGTGTTTTCATACATCGCTCACTGGACGCACCTCGCGGTTGCTATGAATTTTCCGCAACGCTGCTTGCTCACTCGGAAGATTGATTATAACATCAAGATAACGATATGCTGAGGCCGTAATGTCACCCCTCTTCCTTTTCCCCCTTACCTCACGGTGATAGCAACCCGGTCTAGTGTGATATCGGGTCGCGGAACGGCGTCACTGTGCGCTCGATCGCCGGACCAATGAGTTGCAGCAAGGCATCAAATGTGCTGGATGGTATTCGCAGAAAGCTGGAAACCAAAAAGCAATAGCAAACATCCGCTTACCACTGTATACGGCGAGAACTTTTAAAGTAGAAAATGGTTGTAGTTACTTACTCTCGGAAGACTACCTCATCTCTGGCGCGCAGGCGAAGCAGCAAAGCGCTGGCCTGTCCTTGTATACATCTTGGTAGCGCCAGCTCGGTCGAGCCCACCATCTACGTTTCCTGGCCTTTTGGAGGCGCCGACGACGCAGAAGTAGGGAGCACACAAGACTGATTGTGTTCACCGCAATTACAAGCTCATCTGCAGCCTGCCATGACTCGAGCTTTGACGAGCAAAAAGCGTCACTCGTCCGCTCGAATGCTTCGAGAATGCTCGAGGTCTTGCGAGAAATCACGCTTTCGCTCGAATGCTTCGAGAGTGCGCGAGGTCTCCTGTGCTGTCACATGACGGCCGCGGCGGCGAAACGCTAGCTAGCGTAGTCCTCAGAATGCGGGACGCGTCTTGCCGCGCGCGTTTTCTCGCTAGTGTGGGCGGGCTTTATCACTAGTACAACTCACAACGCCGTGGAGAAGGGTGCGTCGTCTGCTCTCGGATATAATATGTGACGTCTGCCTGCTCGTTGTTGCCAGTAGAGCGGCGGCAAGTGATTTCGAGGCGTACGCGTTAACTTCAAAATTCATTTTGTAGAAAGAAAATTAATATTTTGATTAAATGTTTCGTAGACATACTCACGAGTGAATATGTAGTAGACGGTGAAAATTTTATAAAAATCAATGGCCATGATTATACCGCGAGGTCGACATATACATGCTAAAAAGGTATACCATATCCGTGCTTCCTTCGCCGTTTTTTACGCATATATATTTCCTGTCAAACAAATTAAAATAAATAGACTACAGACACTGTATAATTAAGAAAATTAGCTGAAAAGAGCGCCGAAGAGCAAATCGCTAAGTGAAATTCATGAATATGAAAGGACACGCCGTCTGTTTCCGCCCTCAGTAACTATTGATAAAGCACTGCTGAATTATTAAGTATTTTAGTAATATAATTAACTACGACGTGCCAAACGAAACCTAGCTATACATTTTTATTTTTTTTCTATTTTCACGAGTTAGGCTATACTCCGCGACAACTTTTCTTGGCAATGCAGTGGAAGGTACAGGCCTGCGTTCCCTCTCCCATTTTGAGTGTGCGCGGGCTCTCCTCCTCTCCCCGGAAATGGGGAGAGGAGGAGGAACTGCGTAAAATCAAAATGGGAGAGGGAACGCAGGCCTGTACCTTCCACTGCATTGCCAAGAAAAGTTGTCGCGGAGTATAGTCATCTTGTCAGTTTGCTTAAAACGTAGGGAAGACGTTAGTCATCTTGTCGGTTTACTTAAAACGCTCTTAGCGATTGGTCGCGCTCCGCTCTTTTATATCGCGGCTGTTGGATTGGAGAGATCTTTTTTGGCAACACAATTGAAGAGCTTCCAAATGCTTTACGTCACCATATTTTGTGTAACGTTGTTTTGGTCGTTTTGCAAAAATTTACTGATGAGACAAAATACGCTTTTCGGGCCATATGTACCCGTGAGGTATACAGAGAATACGCTTTTCGGACCATTTGTGCCCGTGAAGTCTAGATGGCGAGAAACGAATACAAGGCCGCTCGGTCGTCAGGTCGGATTCATTTTTAGTATTTACGTCCTACCCAGCTGTCTAAGTGACGGACACCTCAATGCCACTTATATGCAAAAGCAAGTCTCGGTCAGCTACTGGGACGGGTATGCGGTTTGTCACCTTTATTTGCGCTGTTGACTACAAAGGGGGTCGCAGCAGAGAATGTCTATCCATGTAATTACAACCAGATGTACGAAATGGAGTAGCGCAGATCATCGCCATTTTTTAAAGCGATATCTTTATATGGCAACTGTAAAATAGTCTATTTTATATTATCTTTCTACCTTTTAAGTACTCGTCCATACTGTAATTCATGCCGACGTTTGCTTGTTGGCAACCGATTTTGATGAAGGAAGTTAATTAATTTCATAATAGCAACACTGACACTCTCAATACCCACGATGTGAGCATCTCTAGCTGAAAGCAGAATTAATATGGCAGCATACGCCATAACGCGCTTTTATTTGTCAGCTTTCTCCTCGCCGGTTAATTTCGCCAGATTTTATTCTTTTTCTCTAGATAGCTGTGACCAAAATGAATAATAGAACCGACCAGAAAAGAAAAAAGAAAAAAATATGTAGCGGTCATTCGCATCCTCGGTGGCGTTGGCCTTTTGGTTACGCTTGGTGCCATTGGCCTTTTGGTAACGCTTAAATCTTGACTGAATGAATTTTTTCTTTCTTCTTGAGATTATTTTATAGGAAACGTCTTATCAATCAGCTCCTTGACAGACCTGTTTACACTTTTCCTTTGAACACGTTTTTTTTTTTTTTTTTTTTTGTATATTGGAGAACATCATAAACATATATTTTTGAAGATTGAGAGATGTCTGTCAAATTTTGGTATGTCCTCCTTGAGCTTTCTTGATCTCGGGAGGTGTCTGAGCGACAAAAATATCAGATTTTGGGGCGTTTCTCCCGTTAGTCCGACTATCGGCGCCCATTTTCACTTCAAATAAACATTCGCGGGATACAATGTTTTCAACGTTGGCATCATTCGACAAGACGCGCAAAAATATTATGCGCTTCAGGATCTTGATTTAAATGTGAAGACATATTAGAGCTGCGTCATGTATTTAAATCTATGAAACAAGTTTGACGAAAATGAGAAACGGAAGTGCTGCGTCACTGCCTACAAGAATAAGTAGCAGCCAGTACCGTAGACAGGCAAACGGAAACGTTATTTATCTATCTCGTCTAAGAGCCCATGGTGAGGGTATTAATTACTTCAAACAAAAGTGGTTTACTGAAATATAAAATAACGAGGTTAACATGTCATGGCACGAGCCGATGTCTTGGGTGGAAATAAGGATTTCGGGAAGAAGTTGCAATTTTCACGAGCAACTTAGAGAGAATCCTAGAATGCTGTATGTCAAGATAAAAGGAGACTGAACTTCGCATGATGATCAATGCGCAGAAATTGGCGATCTGGTGTCAACACGAAGAGTTTGCAAGATGTTCGTTGAAGTAAAACCTGCTCAAGAAAATTAAGCTTGGCGACATGCTTGCTGTGCCCATAAAGTAGCCCTTGACAAATTAAAAAAAATGTGAAAGCCTCAAGTTTAGAGGTTTGCGAAACTTTGAAAGTTCGCCCCTTATAAATCGGGTACGTCAATTTTGTTTTTAAATTTATTCGTAAAAACAACGTAATTGTCGATTCAATTCGTAGAGTTCCCCAGCACCGGTCACACGCAGAGCCAACACCTCTTAGGATGCAAAAATGGCGGAGAGGGAAGGCCATGGTCCTAGCGGCCGGTGGCGGTGGCCAACACCGCCGCAGGCGCCTGAGTTCCACGCCTGTTGAAATGGACACACAAGTCAACGCATGCTATGAAATGTGTTAAGTTTTAGTACGAACTTTTTGTTCGAAAACATCTTTCAACGCAGTTCTAATGCTGGATCTAATCATTAACAATGCCTTCTCGATGTCTGTGAAGATAGACACACGAGTATGCACGTGCCGGAATATGCAGTACATTTCAATCGAAATATTTGTGCCGTCTTCCAACTGTTATGTCTGTGCCTAAACAACAAGTCGACGTACAGTGCACGTGGTGTGTCTTTGTGCCAGAAATGCTCTGTATTAGCCCCGTGCGCGACCGAAAGCGTCGCTGTGGTCGGCCTTCCACAATTGGCCGAAAGCTGACTATGACGTCGGAAAGGGAATGAAAGAACTTTAATTTTGACGGTGTTGGCAGTGTTCCTTTGAGAGCGCAATGATTTCAAGCTTCCACCATGCTAATAACGAAGGTAATGACGTCACAAGGGGGAACCACAGGAGGGCGCCACCAAAACTTCTCGCCGCTAATAACGGGGTCACACTGCTCGTACATCATACAAAAAACAGTCTGCAAACACGAGTCACCGCAATATCCGTGGTTCGAATGCCGCCTGCCAAGTTTCTCAATGGACGCGATGCCATGCGGAATTTGAAGCACAGATTTTGCAGTGACTTGCGTTCGGATATGTATGCAGACTGCCTTTTGAGAAATGTGACCCCGGAAATGTAACCCCGGCGTATGGTATACAGGATGATTTCATACGTAGCATGCATACGTGAAATATACCATAATTTCAGCTTGATTTGTGGTGTAGATTTGAATAGATCTTGACAAGGGGGGAAGCTCTCCGAACTGCTTGCATTCACACAAAAAATATATTTCCGAAATGGCGTTGTTGCCCATACTTACTTAAAATCAGACGCTGTTGGAGATCTTCGTCGAACTAATTATTGCCAGACACAGATAAGTTGATGTGATGGACTTATATATATATGCAAACAAAGGAAACAAACTTGCCCCATCATGTATCTACGACCCAGTTTTTGATTACATTACTGGCTAATCAGAAATCTTCATAGTTTGTTGCAGGCGTGGGACGAAGGACACACCAGTCTTATCTTGTTAATATTGCGGTGTAAGCTCAAAATATCTTATTGGAAGATAAACCTCTTAAACTTAAATTGGAAAATATATGACAAGGTTGCGGGCAATTCTAGCTGCAGAAAGAGATAAACTTCCCTTCGGAATAAATTAAAATTATTGTATAAATTATTTGCCCAAACAACAACTCTAGGCCAAAAGGAACATCGGACTACTAGGTTTTGGTTTTAAATTCACCGCTGCGTTAGTTTCAGGCAAGAATGGCGGTTGTTACATGCGTTTACTACCTCAACCGTGTTGGTTCTGTAAATTGTGATTTCGTTTTCAATCATTAATTATCATGCAAATTTCGGCAAGTATTCTTTATAAATAATTTGTATTCAGGGGGACAATGACATCATTCACAATTTCGTGCTTAAAAGTAAACCCTATCTATCTCAAGACCTCGTTGTACACCTACCCTCTTCTTGCATTTTACATCAATAGTTTTATGCAACAATAATTTGCCAGTCTACAAAAATCAACTTCATAATCAAATTGTTGTGCTCATTAAGAATTTAAGGAAATGAACACGCTTGCATCAGTAATAACTCGTTGCTATGATCGTAAATTCACACGTGTTGCCTTCTCCTCCGCGCTCTAGCGCTGCCCCGATGACCCTCTCTTTCAGCCATGCGCAAAAGAGTGCTGAGGTCCAGGGATTTCCCCAGACCCCCCCTAGGGGGGGTTTAGACCCCCCCTGGTTTTTCCGAAGACACCCCCTTAATTCACAACGACTCCTATATTCGCAATGCCCCCCCCCCCCCCCCCCCTTTAACCCCCCCCAAAAAAAATTTAGACACCCCCCCTGATTTCAATTCCTGGGGAAACCCCTGCTGAGGCCTTCCTAGCCTAGGAGGTGTTGGCAGAGCGCGGGTGTGAAGGAGGAGAGAGAAGAAAATCTAGCTGAGGTGACGTCAGCACTGGGATGAGATGAGCCTTTTTTTCATGCCCGTCTGTTCGAACGCGTTGGAGCATTCGCAGCGTTTCTGTCGCACCAAACCTATTCAATTCCTAATGCCTGGATCATAGCCTACTCCAGGTATACACTTATCCCAGCGTCTAGCGTTCCTTTTGAGATTAAATGTAGTATGGCACCAAAGCGAATATTTCAAGTGCGCACTGCTGGAATTCACCTTAACGGGATACTAACTCTTTTTTGTGTGGTAACAATCAGAGCCACTAATTTTGCTATACACTTCAAAGTAACGACTCTTCAATCATCTTTCTGCTTCAAATCACGATAGCGGGTTATGTCGTTTTATTTGAACTCGCAGGGGAAACGCTTTACCGCATTCCTTGTAATGTTAGAATAGTTCGCGACGCAGCAAAATAATATCGTATGAGATCCCTGATGTTGGATCTAAAGGCAAGAAAGTCGAATTTGCGAATTGTAACTATTGACAATTTTTCCCGTTCTAAAGTAAGCAACAAAATAGCGGCGCCCACGAGACAGTCGAGAATGTGCGATACTCGAAGTCTGTGTCATTTAGGGGATCGGGTAACAATCATCTGGTAACTCTGGCGACTCGCGCTCGTAGGTTCCACGCTTGTCCACGAGTTATTTCAAGGCCATGTTTAAGGAAGAGGTTGTTGTTGTTTTACTGTTGAGAACTGGAAAGTGGACATGCCTACGTGTAATATTAGTCTGCCTGTGCGGGACAAGACTTGCGTAGGCTAGGAGAACGGAAGGAAAAATGAAACAAAAAGGATGGGGGTTTTAAAATTGGATTCAAGCTTCAGTCAAATTGGTATACTATTGTTTCAGAGGGATCGAGTTGCACGATATCTAGGCACATAGGATGCGCAGTCGATAAAAGTGATTATGCAGGGATTAGTTAAAGACGTGTCACTAAACGCGCCAATAGCAACAAAAAAATCTTGACAAGAAAATGGTACACGAATTCCGCCTTTCGCCGTCCTCCAGATGGAAAAAACATGTCTTTCTTGTGGGTCGCGGGCATGTTGGAACCCGGGTATAACCCAGGTAACGCAAACGCGGTACGACGTCCTAAGTTTGGATATTTTGTGTAGGGATTTGACAGTGTAGGCACAGTCCTTCCTAGTCGGGGGGTGTTAGTCTATTATGTATAAATGATATATTTTGTAATCAAGAATGGTTTGATAAAAAAAAAGAACTGCTTCGAAGTGTAGTAAAAAAAAAGAAAAAAAGCTTTCTTCATTGAGACAAAATTGGGAGGTAACTCATTTGCTGTTTGTCAATGTTTTATAAATTCGGATACCTGCGAGGTTTATTTGGTCACAGATGAGTAAAAGTGGGATTTTCAAATAAGTGCAATGGGGATATGACCTGCATACAAGCTACTTTACTGATTTTGGCGTAGAGATTAGTGTTGTAGGCGTTACCCACCAAAAAAGTAACGATATACGGTACTCGTTACTTGCAAATAAAAGTAACGCGTTAGCGACGTACGTTACTTCAAGATAAAAGGAACACGCTACCGTTACCGATAAAAAGTACCGCACGCTATTTTTGCGTTACTCTTTTAGTTATGATTTAACACGTTTTACTGTTTTGACGTTACAGGTATGCATAAGCGCCATATTTCAAGAAACATTATCTCCACGCATAAACTGTACATAATTACTCTACCTTTTTTACGGTTTCACCTAAATACTCACAAAACAATAATGCAAAAAAACTCAAAAACAAAACTTAAAAATTTTCATGGCTTGGCCCCTAGAAGCACCAAACAAATTTAGTTGTAACTTTTTTAAGTCTTGGGAAGTAAAAGTAACGAGTAACGAAACTTCGTTACTTGTTACTCGAAAGAAGTAACGTAAGTACGTTGCCCGTTACTGTTTTGAAAGACGTGTACTTTACACGTCTTTACCGAGACACCGAACCCGAGACAAAGAAACGCGTTACCGGTAACGCCGTTACTTGTAACGCGCTACCGCCAACACTGATAGATATAAACTAACGATTGTGCTTGATGTTCTCACCTAACGTCGGGCCAGCATCTAAGATCTGCGAATCGTTTTCAGATTTTTTTCTTCGCTTCACCAAAACATATTAAAACGATTTGTAAATAAATAAATATATATATATATATATATATATATATATATATATATATATATATATATATATATATATATATATATATATATATATATATATATATATAGGAGCTAATTTTACGCGGTTATTCTTTTCTCCTATAAAAAGCGCGCCGCAACGCAGTGTGTCTTGTACCAGTCCAAACAACTGGGTCTGAAAGATATCCTAGACCGAGGTGTGAGAACACCGCTGGTAACTAGTGGTGCCGTCACGCCTCCTTTGACAATTGTAGTTCACATTCGATTCGCAATTTTTTTTTTTTTTTAAACGCTACGCGTGTAGAAACTAAGGGAGAGGATGAGATTAGAGGGGCCCCTGTTGCCTCCTCTGCTCCTCTGCTTATCCTCCTTTCTTTATCGCACGCATGCGCAGGTTCGTGGGTCGCCCCGGCTGCGCGTCACCGGACTACGAGTTGCGTGACATGCAGCTGTCCCGGTGGATACGCGCTCGTCGCAGTGGACTCCGATCTGTTACAGAATACGGGTACCAATTGGAAGTGCTCCGTATGTACATCTTCACAACGCGTCGCTGGACAAAGAATTGGGGAGTGGATGGGGATGGGGGTTTTAAAATTGGATTCAAGCTTCAGTCAAATTGGTATACTATTGTTTCAGAGGGATCGAGTTGCACGATATCTAGGCACATAGGATGCGCAGTCGATAAAAGTGATTATGCAGGGATTAGTTAAAGACGTGTCACTAAACGCGCCAATAGCAACAAAAAAATCTTGACAAGAAAATGGTACACGAATTCCGCCTTTCGCCGTCCTCCA
The DNA here is from genome assembly GCA_013358835.2 of Ixodes persulcatus. NCBI lineage: Eukaryota > Metazoa > Arthropoda > Arachnida > Ixodida > Ixodidae > Ixodes > Ixodes persulcatus. Next base: position 1,323,461 of record JABSTQ010010551.1, read on the forward strand.
GATGGAAAAAACATGTCTTTCTTGTGGGTCGCGGGCATGTTGGAACCCGGGTATAACCCAGGTAACGCAAACGCGGTACGACGTCCTAAGTTTGGATATTTTGTGTAGGGATTTGACAGTGTAGGCACAGTCCTTCCTAGTCGGGGGGTGTTAGTCTATTATGTATAAATGATATATTTTGTAATCAAGAATGGTTTGATAAAAAAAAAAGAACTGCTTCGAAGTGTAGTAAAAAAAAAAGAAAAAAAAGCTTTCTTCATTGAGACAAAATTGGGAGGTAACTCATTTGCTGTTTGTCAATGTTTTATAAATTCGGATACCTGCGAGGTTTATTTGGTCACAGATGAGTAAAAGTGGGATTTTCAAATAAGTGCAATGGGGATATGACCTGCATACAAGCTACTTTACTGATTTTGGCGTAGAGATTAGTGTTGTAGGCGTTTCCCACCAAAAAAGTAACGATATACGGTACTCGTTACTTGCAAATAAAAGTAACGCGTTAGCGACGTACGTTACTTCAAGATAAAAGGAACACGCTACCGTTACCGATAAAAAGTACCGCACGCTATTTTTGCGTTACTCTTTTAGTTATGATTTAACACGTTTTACTGTTTTGACGTTACAGGTATGCATAAGCGCCATATTTCAAGAAACATTATCTCCACGCATAAACTGTACATAATTACCCTACCTTTTTTACGGTTTCACCTAAATACTCACAAAACAATAATGCAAAAAAAACTCAAAAACAAAACTTAAAAATTTTCATGGCTTGGCCCCTAGAAGCACCAAACAAATTTAGTTGTAACTTTTTTAAGTCTTGGGAAGTAAAAGTAACGAGTAACGAAACTTCGTTACTTGTTACTCGAAAGAAGTAACGTAAGTACGTTGCCCGTTACTGTTTTGAAAGACGTGTACTTTACACGTCTTTACCGAGACACCGAACCCGAGACAAAGAAACGCGTTACCGGTAACGCCGTTACTTGTAACGCGCTACCGCCAACACTGATAGATATAAACTAACGATTGTGCTTGATGTTCTCACCTAACGTCGGGCCAGCATCTAAGATCTGCGAATCGTTTTCAGATTTTTTTCTTCGCTTCACCAAAACATATTAAAACGATTTGTAAAATAAATATATATATATATATATATATATATAGGAGCTAATTTTACGCGGTTATTCTTTTCTCCTATAAAAAGCGCGCCGCAACGCAGTGTGTCTTGTACCGAAGTCCAAACAACTGGGTCTGAAAGATATCCTAGACCGAGGTGCGAGAACACCGCTGGTAACTAGTGGTGCCGTCACGCCTCCTTTGACAATTGTAGTTCACATTCGATTCGCAATTTTTTTTTTAAACGCTACGCGTGTAGAAACTAAGGGAGAGGAGGAGATTAGAGGGGCCCCTGTTGCCTCCTCTGCTCCTCTGCTTATCCTCCTTTCTTTATCGCGCGCATGCGCAGGTTCGTGGGTCGCCCCGGCTGCGCGTCATCGGACTACGGGTTGCGTGACATGCAGCTGTCCCGGTGGATACGCGCTCGTCGCAGTGGACTCCGATCTGTTACAGAATACGGGTACCAATTGGAAGTGCTCCGTATGTACATCTTCACAACGCGTCGCTGGACAAAGAATTGGGGAGTGAAGAGGACATCGGTGGAGAGAAGCGGTGGCACACTGAGGCCCATCGTGTTCATCTCGCCAATGAGATGCCGGAAAAGAGATGATAGCGTTTCGCCAGGGACAGAGAGGCAAGGCGGGCTTGTTTTCCTAGGACCGATGGCCGAGTAAGGAACCGAGGCTCATTTCAATTTAATAAACAAAAAATAACCTTCCTTGAAAAAAAAAAAAAAAATCCGTCGGATTGTATGGCATTTTGAAGTAGTCCTCAGCGAAGCACCGCAGAGACGCAGCCCCGTTTTCTTTAGGATTTTGTTTTTGTATTTTAAATAACAATGGAAAAAAAAAAAAACGATCCCTCGGAATAAACACTCGCCGATCAGTCACGCCATTCCTTACCTCAAAAAAGCAGGAACAATCTGTCATGAAACAGCAGCTCAACCTCTGTACGAGTGCCAAACAATACGACCTCGAGCGAAATGATTCCCTCAACCGAAACGGCGCTGGCGTTATCGCGCCCACGAAACCCGTCTTCAACCTCCGATATTCCCGCAGGACACTTCTGGTTTCTGAACTGGGGAGGGCAGCCACGGTCCTTGCCTACCGACGCCCCCGCGTGTCAGGAGGGGGCAGGTCTGGCGGCGTTCCGCGACGAAGACCCGAAAACAGTCGCACACGCGTCTCCAATCGGGACCGTTTTCACAGCCAACGACGCATCCGCAGCGACATCCATCCAGCGGACCCTCGTTCCTCCTCGTCGCCCGCGAAAGACAAAAGGACACGAAACACACGGCGGCCGGCCTGCCGAGGAACGTCGCAAAACCAGCAGAAGTTCCTGGTCCTCCAACCCACCGCACTTCATCAGTCCGCCTTTGTCCTTGCTGACTTTGACTCCCCGTTTTGTGTTGCTTTACTCGGCGGCGTCGCGCGGCGGAGAAGAGAAAAGAGGAGCTCGCTTAGCAAGCGGCTCTAATCTGGAGCCGGCCGCGTCCCACGCTCGGCTTCTGGGGTAAAAATCGTGAAGACATCGGGCAGAAAAAAAAAAAAAAAAGAAATAAAAAAGAAGAGAAAGAGAGGAAAAGAAGACAGAATGGCTCGGCCGAAAGAAGAGGATCACGCGAAGAAGCAAGAACGGTAAATTCCCGGTGGCTTGCATGCCTTGCGGTGTCTTCCTCCCAAGGGCGCACTGGGAAAACAGCGGCCTCGCATTGTTTTGCGCTGCCGGCGGCGGCGACGACTCGAAAACCGGGGCTGTTGCTCGACGAACGTGAATCACGAAGAGCCCGAGTGACGAATCGAGAACGTCTCTGTTTGCCGGCGAGCGGCGAGACGTGCTCGAGGCTTTTTTTCTTGACTGGTTGATAGGGGACCGAGAGCGAGCTGCTTACCGCCGAGGCTACCGTGTCGATACCTTGTTTACTTCCACCTTCGTCATTGTTATTTATGAATTCATGTGCATCTTTCCTTCTCTCTTAAATTTATAATTGGCGTTAAGGGACTTACCTAGGGAACTGCTGCTACCGTCCAATTTTGTTCGCCTTTACTCCGTTTCATCGCAAGTTCAAATTTAATGGTCAGGCTCATGGCTTCAGAATGCCTGACGCGCATGTGCACTGCAAGGTGAAATTCAATTCAATTCAATTCAATGTTTATTTTCGCCTGCTTGCCAACAGCACAAAGGCCTTTGCAGTAAAGCACGAAGCATAGCATACATATTCATCACAAATGTACATGCTTTAAATTATACACGTTTTAAAACATATACATATGCTTTACATTAATACACATGCAAACAGTTTTGGCAATTTTAGAGCAACCCTGTACAAACAAGAGACAATTTTATACAAAACAAATCAACATTGCAAAACTTCGTGTCTAAAACATGTTGAATTCGTGATACCGGTAACAAGTTGCTATAAATTTCTGGGTAAAAAAGCTCTGAGATTTCTAGAGTTTGTAATAATCTCGCACGATGTGTTTTTTTCTTCTCTAAGAATTAATACATGCTTTTAGCGTGTCAGTCATGTCAGTTGTAGTGGGCGCTGCGTAATACGTGAGTTGTACAATTACAACATCTTTTACTGTGTGTTTTCAATGCTGCGCCTTATTCAATACAATTTTATTTTTCGTCAAAGTGAATTTCGCTCAACACCCACATAAGCCGATGAGGCTTGTGCGTGGGACGCGACAGGTCAAAACAGATTCATTCAATTGTGTAACATATTGTGTTTGAATATATTACGCCCTAGACACTGTAACTCATACTATGAGTTAAAACGAATATACATAGAAAGGTTTGATTAGGCACAGTCTATATAAAAATAACACAATAACAGGTGGAACTAACCCAATTTAGCAGTACAATTCAACAACTTTCCCTCAGTCCATATCTACAAAAAAAAAAACGAACTCAGGTTGCAATATATGCGTAGTCTGGGTCGAAGGAGAGGTCATTTTTTATCAACCCCGTATGAATCATTATTTTTTTTCTACTGGGCATTGATCCATTGTCGTGTTAGTTTTTTAATGGCACAGGGATTTTTACATGCAATCAAATCATCGGGTAATTTGTTGAAAATTTTCGGTACATAATACATTCTTGTAGCCTCACCATATTTCGTGCTTATTAATGGTACAGAATATTTCCTGTTAGGACGCAGCGTTCTTTCCCTAATAATTTCTTTTTTATGACAACTTTTGAAAACATTTCTTCCTGCGCAGTCTCCGATGGAAAACAGCACGGCGTGTCTGCCTCATTTGCCCTTACGATGCAAGGCGTAGGTGCTGACTTTGGAAGCGAAAAATCAGCGCCCAAGCGTCAAACGTGCACGCTCAAGCTACAGGTTGAAACACAGCCTGAGTGCACTGTCTTTATTGGTGAGGAGAGGGAAGGGGGGGGGGGAGGGTAGATATAAAAATTAGTTATGTGATAATGCGTATATTGATTTTCTTGGAATGATTCGTGACGTATATAGAAGAAAAATACATTTTTTTTTGTAAACAGATAAACATGAGGGGAGTTAACCGCTTAGACTTTTAAATGAGAGCTTGGTGACTACGAATGCACGGGAGAAATAGCAAATACGAGGGATAAGAAAGACACTTATTGAAACGTTCTCGCTGGAGGATGCATGCTTTAATTTACCTTAAATTTGCGATGAAAGGATGCCCGGAGGCATGCATTATTAGTCCCGTCAGAACTCCAACTCAAGCAGCCAAAGCGTATTTTGCTTAAATGATATTGCGATACAGCCTTTCGTCTATGACATCTTGAAGGGAAAAAACAACAAATGTCTGGGATAGGTCTATCAACTATTTTGCGCAGTAGCCGCGGGCCGCTTAACTGAGACGCACTGAGTCATAAATAATACTTGAACAACATATTTTATATACCGTTTGAGAATCCCTCTATTTATTCTGTATTACACCAAAGAAAAAAAAAATTCGGCACAGTAAACGAGGTGTTTCACGAAACGCATGGGCAAAATGTTTACGCTAAAACTGAGCATTGCGGAGAAGAGTGATTTGTATCATATTTAAAGCATGAACTGCTTTTTAACGAAACCCTCCAATCTTGAACTTTCGTCAGCCCGTCCGTCCGTCCGCGCATTTTCCGCTAAATATAGCGGAGATTTTGACATCGATTCACTTTTTCACCAATTCAGTTTCCCCGCTTAATTTAGCGGAAAAATTAACGTCATATGACTTTACATCGTGAGACCTAAAGACCAATACAGTGTCCCCGCTAAATTTGGTTGGAACATCAACGTCATGTATACACCAATTCAGTTTCCCCCCTAAATTTACCAAAAAAATTAATGACACATAACCTGATGTCACGAGCCCTACAGACCAATATAGTGTCCCCGGTAAATTTAGCGGGAATATTGACGTCAAGTTACCTATACACCACTTCCGTTTCCCCGCTACATTTTGCGGCGAAGCATTTCCCCAGCTGAATGCTTCTTACCTGGGATGAGTATGCCATGCTTTCCAGGTGTGTGTTCATTAACACCAGTGGAAAACAATTAAATGTCGCCCGTTGAGAGCGTTACAAATGGAGACTGTGCGGGCTTGGATCTCGTTGTCGTTCAGACCATCGATGTTCCAAGACACGAGCTTCAAGGCAGAGGCGCTGCCCGGGTGAGCGCACTTGGTTGACCGCTAAATATAGAGGGAAAATTCACTTCAAGTGACCTTTGTACCATGTCAGTTCCCGCGGGGAAATTAATAAAAATGCAGACTTCAGTCCCCGAAAGGAGTGTTTAATGCCTTTGAAACGAACTTAAACGATCGCTCCTCGAATACTTCATTTCGCACATAATAGTACTTTGGAGATAAAGGTCACTGCCAGGTTGTACTTGCTGTCATAGGGCTTATTTAATTATCATATCATTGAATATAGAACCATTTCTTTAGGAGATATGGTTTCAAGTAGTAACTCGCTGGGCATAATTGCCAACTGCTAAAGAATTCAATTTGAGAATAACTGAAGAGCGCGCAGAGTTACCCTCGGAAGCACCATGTTTAAAGGACGTGCGCAATTTAGATGTCCTACAACGAAGTGTCGGCGTAAAGATCCTGCCAGTAGTACGTCGTCGCACGGTTTTAGTCATTTAAAAGGGCGATGCAACAATTTTTGTGCTTTGCGCAAATACCGTTAAGAACGGATTCCTGACGTTAATGACCTATGAAACACGCGTTCGTTTTTCACCCCGCGCAATAGAAGTCCCAGTAAAAAATTAAAGAAAAACGTGCAGCGTTCACCCCCTCAACTCGCAGCCAGAACAAGCGGCCACGTGATCTGGAGCCGATTATATGCCGCCAATGTTGATCATAGCAACGCGCTGGGATTGGCAAAGCACAGGACACGCGCTGAGTTCCAGACATTGTTATGGCTCGGCTATTCTCGTCGTTAAATTGATTGGACACTGGCCACTACCCGAATTCTTCTCGAGCTAGTAATTATCACGAGCCCAAATCGAGTGCCCACGCAATGCTCGGGTACAATCTATGAACAGCATTAAAATATCGTCATATGTGTGCTCTGCGATCCCCACTCTCCCCAATTTACGTCATCAAATTTTGCAAAGGAGAGATTGAATGCAAATGACCGCTTTTGTCTTTGAAATTACACCGCAACAAAGCATTGTCTTGGCCAGTGGCGTTGCGTGCGAGTATCCTTGAGTCCCACTAGTGCCAGTAAGATCGTGTAAAGTGAAAAACATTCCAACTGAATATCGCCGCCCCGCCCCTTTAATTGTCGGCTTGTGCAAATATAAAACTAACAGAAAACCGGCACCTCAAAAACACGCGTGTATATTGTGTGTGTTTGTGTGCGTGCGTGCGTTTCTTTAGGGGGGAGGGGGGACCGGTGAAATCACGCGTGACTCACGTCTTACTTAAATAAACTGACCTAATGGTTTTTGACGATGTCCAACAAATCTGTCATTTGTATGTACTCTTATTTTTATTCATAAAACGATAAGTACTTAAACTATTTAGGCACCTCGATAGTCGAGATAAAACTGATGCAAAGGTATAATATATCTTAATTTTCGCCTTATACGCAGCTGTGCTAAGTAAATCGGGTAACCTATGTTTAACATTTGTAAAGATACCACCTTCTAATATACATAGCAAAGACCGTCCTTCTAATTCGTTTTTAATGCTTGCCAATTGCCAAAGAAGGTGATAGACTTAAGAAGTTCGAATGACCGAGCCATATTAAGCTTTTAACTAAAAAAAACTGGCGCAGTATGCACCTTCTTTTTTTACAATTATATAAAAAATAAAAACAGCAAAATGTGAAGAGGCACAACCGAAAGAAAACTGTTATATGTTATTTATCGCACTTATCGATAAGAAATTAGTTGATTGAAATCTTCTTTGTAGAATCTTTTGTTCTCTTCAGAGTTTAGTTTTGACAAAATAACGGGACAGACAAATGATAAGTGGTTTAGTTTAACCTTTAACGTCAACGGTGTTAGTGCTCATTAATTAGCTTTAATTGTCATTAGTGTGATTCACTCCGTTTATGCCTTGAGCGAAACGAAGGCATCATAATGCTCGGAAATAGCCTCGCAAGAGTTGTATATGCTTACAAAAATGTCGCAAGCAGTATGATATAACCAATTACGGCGTTTATTGCGTACCCTTTAATGTATTCGACTGTTCTTTTTAATGACGCACTTTGTTTTGTTGGTTTAAAACAGCAGATTTTATAAATCCCAAAGTGTAAAAATTATTAAATAAAAAGTGACTGAGATTTATTATTTTAAAGCCTGTTAAAATTTAACAATACTTAAGTCTAAACTTCGAAATTGTTTTTTTGTTAATTTAATCCGCAAGAAATTGCTTAGGCAATAAGCGCACACACATGAGCAAGTGGTTCGCAAACTCCAGCGCTTTCAAAGTACTCGTTTCTATTTCCGCCACTTATTGAAGGGAACATTTTTCCGCGACAAAACTCGCGGAAAATGTTCCCTTCAACTGTGCATAAATTCAATTTCAAGTATTATTTTCTTCCAATTACAATAGTCATTAGTATACTGTACATTGGCTTTGGCATTGGAACGGTCATTGATATTTGTAAAATAATAACATGCCCTTGTCCTGCGTAAACTTGTACTTGTTGTTTTAAAAAAAATATAGATTGTAACTACTCGTTAGTCAGCGAAACATTTAACAGCAGTATCCTGTATTATAGTCATTGACAGCTTAATTAAAAAAACTCAAGGTGTGGCTTTTTATATTCACACTTCCAGCTTCGTGATTCGTTGTACGGCATTCTGATTGAATAATGCCGCAAACGTATTGGCTGCGGAGCTCGAATAGGATGCTCAGGATTCGCCGCGTCCTGCGTTTTTTGATGCCTAACTTACTATAAATATAAAAAGTGATTATTGAATTTTGCACATTATGTCAAAAAATAATTTCACGCAATATTTTTCAAGTACCTAAAAAACGAGACTAGTCATGATTTTGTTTTTCAGAAACGTATCACATTATTAAACTTTCAATTTCTCACATCACTAACTTTATCGGGGTTGTTGTAAAAAAACTGTATGAAAATGACGATGCCATATTTGACCCTATTAGTTGCGTGTAGTACTAAAAAAAATGCATCGGTACAAGCACTCGGGATTATATGGAGCCATGGTTACGCGTCTGTTAGCGCATATCAAATCTTACTTAAAAGGCATACCCCCCCCCCCCCCCACACACACACACATTTGTGTCTGAACTGCACACGGCTTCTCAAACAAAGTATCGACGAAACTACACGTAAAAAAAAAAGAAGTGCAGCGCAAAGGTACACAAACGCATTGTAAGTACAACCACATGGAACTGACTGAAAGATAGGTTAGAGCTTTACGATCCACAAAACTATACGTTATTCAATGTTGCGGAACTAGGGGCGTGAGTAGGGCCTATAATTGTTTAGCTTAAACGCGCTGCATGAAAATTGGATTATTTTGCTGGTTGCTTCATAAAGTAAGTATGATCAGTGACAACCCAAGAAACGCAGGGCGTGCGCGAGTCCAGATGATTTAATTATAGCTCCGTGGTCAATGAGATTTTGGCTTTCGTCGATAGTAACGCAAAGGAAAAATCGAAAGACGGAGCGTGAACATGGTAAATAACGTCCTGCATTTGTTTAGGCTAACAGTGACTATATAGTCGCCGTTTGTTTGTTCGGTTTTGCCTGAAGTAAAAGGGTACAGCAGGGACAGGCATGGGCCTTCTCTACGGGGCAAGTCGCTACCCGGACATTATCTGTACATACGTATATGTATACAATCAATCAATCAATCAATCAATCAATCAATCAATCAATCTGTCCTTTATTTCACATCAGGAACTGATGAAGTCTGCACGGGTAAAAAGTCAAAAGTTTGGCTTGACAAGGCCTCTGCTGCCTTAGAATTTGCACAAGGCGACAGACTACATATCAAGTGTTAATATTTCGTTTTCAGGCTGTTAACATTAAGAAAAAAATAAAAAAAGAACCGCATCAAATGATCACACTATCAAGGACAGCATATAAATAATACGTTAGTCAGATGACGACATATTTAGGTGCATGACAGGACTGTAAATATAATGATCGTATTACCTGAAGGATAGCAGAAATATACAGAACACACGACCCCACAATACAAGCGAAATTTTATTGCAGAAAAAAAAGAATCTAATTGTGCCGAGATCCATGCAGTCTCTCGATATTCGTCAAATTATGCTTCTAAAGTTCATTTAGTACAAGTAGAAGTTTATAGCGTAGCTTTTGGAACCCGTATTTATTACGATTTATTGGTATTTCCCAATGCTCCCCCTCACGATCTTCGTACACCCTGATATTTGAAGTTAGGTTTGAAATATGTCCAAGGAAAGGCTCGTTAGAACGAAGTGCAGGTCTATATTGTGTCACTAGAGTATATTGATATAGGTCTGGGACAGTTATTAGACGTAGTCCTTTAAACAGTGGAGGTGTAAGTGCATGGAATGGAAGACTGAGTGTTGTGCGAACAGCCTTTTTTTTTTTTTTTTCAGGACGGTGTAATATCTTGATATTTGACAAAGATGTGGTACACCAGACTAAAATACAGTAGCTTAGATGATGTACAAAAAGTACCTTGTATTCAGGCATTTTTGTATGACGAGGCAATACATTCCTGAATTACATAGTTTCCCAAGCACTCTTGATAGCTTTTTAATGACATTATTAACGTGAGAATCCCAAGGCATCTGTTCATTGAAATAGACTCCCAGCGTTTTGATTTTCGGGACATTTTCTATGACGGAGGGGCCCAGGATCATATTAAAAGAAAAGAGAAACACGTATATTATTAGGCTTAAAAAGGAGAGCCTTGCTTTTGCTCGTGTTGATTATTAGTGTGTTAACTTCACTCCAATCATTTAGCTTCTCTAGTGAAGCATTCGTTTCATTAACAAGGTCTTCTATTTCTCTACCTGAAAACAAAATTAGACTGATGTCATCGGCATAAATGATGAAGGACGGGGCTTCGCTGATATTAACAATATCTTCTATGTATAGATTTATTAACAAAGGACCTAAAATGCCACCTTGCAATACTCCAGCTCTACACTCTTAATCTGGTTCCGGCAAACGTCACGGCCATAGCCGTGACGTTCAAAGTTTTCAGGACTTAGCCGCGAACTGATCCGGCCCTCAAAATAGCCGTGTACAACGTCACGGCTGTAGTGGGCCCCTCCCCTCTTTAATGGTGCGAATGACTATATAGGTGGCTCCGTAGGCGGCCCTGTAATATTTGGCGGCCCGTTTGTGCAGGGCCGGCAAAAACGGGCCGGCTATGCGCATAATAGCGGAAAAGAAAACACTCTGCTCTCCGCTAGATGGCGGCAGTTGCGGCCGCCCAGCGTGCCCCACGGGCGCAGCCAGCGGGCACGCATGCGCATAACGGTAATTTCTCTTCTCGTTGTGCAAGGACAACGAATTTTGAATGTACGAAGTACTAATCTAATCGAAAGCATCTGCGGGTGACGTTTGTTTTCATATCATGGTGATGGCAGCCTATGTTAGAGTGTGCGTCGAAGCCCCGGGACAGTGAATTCGTTCTTCAGGATGCTCACGTCGAAGGATATCAAAGGAATTCAACGCGGGCGGTGTAACCATGAGGGAACATGCGAATGTGATGGCGTCGCACGGCCCGCTGATGTGGCGGCACGCCCAGCGCGACCAGCACGACCACCACTTCTGGGCCAACTTGGCTGGTGCTGTTACTGCGGGCACAGTCCTCTTCAGCACAACCGACTGGGTAATTATGTAGCTCACTGGCTAATAACGGAATAGAGTCAAGTGTTGAAAGAGTTCCTAACCAGTAAGTTTTGTTCTCGCCAACAGAGGACATCTTGAACCATGTCCTGCACGATACAGGTATCTATACACAATATTTTTGTATTCTAAGAAGCACGCATGGAATCGCCTCTTTTCATATTATTCGGATACCGGCTGGCGTCGGCGGTGGAAAACGGAAAACAGGTTTACTGTTCACCTTAGCATGGACTTACCACAACGGCTACAAGTGCGGACTCTTCGCGTTTGACGCCGGCTCGGCTGCGCACAAGCACTCGTGGAGGGTGACTATTTGTAAAGTAATCGGGTCACGGTCGCAGCCCTTATGGTTTGCCTATGGTAAGGTGAGGCAAAGAAAGCTAACTGCCAACGCCTCAACGGTGGCCACCTGCATTTCACAGTGGCAAGGTGTAAATAGTTTATGGGGGGGAAGGGGGGGGGGGGGTACTTTCCTCTTGCCGAAGTGTCCGCCGATACAGCACGGCGTATACGGCGCGCTCATCAACTTGCCGTCCGAGGTATATAGTCGCGCGTCTCGGCCGGCGTCGACGATCGCGTTGATCAAAGGAGGACGGCCACACAAGGGACATTTATACTGAAATGATGATGAATGTAACATCTAGAATACACTAAGTTTGTCCTTGTGTGTGCACCCTCCTCTACTCACGCGACCATCGACGTCGGCCGAAACGTTTTTTTCTGTGTGAATGAACCTTCAGGGGAGACTCGCGTTCCTGCGCCAGACGTCCAAGCGTGACATGTGAGAACAATCTCCGTCCACCGCATCGCAGCCTACGAAGTACCGCTGTCCGCAGTGAAGGTGTGCCACACTGGTTGCTTTAAAGTTTAAAGCATGTTGAGCTCTAATCGGTACGCGCCCGGAAGCGAGAAGGAGAGGCAGCAGTTCTACCCACGCCCAAGCAAAGAGAATATACTCGCGTGTCTGCGTCTCAGATGGCTTCATTCCAGCTGTCGCTGTCCACCATCTTACGCAGAAATCTTACCAATTTTTTATAAGTTTGTGCTCATGATGTAACGAAGTGAGATCCTATTTCAGGCACAAAGTTGGGGTCGAATTTGGATTATTTATAAAAAAAGATTTCTGTTGGTGCAACTGCGCGAACCGCAAGTTGCACACATTTTTGTCCTCTTGTTATTAGCAATTGAAACGTCTAAGGCGGAAACTGACCTTTTCCAACCTATCGGAGGCAGCCTGCCTGACTCCTTCGCATTTCCCTACATCTTAAGTTACTGAATATAACTTTTTGGTGACACTCTAAGAATAAGCTTTTATTAGGCTAACTGAATTTAAGAAATGTATTGTATTAAACAATATTTTTGAAAAAATGTCAAACTATCTTTTCTACAATATTTGACGCAGTTTAGCAAGGTCTTTACCCTGGCCTGACCATACTTCTAAATTTAGTAATTACAGAAAGTTAATTATTCAAAATCTTTGACACCATAATTATCCGAACGTCAAATTTTAAGGATTTTCATATTAAACAAAATTAGCTTTTTATGTGCGACGTGTAGTTTTTGAGCAACGATTTAGCCGGTGTTTTCATGACGCAGCCTGTATGGTATAGCCATGGACCTGTAGATCCTGGCAAGTGGAAAGCCTCAGCTCCCCTTCCTCGTTGCGTCAAAATTTACTGTTTTGTTCCCACTCTTCAAACTGCCGCCAGAGCTACAGGGTCTATTCATATAACGTCAGACTGCTGTTTAATGTCGAGTAACTACACACAAGCATAGCCGCCGAAAGCAAATCGGGTTATCTAATTGGCGAATTTATTTTGCCTTATTTTGTTTTCAGCAGAGTTTACGAATAAACGTTAAGTTAGCGGCCATGTTTGTGGCCGATGACTCAGCATCTGAATAGACTCTAACGTCCAGCAAGCTACTTTCTAAAAAAACCTGCTGTTTGCTAAAGTTTAAAACGTAATTAGGATACAAGACCCTTTCTCTCTCCCTTATTTACTTATAATAAAATGCTGAAAATTCTTAATCGCAGCAGCATCATGCCTTGACGACAGAGGCAACTGGGCTTCGGACGTGCCTCGGAGACCCGTCTTATGACATGAAGCTCCGGCAGACTGCAACACACTTGGCTCGGAGAGCGCACCTGCAACTGTGGCGGGTCCTAGTTCACCAAGTGTGTCAAGTGAAAGCAACAGCCATGCTTCCACCAATGTTTCAGCAAGTGACACAAGTTTTCATATACGTTTCTATTTTATTGTTTGAAAGTGGTATTTATTACAACAAAGCACCACTTGTATCGTACGCTGTGCATCTAATTTAAAGAAATAAATGGATTGTTTACCTGTGGACCCACTGTTCTTTTAAATGTTTAGAATTCATCGGCCTTGCCCTTGAAACAATTCCTGTATATTTACTTTCCCCTTGAGCACTCGGGAAGTCAATCGCTAAATTATACAAATTGAGCTTGGTAATGATTTTCCAATATATTTTGCAACTCAAAAATAAAATTCCGACGTGACTTCTCACAAGAAGACGTCAGGCTCAGTACCACGTCACAGCTTTAATTTTACGGTGAAATTTTCCTGTACTTCTCATTCGCCTGGCTTCTTCATGGATCACAGTCCTGGACCCTCCGAGATACTCTGCGGGGAAGTGCACGACGGGACATTTTTATAGCCAGCAGAAAACGGGCCACCTAGGAAGCGGGCCAGCTAGAAAACGGGTCCGCTAGAAAACGGGCCTGCTAGAAAACGGGCCTGCTAGAAAACGGGCCCGCTAGAAAACGGGCCCGCTAGAAAACGGGCCCGCTAGAAAACGGGCCAGCTAAAAAACGGGCCAGCTAAAAAACGGGCTGGCAAGATCCAACTTGTCACGGAAACTTTTGGGGCCACCTAGAAAGGGACGGCAAACAGCCTGGCAATTTTAGGTGGCCCCAAAATTTGCCGTGACAAGTTGGATCTCAATTGTCACGGCTATAGGCGGCTCCCTAGGTGGCCCCAGATTAAGAGTGTAATGGGTAGTACAGAAGAACTGTGTCCATTTATTACGACAAATCACTGGCGAAATTTAAAGTACGACTGTAGAAGAACTAAAGGTATACCACGAAGTTCATAGCACTTGAGCTTTTTTATTAGTGTAGTATGGTCAATACTGTCAAACGCCTTCGAAAAATCGTTGATGACTCATATAATTAATTTTTTTTCTCCAAATGACTCTGTTGATTGACCTCTACGAAAGCTGTACTGTGAGTCAGAAATTAATGCAAATTTAGTGCAAAAACTTGTGACTCGATTGTGAATAATCTTTTCAAGGCATTTCGATAACACAGGTAGTATCGATATTGGCCTATAATTCAAGAATTCATTTTTGTTCCCTCCTTTAAGCATGACAATGACCTTTGCGGCTTTCATCTTTTTATGAAAAATACCACTGGACAATGGGAAGTTCATAATGTATGTTAATACAGGTGACAGAACGTCCAAAACGTGCTTAGTTAATTTGATCTGCAAATTGCCTATATCACAGGAGTTGCTGTTTTTAAGAGATGACATAATTGAAGTTATCTCATTTTGATCCGTTGGAAAGAGAATGATCAAGATTGGAGGATTGTCATCGGACGGCTTGATCTCCGTGCTCTGATTGAGTTTTTTTTTTTTCTTTTTTTTTTTTTGTCTTGCGCCTCGAGCGGGTAATATTCAATCAATTTTTTTTTTTTAAATTTTCTTTTGTGTGACGAGCATTCAGATGAGCGGAGTTTTTTTATATGCACCCAAAATGCAACAGTGGTCAAGCAACTATTGCATGATTGATCATCGTCCGTTGCAACTCAAAAAGGTACGGCGAGGGAATGGAAGGCTTGGGAGGAGAATGCAGACGGAACGCTGGAGAGGAGAGGGAAAAACCTCCTCCTCTCTCCAGCGTTCGGCCTGCTTTCTCCCCCCCCCCCCCCCCCCCCCCGGGCATCCTTTCTCTCGCCCTACTTTCTTGAGTGCCTGTTGTAAATAATTATGACTGTTAAATGTAGCGCTCGTGCGTGTTCACTCGCGGTTTCAGAGTTTACTGTTTATGTGGCTTTATATAGTCTTGAGAGTTGAACAGTTAGAGTGCATACTCTCCGAAATACGAAATAAAAATATATCGAAATATTTCTGATTAACCCGGCTTGACTTTTGCCTCTTTTATTTTTCTCGTAAATAGAGTGGGTTGGACCTTTGTTTTTGAACCGTTTTGTTATTAATCAGAGCTTCTGACAAAAAATGTTCGCGCGGAAGGTTGTTTTTTTGTTGTTTTTTTGGTTTGGGGGGGGGGGGGGGCGGGGGGGTCTTTTGGCGCACGATGTTTTTTATTTTGTAATTTAGATATAATTTTTATCAGGGTGGGGAATAAAAATCAAGATGATTTAAATCATGATTTATGTCCTGGTCTACATAGTGATTTAAATCAAACCAGTTTTACTGTGAAGATTTAAATCAAACCAGTTTTACTGTGAAGATTTAAATCAAACCTTTCCCGTAAAATTAATTCCGAAAAGAGATTTTAGCTACCGTTAGTCTATCATTTGGTGCTTTATATGTGCATTTGTTTTGTATTTAAATAAAAAAATCATGAAGCCAGAAATATTTATATCAGACTGAACACCGGTAAAATGCATTGCTCTTCTGAGCAATTAGGATAATTTAGATTTCTTTCTATCTTCCACTTAGTCCGTGAGGTACATATATCATAATGCAATCATGTCAAACGCGATGAAGAAAAAATAACTGGGAAGGTAATGTCTTATTGCAAGCAAATCAGAAATCGATGAAAATCGAATAAGGCTTTTTACCTAGCTATAAAAATCAAGCTGTTTTTTACTAATAATAAAAAAGTTGTTTACTAAACCGTACTTTATATTTACAGCAATTCTCCTTTACGGGATGTTATCAGTGATCGGACGGTTTTATCAATCAATCTGCCGTGTTTAAAATGCATGTAGTGATAAATAGTCACTAAGTTTTAAGTACAGTGATTTAAATGAAATTATTCTGATTTATATCAAATAAATCTGATTGATTTATTTTTTTAGAATCAGAATTTTATTTAGTTTTTAAGCCGTTGAAATTGGTGATTATAAACTTTCAACATCTAAAGTAACATATATTATGTTTATATTAGTAGCTGAATGAATAAAAATTAGCTGGACGAATTTTCTTTAAATATTTTGTAATTAACTAACATTACAAGTTAGTGTCAAAAAATACACAAGATATAAAATATATTCACAGAGCGCTTTGTTTACCAGTATAAATTGAACTATTCATAAATTTCAGCCCAACATTCAGATTATGTAATGGCATGATTACCGTATGCCATAAGGATTCTTATCTCTTAGTGAACTGAGAATTGCTTCTTTGAATGACGATTCATGGTTACAATATTATGTCCGACTTTTTGATATTATGAACAGATAAAATATGTGCTTAGAATTTTTGATACGTATGCATGGGTTGTAATTTTTACCTATAATATTATTGGGGTTCCTGCTGCTTCCTCCAATAATTAGTTTCATGGCTCGAAATGTTTCGCATGACTATTTTTAGAAAAAATAGTAGGATATAAAGTCCGGTTCCAGAAACTACACATCTTATCATCATAAATAGTAATGAAAGATTGCGTGACGTTTTTAACTCCATGTAATAGAGGTTAGCGTACTTGCCTGCTAGATGCAACCTCTATTCGTACACGTATTGTGGCATCGCATTTCATACGCAACAATATACGATAGTGCCATCACTGCACAAGGGCGCCCCATTCAACTTGACAGATGCTTCGCAGCGCCGTAACTAAACAAAGAGTCCAGGGCGTTTTTCTATCTCGCTGTCTCGAAAACAACCCCCCGGATACGCATTCCCAGTCAAGGCGGGAAATCGAAAGAAGTTGGTTGCCTTCGCCGATGCAGTCGGGGCAACCGTCCGGCCGAACCGTGTGCCGTTCCCCAGGCGAGACCTCTGCTGGCCAACTTTCACAAACGCCCAGTGACCGTGCCCCGTTGCTCTTCCCTCGGTCGCTGCGGCACGTCCGAAAACGAGACGCAGCCCCGCGCGCCCCACCGCCCAAAAGAATACAAAGTTCACGGGCGGACTCCTCCCTTAATCACCGTTACACACACAGCGGCCAGCGCATCCCCAGAAAGAATAGCGGCACTTGGCGCACCTGCTATCCCCGGACAAAAACAAGAGTGGCCATCGCGTCGGCGAACGGACCAGTCGACCGCTGGTGTAACGGCAGCACTGGGTGACGTGCCTCGTCACGTGACTCCAGAGTCACTCACCTGGTGCGGGTAAGGGGGTCGCTCCTCGGCGTGCTTTCCATGCCACGAGTCCCGAGGAACTCGGAGCCCGAAAAGGGGGCCAAGAACTCTCGCCCTCTCGCGGAGTGCGCCGTCGTCGTCCACGTCCTCCTCGCCGTGGCGACCGTTGCGGGAACAGGTCTTCGCGTAGGTTGGCCCGTTTCCGAAGGACCGGTTGCCTACCTCACTCGAGCCGAGCGCTGCCGAGGGAGCCGCAACGTTGCTCTGCTCCTGCCACTCCGACGATCTGCGAGGCCCACCAGGGATACGCGGCCGGCTACTTGGACGGGATACCAGGGGCGCGCTTCAGGACACCGCCGGGAGGGACATGGGAACCTGAGGATCCGTCGGCCGAGAGTGTGTGCGTGTGTGTTGTTGGGAGACCTGGTGGTTCATGGATAGAGGCCCTCTGTGATGGCTCCAGCCGCGATGGGGGGGTGGAGGCGCGGGGCCGGCGTTCGGGCCGTGCAGCAGCCTGGTGTGTTCATCGCCCTCGGAGTCCTTCTCGGATTGCTAAGCCTAGCATCAGGTGAGGTGGCCCGGGGTTCGATATGTGTCTAACATGCACTGCCTTTCTGTGCGCCTGTCTCGGGCTGTGTGTTTGTGTGCTTTGGCACAGAACTGGGTGTGGTTGTCTGTCTTGTTCAGTGGTATGCGTGATCGGGAGTAGGGGAGGGACCGTGGTGTGCTTGAGGTACCAGATCTACCTAATTAATTTTACGTTGAACAAGACGTTACAAAAAGACTTTTAAGCTCTTCGATGAAGCTTAAAACCTACATATAGACACGTTGGACCCTATTATTCCAATATTGTACACCAGGAACTACATGCTCTTCATACGCAGTCCTGTCAATGTGCAGTTTTTGGGTTGAAGCGTTCACAATACATTTTTTATTATTTACTGTACACGTGCTTATTGTTTGGAAAGGCTGTTCAAATATTCACGTACGCTCCGGGAACTCACGACGCGTTATGCATAAAAATGTATTGTACCGAAGGCAAAAAAAAAAAAAGCGAGCTCTTCTTGTCTCTCACTTTTTTGTTAAAGTATCTTTTATGTTTGCGGAAGTAGCGCCACTTTTCGGTCTACCGAAATTAAGTTTCAGTTGCACCTTCGTTGCGCGGGATCAGAAAGCTATAAACCGATTCCCAAACCATTATCGCCTCAAAAATTCGGAGCACGTCCAAACTCTGGAGCAGCGGAACGTTCACACAATGGCCGACGATACGATTGTCCGCCTTGCGTTTTCCACGATTCAATTTAGAAGTAACGAGTGACGGGAAAGAAATGTCAGGCTGATAAGATAATATCCATGAAGTCTAGCCTCGTTCCCAGGACGTTCCCGAGACTTTCGCAGACTATGGTTACTGTCGCCCGCTTATTTCGCCCTAGAGACAATGGATAAGAGATCGAACCGGTGTGACTGCTCGCTGGTCTGGTTGCATGCCAATGGAACTTGCGTCAAAAACGATAGCGTATCGGCGATGTATAACACTGGCAAGGTGTCTTCATATGACAACGTTCTAGTTGGTCGTCACGTGAAAGTTGCGTTTTTTTTAGCGGGAGCTTGCTGACAAGGCGATTTCTAGAGTGTTTCGCATAAAATGTAAGTCGCCCTCATATTCCGGCATAATTAACTCTGTCACCAACACGTCAGACATGCCGTAGTGCCCAAGCAATATGTCGGGCGAAATATGAGAATCTTTGGTTCTTTCATTCAGACAAAATGCATTGATATGATGTCGCGAGGGGGCGCTTCGCAGGAGAAGCGGTTGCTTTTTCAAAATCACGAAAGAGCCACGGTTTCCCCTGTTAAGCGCTGTTCTGTGCTCAGTTTGGTTATTGATGTGATTACAGATGCTTTACCCATTACTAAAATTTTAGTAAAACCTTTTTTTTTTTTTTTTGTACGGGAAACGCACGGCAACTGCTGAAGAGTGGCACTTTTTCAAAATTTGTAATAACCTATCTGCCTCAGCATTTTTCGGAATTAATCGTTCTGAAAGTGGTTTTCCAAAACTAGGTGGTAATGAAACCTCCAGAGGCTCCGTTACGTGGAGAGCAAGTCGTCTTCTTCTTGCGTCTGCGGTAACGTCAGAACGACGCCGAGCTCGGATTGGCTTTCAATGGAAATATAGTGGCTAGACTTCAAGGCATCTAGCATCGAGGTCTACCCACTATAATTCCAATCCAAGCCAATCAGAGCTCGGCGTCGTTCTGACGTCACCGCTACTCCAGCGCAAGAAGCCGACGAACTTGCGCTCCGCATAGAGCGAGGCAGAATTTGCACACACAGCAGACACAGCTGTCACACTTGACGAAAATGAACTTGGGATCACTGCAATGCGGCACGGAGCTTGACGTTTGATATCTCACATCACACTCAGTGTCACAATGCAGAGTTAATTTTTTTTTTCAATTGATGTTTTTTTTACTACATTATTCACCGAGTTCCCTCAGTGGTTGACTTACCGAGAACTCTCTGGGAAGTTATGTGTTTGGAGTTCCGTCGAGCATTTTCTGGAAGTGAATCATGCAGATGAATGTTCGTGGTCCTGATAGGGGATAAAGGAAATAAGCGCTCGCGGATGAGCCCGAATTTCAAGCTGGTTCGTCTTTGAAGCTGTCCAAAAATATCGCTATCTTCCCCTTCAACTTTATAACGAGCGCTCCCTTTTACAATATTTCAAGGTTCATGTGGTTCAATGTGGTAAATTTCAATCAAATTTCAAATAAAAATATATTAGTTTTTTTTTTTTAAGCAACAGTTTATTGCGGCTACCTTGGTCAGTTATAGACCGTTACGTTCACAAAGCGTCGGATAAAATGCAGCCAGTTTTTTTTTTGTTGTTGTTGTTGTTTTTGTAGGAAGGTTGTGAAACTAGGCGGCGTTTTATAGACTAATTTCATTGCTTTCTCAATTGACAGTTACGTTGTTTTTTTTATTCCCACCATTGACAGAGAACATAGCGTTGTTAAAAGAAAATGACGACAATGCTAACTATATATTTTAGCAAAAAGTGTTAACCATAACTTAAACACTTTTATTTCGTTCCCAAGTACGGAGGAAACCGCTCATACTTTATTGTATGACTTGAACGTGAAAATTTGACAGATGTCTGTCTGGCAAGGGAAAGACTAATTAAATGGGTGTACATTTAACCAAGCTCTAATTAGAGACCCAATGTTTCGAGGCCTACTCGGCTTGTGTCGCACCACATTTGTTGAACGTGTCTGAAGACAGTGGCCTGTTAGTTCGCTGTTAAGAGACGTCCGATGTCTTTATTGTGGACAAACAATTTGTACAGTACGAAACGACTTCTCACCTGGGGTTCTTAATTAATATATATATATATATATATATATATATATATATATATATATATATATATATATATATCATCTCCTGACGAAGCCGAGTCTCTCGGCGCAACTGTCGATTAAACTTCCGTTGTTTGTTGTTTTTCACCGTGATTTTTTCACTTCGTTATATATATATATATATATAAATATATATATATATGTTGAAACAGGACGTACCTCGGAAAAACTGGAAATACTTTTTATGCAAAGAAGAATCACGGCCATCTTTCTATAAATCAATAATAAAAAAAATCTTGAAGGAATTGTGAATGTGCTTAGAAAAGGAGCTGCTTAAAATGTTTGACTGAAAATGCATCGCGCTCCGCAAACTGGCAGAGTTCCAAGTGCGAGTGGGTTGCCTTGAGCTTTGCTTGCTCGGAACGAGAACCCGTGCACGATAGGTGTGCTCAAAGCATAAGGCTCAATGTTGCAACTTCTACTTCGATCACTCTTAGAAGTTTATACCAAGTCAGATGTGTAAACATCAGTATGTGCTGGTGGCATTTACCGTAGTGTCGAATAAAAACTGGAGCACCTCTGCGAAAAACCAACCCAGAAATGCGCAATAATGTTGACTTGAAAAAAAAAAAAGTAATTTAATATTTAAAAGAAAAAAAAAAGAAGAGCCACACGCGGTTATTTGGGGTACAAAATTGCGAACATACTTTTTATCGAAATCATCTTTGAAGTTTGCGTTCAGTAAAGAAGTTAGTTTCTCGAAAATATATAGCGTAAAACAATTTTTGAATGCTTCGATTTTCTTCCGATTTTCGGGTGGTTTTTCGCATATATATGATCCAGCCCAAACGCTGGGTTCCGTTTGGAAGATCACAACATTCGTGTCAGAAAATAAAATTGCTAAAATGCTTTAGAATACGAGGCGTCTATATTTGCTTTTACGTTTTATCCTGGCATCTTCTCCGTCGCTGATATTATAAGTATAGGAGCGCCGAAGGATATCTCCAAAAAGTATGCATACAGCACCCAAGTTGACTGGAGAGATTTGAGGGCCATTTTTAAGAGCTTTCGAGCTACGACGATATCGCGACTTACCACAAAGTACGGTGTGCAGCTTTTCGACGTTTGCTTTCACGTATACACACCGAAATCTGATACTCGCAGACGAGTTGGCTGGGAGCGTTTAATATTGAACTTTACATTTGGAGTGCGAAACCCTGTCTGCCAGGTTTATTTTGAGGTCGGTATTCGTAACAATGGTTTGCTTTATAATGAGTTTATATTGTGTTTCTCAGGTTTCAATCTGCTTTTCGATTGGTTTTCGGGAAATGGTATTATTTAAGCCCTCGCCTCACTGGAGCAAGAAGCTACGTCCACTGATTGATGATACGTCAAATAAGGTGTGTGTGTGGGTGCGCGTGAGCTGTTTTTTTTTTTTTTTTTTTTTACTTTTAAGCGTCAACAACTGCCAGCAAAAATATATTTTGGTGAAACTCTGGTAGCACGGTTTATTTCTGGAGGGTGATAAAAATAATTTTGTTTTGTTAAAACACAAAGACCGAGAAACAATGTTGTGTTTTTTCTAGTATAAGCGGCCTTTATGAAACCTCTGGGTTCCTTTCCGACCTGACTTTCACGCGTAAGCCGGGGTCACACAGTTCATACATCCTACAAACGATAGTCTGCAAACACGAGTCACCGCAATATCCGTGGGTCGAATGCCGCCTGCCAAGTGTCTCCTTGAACGCATTTCCATGTGGCATTCGACGCAGCTGTGTGACTCCGGCTTCAGAGGCAGACATAAAAGGAATAAGGGCAAGCTTCTTTCTCCTTTCTTTTTAAATTCAATAACCCCTTCTTTTTTCACTGGATGGTCACTTTTTACATTGTTCGCCGGAAATGTTTACAACAATGATATTTTATATACCCCTTTTGTTTACGTACTTTAGACACCAACACGCTCAACTATACACGCGATAATCTTGTTTTCTTTAATGATTCATCTTAGAAAAAATACAATTGTCAAAATAAAAAAATTAAAAATTAAAAGCCTGTATTTGCTTAACTAACAAAGGACAATACAATTGTATAGATACTCGAGCCCGATTTTAACGATACATATTTAGAAAATGTAGCTCACATAGTCATGAACACTGGCAATTAAAAAAGTAAAAACATCGCTCCTCCACTTTATGATAGAGTGCAACGTGTACTGTACGTATGCTGCCAAAGAAATCAAAAATGCAGTATAATTTATAACATACATTCCACCGAGGGATTGGGCTAAAACTGTAAAGAAATGCGGAGTCATCATTGTTCTGCGTCTAGGATGATACCGGTTCGCAGTATGTGTATTCCCGCTTTTTTTTTTATTATTCGAATCGTGTTCCTTTGAATTAAATGGACCTTGGAACTCCAAAGGTTCGCGCAAAACACCAGGACCTATTATAGCTCATTCCTGCATTGCATGCCTTTCTGAAAGATTTGATTGCAAAACCGTCTCGTTTTCCTGTCTCTGCCTCAGTCTCTAAGCACTACGCGATAGATATGGCATTGACATTCCCCGTTTCAACACGCCTTTAGAGCAAACTTATTGGTATGTCGGGACGAGTCGAATGAGAAACTTTTTAAAGAATTCGCGACGTCGCTAATTTTATGTATTATTTTTTTTACATGTCCTTGGGCAAGGTCCGACGGCTTGAAAATAAGCGCGTGCGAAAATGTGATACGTACATACGTAAAATATGTTGGAATTTGTTTTATTTTGTGCAAGAGAGCGCAGGTGCCTTTGAGAAACTATTTCAGCAGCGAAGTGAGAGGTCGATATCTGAACGTGTCTGAAATCACACTAGATTTTTTTTTTAAGCTTCTATAGTGGCTATTTCTTAGACGTTTGGGGTGCGTGTCTCAACGTTGCACATTGGGTTCATTTAGTTAGTATGTCATTCTTTGGCTCCGAATTAATTTTGAACATTCGTTGTTAATTCATGGTAGCTAGTATACCTTCGTACTACTTTTTCGTGTGCTCTTCCTTCCGGCTTTTGCGTTAAAATACTTCCTGATGCTTCACCAAAAATCAAACAGATAATGTTTGATCGTCATTGTGAAACTATAATTGTGTGTCTAATATTGAACAAATATATATTTCTAGTGCGAAACGTCTTTTTAAACAGTAATTTTACGCTCATATTCACAATCTGGTAATCTCAATAAATCCATAGAACGATAATGCCTGCGCGTCAGCCTGAAGCTAGTACATCACGGCCATTGAGCGACGCGCGCTTTTTGAAGAACTACTTACGCATAGACAGTAAGGCGCCAGGTTTTATGTTCGGGGACTAAGAACCATCCCCAGTATTAAGCTCGTTTTAATCTCTTGAATTTCGTAAGGTCGTAGAAGAAAATGTAGTCAAAACTTAAGCACGTTCAGAGGAACTCAGAGGCGGATTTTGGGGCCCCGTCAAAAGGTTGTCTCTTAGAACCGTGGGAATATTTAATATTCCGAAGACCATGGTCCCTCCTTCTTTTCTGCACCGACATGCAATCTGGCGTAAAGGGGCCGCATGCTAAGTCTCACGTCATCGCTGTTGTTCGTCGCTGTTGTCTCCAAGACGTGGCCCCGGCCGTAGTTGTTGCCCCAGTGTACCCATTACTGGGAGGTCCCCAAAACCGCGCCGTCGCGAGTGTGCACGTCCTAATGGCTCGGTCATCAGACCTCCAACGTCCACGAACCCGAGGCGAGGAGACAAGCGCTCTTTCTCGCGGACGACGTTCAAGTTCCAGATCGTTTTGGAGGTCGCTTTCTTGTGTCTTTCGGGTCGCGCTGTTTGCGGCTAATGAGTGTGTAATAGTGCCACGCGGGTGCGCGGTGTCCCCGCGAGAGAGTTGTTGGCCGCTCGAACCGAGGCTGGAGAAAAGAAAAACGGCACGACAGGGGACAGCGTGCATGCGTTTCTCCTGGACATCGGTAATGCGGGTCGTAATGGCAGGGAAGCCAATTAAAGGGGGTCTATGGCAGCCATTCGTTCTCGATTGGAATGCCTGACTTTCACGCTGGAGAATAGTCGATTAGATTCGACGAGAGGAAAAAATAGAAACACGAGAGGAAAAAAAGTGAAAAGGTAAGCGCCCGTTGGACTGGCGCAATGACTACTGCACGTTCTAATTGAATTGCGGTAATCAGGACTTTCTTTTGGAGGACGTGCCAGTTGATTGGATGCTAATGGAGATACAAGGTATACGTATATAGACTCGCGTGTTCAACTCCAATAATATTATTTCCGACTTATCTGCTGTGTCTGACGTGTTTTTGGGTGTGCAGTATGGTACCTGCTTACTATAGATTTGCGGCACTTCGGTTAGTTAGGTACTTTTGGTAGGATGAGCCTAGTATCGAGATAAGAGATTTTGTGTAAACCGTGTTATAAAGCTGTTTTACGCATGTTTTATACATTTTAAATGTCATCAATCAAATCAAGTGGTGCAGTGTCTGTTTATTATGCGCGATAATTAGTGTTCGCGGTGCGAGTTTTCACAGCACTGTACTGCCCAACGCTCGTGCAGTCGCACAGTAGGCGAACAATCCTCTTCGACAGTTTGCAACTTTCTATCCCTTTTCAGCCGCACACGGTTACAAAGCCAAGAGTCTAGAGATATTCAAATAACAAAACAGCCACATAAAAAAATATAGATAAAACAAAAACATCCGGTCACTTCTCAGGCTCAAGTGAAGGAACGTACACTTGAATACGTTTTGGGGTCTCTTGTTCTGTCCTTCGAAAGAGAGCTGTTTTTTTTTTTTGTTTTTTTTTTTTTTGCTTTCCTCTTTGATGGCACTTTGTTCGGAGCAAACACCGGGAAGTATTGTCTATATAAGCCTCTCGAACAACAGAATTATCGACGTGGTCCTTACGATTACCCACTTTTCCCAGACATTTGGCTCCCTCGAGAAAACTCGCAAGGCTATTCGGTCCGGCTCCCCTTGATGGCAATGCGCGACGCACAAAGCGCGCTAGTTCAAAAGAAAATTCAGGCACAAAACAAAAACAAACGGCAAATGAAAAAAAAAAAAAGGAGCGAGGCAATACGCGGTTTTTCGCTAGCCGGTAAAGGACTCACCGTTACGGCAATAGCCACCGACTTACCTCAAGAGCGCGACATAAGCGTCGCGGACAATCGACAACTCCATGGCGCCCTGACGTGCACTATAATTCCGCTATAGCCGGACCGTACCTCTTTTGCCGCGGTAGCGCACTGCGTATATATATATAAATATATAAAAGGCAGAAATCCGGCGCCTATAAATAACACGGTTAGACGTATATTTTAGGTCACACTTCCTTCTATGGCGTGCGCCGCCGTAGCTGTTTGCCCGCGGGCGGCGTTTTTCTTGCACCGAGGCACGTGTTGGAGGAGGTATAGACCACCCGTCTGTGTGCGTCTGGACGGGTCACCCGGAGAGGTGGCCCCCGCTTTTGATGCCCCGAGGGTCGGCCTGAGTGCGGCGTCTATGTGTGTCTTCGAAGGCGATTTCGGCGCTCGGCGGCGGTGGGTTGCGCGGAGGGGCGGGTTGGAAGAAGAGGCCGCGCTGCCGGCGTGACTGGTCCGACGGCGTGACATCGGACTTTCCTAACCCAGAGACTTACTCTTGCCTCCCTTCTTCGCCGCTGCCTCCTCCTCGCGGCCTGCGCCGCCGCCACCGCTGCATGAAAACAGCAGCCGCGGAAAATACCAAAAGCGCACCACACGGGGCTCGTAAAAATAAGAAAACATGAAGAAGAGAAAAAATGCCACGAAGAGAAAATGGGAAGATTAAAAAAGAATCCGGTCCTCCGACTCGTCGGAGACGACTGGTTGTGCCTGCTCTGCATCCGGAATCAGGAGGAGACCAAAGTGAAGTCGCTGTTGCAGACATCGGCGCATCCGCCATTTTGTGGCCTGAGAGATTTGTGGGCGATTTGTTTTTAATATTGTGGCCGATAAACGAAATTTTAAGCAATCTAGGGTAAAATGTATAGAAAAGAAAGAAATCTGCGGGTGTAAAGATGGGTTATCTTTTTTATTTGGTTGAATTCGGTCAAGTTGAGCAAATGCGCGATAGGGTCTTGTTTCGATTCGGCGTTGTGTTAGTGGGTGGCAAGAAAGAAATGTGAACTGCAGCTCTGTCTCGTGAAACGCGTGTTATCTGTGCGTTGGAAATCAATATTTGGAGCGTAATAGGCTGACTTTTCTTCTTAAATGATTGGTTGAACGCCAAACAAATATTTGGTAACCCATCTTCTAGAATAGCTGGAGGTATATTCACACAGCTGTGTTTGAGTGGGTTTGAGTACGTTTGACCGCGTTGCGTCGAGATACGGCAGCGAGTTACCCGGACATCCGTGCCTCGTATGAAGTGTAGCAATCAATTCAAAGAATAGCTTGGAACGTGGCACGTGGAATACGAATATCCCGGTGGTTTGCACTTTGAACGCAGTAAAATGCAGTCAACCCTGTGAATTGACCTTAAAGGCCTGTTCACACATAGAGAGGAGCGCTAAGGTAGCGCTACATGAGCGCTCCAAGGAGCGCTCATGTGGCGCTTTCTAGTGCGTGACTTCGTTCTAATATAGCGCGTGATTAGCGCTTTAGTAGCGCCTTGTTAGCGCTCCAGTAGCGCCTTGTTAGCGCTTCAGTAGGGCCGTGTTAGCGCTTCATAGCGCTTCCGCGGCGCTGCGGATTAGCGTGTGCACTGCGATTCTGGTTCCTGTGGTTGGGTGTCCATCAGCAGCACCATGGCGGACATGTGGGATGCTGAAATAGAAATGCGACAAATGCTCTTACATACGCGATTAGTGCATATGTGTGTGGACGGCTTAACGCCCAGAAGAGCCTTCTGGGTGCGCGAAATCTTTCGCCACCGAGATACCGACGGGTACCCGGCGAACCTTGTTTCTAGGCTGAGGGACCAAGACACAGAGCTCTTTCGAAGGCGATTATTTTTAACTGCGTGTCTTTGAAACCAGGGTCACGCATATCGAATAGAAAGTGATGAGGTCGTACCCAATCAATTAGTCGCTCAGAGTCCATGACTCTGGATCGCCTGCCCGACCCTTTGCTTGGAGAGCGGCTCTTTTACAACCTCTTCTTTCAATGCAGTAAATTTGACATTTGGGCTAGTTGGTAGTCTAGCATATTGAGGTGTTTAGCGCACAAGGTAGAGAGAAGAAGGACAGGACAGAAAAGAGCGCTCTTTTCTGTCCTGTCCTTCTTCTCTCTACCTTGTGCGCTAAATACCTCAATATGTTCTTTTAATGCCAAAGGAAAAACAACAACAAAGGAATCGCCGTGCACGCGCTGTTCCGCAGCAGCAAGCACGGCACAAGGAGCGTGAGAGCGCTAACAAAGCGCTTCTGTAGCGCTAACAGAGCGCTAACAAAGCGCTTCTGAAGCGCTAACAGAGCGCTTCTGAAGCGCTAACCGAGCGCTACATCACGCGCTAGGAAGCGCCACATGAGCGCTCCTTCGAGCGCTCACGTAGCGCTAACTTAGCGCTCCGCTGTATGTGTGAACCGGCCTTAAAGGGGCGGTGCAACGATATTCGTTTTGAGCGTTTTTCACTTTGTATGAGCTTACTGGCACTAGTGGGACCCAAGTACACTCGCACGCAACGCCACTGACCAAGAGACTCCTTTGTAGCGGTGTAATTGCAAGGAGAAAAGCGAGCGTTTTCTTTCAATCTCTCCTTCGCAAATTTTGATGACGTACCCTGGTGGTAGCAGCATCCTCCAGGGACGATATTTGAATGCGGCTCATAGATTGGACCCTAGCATTGCGTGAGCACTCGATTTGGGCTCGTGATAATTGATAGCTCGAGAAGCATTCGGGTAGTGGCCCGTGTCCAATCACTGCGATATGACGACAATAGCCGAGCCATAACAATGTCTGGAACTCAGCGCGTGTCCTGTGCTTCGCCAACCCCAGCGCGTGGCTATGATCAACATTGGCGGCATATAATCGGCTCCAGATCACGTGGCCGCTTGTTCTGGCTGCGAGTTGAGGGGGTGAACGCTGCTCGTTTTTCTTTAATTTTTTTCTGGGACTTCTATTGCG
This sequence comes from Ixodes persulcatus, assembly GCA_013358835.2. Lineage (NCBI taxonomy): Eukaryota > Metazoa > Arthropoda > Arachnida > Ixodida > Ixodidae > Ixodes > Ixodes persulcatus. The sequence continues at coordinate 1,352,642 of JABSTQ010010551.1, forward strand.
TGGGGTGAAAAACGAACGCGCGTTTCATAGGTCATTAACGTCAGGGATCCGTTCTAAGCGGTATTTGCGCAAAGTACAAAAATTGTTGCATCGCCCCTTTAAAGGGGCCATGAAACAAATTTTGGGCTGGGATAAATGATTTTAAATTGGGACTTTACTAATCGCATATCGTTTAGTTGGCCAAAAGAAAGGGGGTAGAAAGTGAACAACCAGCTTTTTGGTACGAACATTTGAAAATATAGCGGGCTATTTTGCACCTTCTTTCCTTTGAAAGCTCTCCGCCTTTTCACTATGATACATCCGCGGTTCCCAAAGCGCGTCAGCGGTGCCAACCTGACGTCAGCCGAGCCCAGCTCACGCATTGGGCACGAGAACTTCGTCACTCGGACGTATGCGCTCGTCAACAATAAATCCGTCGACGAATATTCGGATTCGCGTTCGTGGCCAATGAGTGTCCTGACGGAACTTATCGTCACGGGGGAATGACAGGTTCTATGGTGTGCATAAAAAGCACGGTGGGAGCTAGAAGTCATCGCACCGGTGCCGAAGAATGTCACGACGACGTGATTTCACAATTCGCATTTGAGTTTAGGATTAAAGCTAAGGAGGAAGAAGTAGGAAAATCGTTTCATGACCGCTTTAAAGGTCTGTTCACATAGGACCGTTTCTTAGCATGCGATATGTCACGCGAGCTTCCATCTGCTTACGTCGAGAACCACAATGACAGTTTTGCTTCGTATGAAGAATGCCAACCATTTCAAAGAGTGACTTCGGTCGTGGCATTCGAAGCACAGATGTCCCGGTGATTCATAACGCAACGTAAGACGACGGTCTTGTGTTTAGTGTGAAATGGCCCCAAGGGTGAACGAGCGAGAGCGGCACGTGGAACGAGCAACGCAAAAGCGTCTAATCGATCTTGAAATCACGGAAATGAAGCACGAGCACGAGTTGACTGATATTTGTAGTACCACGTGAAAATTTATTGATCGCGGACTTCTACGATGATTAACAGCGGAACAGCGTATGCTTGTTTGATGTCGTGGGTCTTGTTAATGAAGATCCCCGAAATGAACTAGGAAATTATCACGAAATGTGATCGCGGACCTAAAAAAAATCCCCGTCAGTACGCAATGAGTTTTATGATGAAACAGCAGCACCAGCTCGGTTTTTGAGCGACTAATTCAGATTAGATAAATTTGAGCAAAACCTGGCGTTCACGGCAGCAAGGAAAGCGAACACAACCAAAAATGTAGTGCCCTTTGCTACCTGTTGTTATTGAACTCTCGCACGATCAGTCGCGACCTGAAGCGATGAACTCACGAAGCGAAGCTGGAAAACGGTTGCTACGCATCATCGGATGTAATGGCGGGCCGTAACGAAGCAGCAGCAATCAAACAACCGTTACCAAACGATCTACGAAAGCACCTCAGGAGAAACCAAGGGGGCTATGTTCGGCAAATATGTTTCGTTTCTCCTAAAAAGAAACGGAAGTGACGGAGCTGACAACATGGCGTCTGATTGGTTAGAGGCTCAAATGACGAAAGTTCCCTCTTTCGTCGTTTGAGCATCTAGCCAATCAAACGCGATAATGTCAGTTCCGTCACTTCCGTTTCTTTTTAGGAGAAACGAAACATTTGTCCAACATATCCCCCCAGATTTCCGTGAAATCTGATTCCAATTACAACGCAGCCACCCAAGAAAAGCGTGAAACATATATGCTTCCCCTCGGCAGAAGTCAATCGACATGAAAGCATGTCTCTCGAAACCACCTTACGCTCAACCGCGCATGAGCACAAGCAAGAGTCTAAGATATCGTTTGATTACGGACACGAAGCAAAAAGTTGCGCGATTTCGCCTTGTTTATGGGAAAGCCCCAAAACGAAACAGCTAAGTGCATCTTCCGCCGGCTTACGCAATCGTGAAGCGCGAGATCAAATCCACGGGCAAGCGAGCAGCAGCACGGAGAGCTTGAGCGCGTCGTCGCATTAAACGGTTACTCGTATACTCCGCTTCCACCTTATGATGAACCGCAGTGGACGCCACGAGCCATCCGAACCAACCCAGCGCTGTGAACACTCATCACGTGACAACGCGTCCCTCGCGACGCTGCACTCCGCCAGAAACCCACGTGACAATTTCGCGGCATGGGATTGGCTAGAATGGCTCGTAGCGCGTCTGCTGTGGTCCATCGTAAGGTGCACGCACGCGCGGCACGCGGCTCTGCACACCGCACGGGGAGGGGAGGACGAGGGATATATGCACGGTCCGCTGCCCCCGGCTGGGCATTCGAGATCGCGCCTTCCCGACCTTGAGCTGAGTAGCATCCTGGAGCGCGGAGCCGCGTCGGGCTGAGCGGCGCTGAGCGGCAGCATCGCATCGCTGCCTGCGACGAACAGGAAGCCAGCTCGGCGTTGCATTGCTGCTGCATGCTACCCGGCGGCGCTTGGCATGCTGGCGTGCTCCGAGGCAGCCAACGGGTCCCTGCGGTCTGCTTACCCTTCGGACGTTTATCGCGCGGAGAAATTACAGCTCCGGGTATTGTTCTCGAAAGCTCAAGGTTCTTTAAACTATTTGCCCCGCCGGTTGGACCTGCGCATACAAAGCTGTCAGAGGCGTATACTCATTTTTATGGCGCGTAAGCTGATTCTTAGCGTGCATTCCCGTGTGTTTTTATTTGAGATCGCTCGTGTTTAGGTATTGCGCAATTAGGCGCTGGACGTAAGGCATGTTTGGCTCGTCTCGGGGCTTCGAGCATTGGCAAGCGTTTCCGCTGCCGCTGCTGCTGCTGCTGCCGGGGGTCGTCGAAGGATCTGCTCGGTTAGTTTTTGCTGGTGAAGCGAATATTCCGCGTCGCTGACCTTTCCGCTTTGTGGTTGTTATCGCTTCGCGGCGCGTTGTTTACTTCCGCGAGGTGTCGTATTTTAAGCGAGGGTGCTACGACCGAGAATGTAATAAAAGTTCGCGCGATGAACATATTTAAGCTACGCAGGCATACGTCAAGTAAAAAATGTAATGGGGGTGTGCGGGACGTATCGAGGTGCTTGGAAGCCCGCTCGCTTGTTTACGAGTAGGGTTCATAAAAGCTGGAATGTTGTCACTGCCTCATCGAGTCTGAGAGGATAAAATACTTACGGTTTTTCCCGAGTACAGAATACCGACCTCGGGGCAGATCTTAATTAGCCGAACCCACGCTCTGTTCCTTGAAGTAAAATAAACGGGTTTGACATTAAGGAGGAAATACTTGATTGCATTTTCGTTTTAAACTGAGCGTTTACATTTTTTTTTTCTTTCGCGTGGACTTTAAAGGGGTTTTGAAGCGATTTTTCTACTGTCGCTAAATGCTACTTAGAATCAATATCTGGCGTTAATAAATAAATAAACTTGCCTTACTTTTTCTTTCTAGGCAATGGCAGTCGCCAAAAAGAATTTGAGAAATATGAGCGTCGTTGATCCCCTCAATTCGGAGCCAAAAGAAGCTGCCACGTGGCCTGGTGCCCATCCTATGCCGCCAACGTTAAACATAGCCACGCGCTGGGATCGACAAAGCAGAAAACGCGTGCTGAGCTCCAGGCATGGTTAGGGTTGGGCTATTCTCATCACCGCAATGGTTGGACACGAGCCACTCCCGAGTGTCCGCCGAGGCATTGATTGTTACGAGTCGAAGCCGAGTGATCACGCAGTTCTCATGTCCAATCCATGAGCCGCGCTCGACTGTCGTCAGGCGGGGTTCAATCCCGCAATTACGTCATCAAGCACTGCGAATGCAAGACTAAAAACGTTTTGAGCCTTTCCACTCTGGTGAAGGAGGAAGACCATCGGAGCTGTACAGTGGAAAGTAATGGCCGGCCGCAAGTCGGCAAGCCAGAGCGGAAAGGCTGCCACCACCTATGAGCGACGGCGGCAACCAGATACGTGGCTTGCCGCCGTCGCTCATAGATGGCGGTAGGTGTCCAGAGTTCGGTGTCTTCATTTTTTTTTTTTGCGGGGGACACGACCCTGGGGAAACTAGCCCTTAACAGTTTTGCTGTAAAAGAGGAGTTCCCTTTTATCATCTCAATTTCCCCGCCACAAAGACGCTTTTGAATCAAAGGCGGTCTGTGCGAGTATACCCGGACCAGACTACGACCAGTACTTCTCTCCAAAGTCGTGAACATTCCAACCCGATATCGTTTCATGACCTCTTAAAAAGTTTGTTTGAAGCTCCACGATTCTTCATCTGAGGTGTTCCAGGCTTCGTATATTTAATGAAAACACATCTCGAGTACCCCATGACATGTCATACTCTGGTGTTTTCTTTTATTGTGCTTCCCATGCGCGGAGAAAAGCTACGTTTGAAGTTTAAGCCGACAAAACAAACATTCAAGTTTGGCAATCCGTGCAATCTTCCTGCTACTCGTTCACGGACATTCTCGTTTGCCGACGAGGCGCATTTGACTTGCCTTGGAGGGTGCGTTTTTTTTTTTCTTTTACCCTGGTGGGTGGGACGACCCAACGAAGATACTCGTCGACGTTCCAGTGGGCCGCTTCTCTTGACAAATCGAAACGTTTTCTTTAGTGTCGAACACGGAGCACTGCCGCATAGAAGTAGAGCGTGACAAAACATCCGAAAGAAACCTCTCCTTGAAAGTTCTGTGTGTCACTCAATAGCGTCTTCCTTCGACGGCCGAAAGGAAAATTCAAAGCGCAGAAAGGAAGAGATAACGGTCTCCCTCGCCAGAGCGATCCAACGCGCGAGGCCGCACGGCCGCCTCGCAAACACTAGCGGAGTTGGGCGTTAGGTGGGGTCTACTCCCCGGTCGTAATTGAAAAGTATACGGAACTGCTGGACGAACAACAAAGGAGCGTGACCGCCGGGGCTGGACCTACGCCACGCGCATTCTTCGGAAATTGGTCTCTCGCTCCTGCGGCGGCCGACGGCGGGAGCACGACGGTTAGGAGGACGACGACGACGACGGTCCGGAGAGCACCCAGCGGGCCACTGCGCAGCTATAATACACTCCGTTTCTGCTTTCGATAGACCGCAGCGCGACGCTACGAGTCATGGAAGCCAATCTCATGCCGTGTAGGTGTCACGTGACACTCGTGAGGGGTGCCTCTACGCGTGGGGCACTTGTTCACGTGATCCGTTCACAGCGCTGGATTGACTGAGATGGTTCGTGGCGCCCACTGCAGTCCGTCGTAATGTGAATCGGAGTGTAGCTCTCAGTGGGCTTCGCCGCCCCCTTCTTTGAACCGGAGGTTACGTGTGGCGAATAGTAGGAAATGGAAGGGGACAAGTGCGAGTGGCATGTAGTGGAGCCACGCGTAGGAAAGGAAAGAAGTGAGTTGAGAACAATGATGGAGCTCAGTCTGTGTGTGTGTGGGGGGGGGGGGATGTTTTGTCGTGAGGAAGCTGGTTCGTGTGGAGAGAAAGCAGGCGGGTATCTGCTCCGTTTCAGTTTACGATAGACCGCAGCTGATGCTACGGGTCATCAATGTTCACTGGAGTGGTATCACGTGATAGTATAAGTTCCCCGCGCGTCGCAGCGCCCCTGAAGATCGTCACGTGAAACTCACACGGCTTTGGATTGTCTTGGATAGCTCGTAACGCCCTCTGTGGTCCATCATAAGGTGACACCGAGGCCGTGTTCCAAAATTTACTTGATCTTACTCCAGGGTAAGGGTTTTGTACCCTTGGCGTTCTAAAACCTACCCGCTTCCAGCGTTTTTCAATCTGTGCTGTCACGTGATATGATCCGCGTGGAGTAACTCGGATCCATTTGGGTAAGATTTGGAACACAGCCCGAGTGTTTGGTGGAAAGAAAAAGTGACGTCACGGTAACAACACGATGTCGTACTTAGCAGCCATCATTGAGCTTTGAGGGTAAAGAGGAGAGAGGTAGCTAGTGGCCGAGTAAATAGGAACGAAACTCGGAATGTGACTCACAGAGTCGGATAGATTATAACGCGAGAATCTCGACATGGAGGAGAGAGAGAGAGAGAGAGGGGACACCGGCAGAAGTGTGTCAAAAACCAAAAAAAGATGCGAGGACAATCTTGGCTTCGATCATACAGCTTTCAGCATTAGGTTCTAGTGGAGATTCGTTAAGGGATTTGGGTATCTCGTTAGAGAGCGGAGGTGATACATAGATTTAGTTAAGAGAGATATTGGACGAGCGAATGTGAGTACATGCACAAAAATGTTTTTACACGTTTGCAGCACGGGACGGAAGAACGGAGAGTGCACTGTTACATAGATTCGTTGGTCTACGCTGGTTATCACGCCAAAGACTGAAAACAACAAACTACAAGTTTTGTTTATACACTCTAAAACACTCCTCGCAAAAGAACGTTTAGGGGTTCTTTGGCTTGTCCATAGTTTCCACCCTAAAAAGTTATTTTAAGCACCCCCTGAAAGGGTTCGTCAATAAAAACCTGTAAGGGGTTCTTTTAAGCTCCTTATTTCATGCGAAAGAGTTTCTCATCGCCCAGCTTCCTTTCTAGTGCGATGGTGCTTGAGGCGAAACCGTTCTTCACGAGCTGAAATAGTTCTTGGCGTGTCGAATAACCTTTCAAGAACGAATTTTTTTAGAGTGTATAGTTCATCCTCCGTGCGAAGCAGTTTGTTATCAAAATGTATTGCGAAATGTTTTTTTTTGTGTGTTTTGTTTTAAGCGCGAACGTTTTGATAAAATAAAAAGTCACAGATTTTAAAGTCATTGAAAACTAGCTTAATTCACCGCAAAAGGGGTGAATATTATTCACTTTCCGCTCTAAGCCGAACTTTCACGTTTAAATAAAAGTGTTTATGACGTAAAAAAAAAGCTTAGTTTGAAATATGAATCTCCGAGAAGGCTTATGTTCAGCTCCTAATGGTATTAAACTCTTTGTTATTTATCACGCCTTCAGCCGAAGTGCACACATATCGGGTCCTCGATATAATGACGCGTGCACTTGAAAATGAATAAATCACAACGCATATTCGCGTACAAATTAGAAAAAAAAAAATGTTGTCTAAGTTTGCACAAGTTGGAGGTTTAATAACTTACAAGTTGTGCGAACATAGCAGCAAAACATGCGTGATACGAACAATTTGCGGTCCGACCTTAGGGGAACATGGTTGCGAAAAGAATTCCTTAACTAATAATTCTGCCCTCTGCCGGAAACAACAAACTCCCGTCGCACTTTCTACCATTTAGCACTTAATAACATGCCATTAACTGCGAAATGCTTTGACGCAACAGCAGAAATAACAAGCGGTGGACGCCGGCATCGTTATCGCATGCGTTCTCTCGTCCAGGCGTTTCTCGCGGCTCTTATGCCTTGTTAACACGCCAACGAGGAAACCAGGCACGCGCGCCAGGTTTGAGAGAACTCTGGAGTCGCGCCTTGAAACGGCACGCCGGTGTCCACGCTCTGTACACGCGTCTAATCGCGAAGACACACGGAGCAGAGCCAAGACGAAACTGTCCGTCCGTCGTCGATGGTCCGTCTCGCCGGCAAAGATGGCTCATTGTGCGAAAAAAAAAAAACGTCTCTCCGTTGCGTGCCAGGCGAAAACGCGCTGGCGCAACCCGTGCAAGCCCGTGGCCCTCGGGCCGCTGGAACCGTTGCAGGAAGCGAGAGCCCCCCTCAAGGCTAGCGTCGGGATCAGGGACATCTTAACCCTGATCCAATCGCCAGGTTGCATGCAGCTTGGCTTCCCCCCCCCCCCCCCCCCCCCCCTCGTCCTGTCTTCTTTGTGCGATTGCTTCTTGTGTAACGGCATCTACGCGGAGTCGAGCAGGCGCAGTGGTGGCTGGCGGCCAACAAGCGCTTGCCCGCCTGCCGTCGTTCCACTTCTGGCAGCGCCTTGCCAAACTGGTTTGCGGCCGCCGGGGCTGTTGCACGTCGAGAAAACGGCGTAACAATTCCGAGCCTCTTGCGTAGTTGACGCCGCGTAGCGCTGCAGCAGCGGCGGCGGTCCCCCGCGCTTTGCTCCGACTGCAAAGTTCCCCCCTGCGACGGGCTGGGTTTGCTGATTGGACGCCCGCTATACGTGCCAGTATGCGGCCGATGGGCCCGTTTCATCGCTTTCCACGCTCCGGAGGAATCTGGGCGAGGGGTTCTTGCGGTGACGTGTTCGCACGCTGGTGTACCATGAACTGTTTTCTTCGTGGCATATATGCCAAGTTCGTTTAATTGACAATTCAATCTAAAAATCCAGTGCGTCTACATTTCTGCGAGACACTTGGGAGAGGCGATCGCATCAATCTACTGAGAAAGCTCGGCGAATTACGTGGCGGAAAATGCGTTTAAATTCCATTAACGTGACATAAGCACTTGAAGCGTCAGGCACAGCGCAGATTGAAGTTTTTTTTTTCTTCTTTTAAATTTAAGCATATTTTTAGCATCGTCGTTCACCGAGCTCCATCGTAGATGGCAACAATGAACTCTCCCAAATGTTTTACGGGGGATATGTAGACGCGCTCAATGTTATATAGTGCTGGTTTGAGGATAGCCGAGCAGAAAATGACGGTGTTAAGTGACTTTTCCCAGGAACGCTTTGCTGCCGCGTAAGCTCTGCAAGCGCATATCACCTACGTTGTCCCGCGGTTCCTATCGTGCACTGGAACAGAAAGTACAATCACTCACGAACACCCTTGAAGGCAGCGCTGCCGAAGGGGAATTTCAAAAACACGATACTTTTTAGTTTGATCCTTCCCGGGGGCATCACTTCGGGGTTTGACTTGGGAAAATGAAAGAAGCTACGGAAAGAAAACAAAAACAAAACAAATTGCGGGCTTCCTTGCATGATTTTGTTTATAATTAACGATTCCTTGTAAGTTGTAACCTACAAAACCCCGAGCAAAAATAAAAGGATAAATAAAACCAGTAAATGAATAATTAACGACTACATTGAACTTGTTGGAGATGTGTTTTATTGATCAAATTGGCGTCGAGTTTATTGACTCTGCAGACGGCGTAAGCATACGGTTCTTTCTCGTTTATCGCCACAAACTGGAGACATAAGCTAAAAAAGAATTTGAGCTATGTTTGCTGGCCAATATTCGCAGGTTTCCAAACCCCTTCACTTCAATGTGCTCAATACAGATAATTAAAAAAAAAAGAGCGCATATCAACGCAAGCACAAGGACTAAAAGGACACATACACAGCGCTGCCTTCTTCTCTTTTTCCTCGTTTTTATATGCGCTCTTTTCTAGTACTATTTGTACTACTGTGCACCATGAGGCAGGAAGCCTTCATGGGAGCGACATGAAGCCACCAGAGGTGAAGCCAGAACTGTGGAGGAATACGCCCCCCAACGATGAGCACGACTGTTTTGGTCACCCTCGGGTGCCGCACCCGAGGGTGACCAGAACAGTCGTGGTCATCGTTAGGGGTCGTGTACCTCCACACTTCTGGCTTCATCTCCGGGGGGCTTCGTGTCGCCCCCATGGAAGCATTCCTTCCTCCGTGATGTGTACCGACACGCCCAACTACAAGCGTCGCTTCCTACATGCTTGCTCCATCCATAATGTGTATGTATCGTAAACCATAACGCATGGACGACGTAAACAGAAGGTAATTACTTCCTTATCTAAAGCCGCAGTCGCGCCGCTCCGAAGCAGACACGGGGTTTTCTCCGCGGACACGACTCACACATCTTCGAAGAATGCCGCTTGCTCCATACATATTATGTATTCTTCGAACATGTGTGTCTTTGTGCGACCAATGGGACATGTAATGCAAGAAAAAAGATACCGCGCCTCAGACAGGGTTTCTGCAGACTGTCCATTGTGGGATCTATTCGCAGTGTAAGCGCAGTTCGAGTGCTTGCGATTGCTGAAGTATAATCTTATGGCTTTGAATATTTGATCAGTGAAGGCATGAAATATGCGCCACCACGAGCAAAGATGTGTTCATGAAATGTCTTTTCGTACCGCATTTCTTGATATTTTTCTTTATAGGGAGCTTGCAAGGTAACGTTTGGTTTTACTTTTGTCCCTTTTAAATGAACGCTGGACACCTGCTAGGGGATGCGGCTTATATTGCCCTTTCCAATTATCTTCTGATTATGATAAATGTGTGGCAACGAGAACATTCTTCGAAATTTAGCAATGAGTGTGAGAAGAATTTTTTTTATTAGGTTTGCAGAATTTATTACCAAAGTCGGAGAGCTGCACCTTCGCCGGAATCAATATTTGGTTACAGAAATGCGTCGGAAACTAATTGTTTCCGTCCAGTTCAATTTCTGTATATTAAAACGTAACACTCAATTTAAAATGATAACGCATCTAAAAATATTCAGCCAAGAAAACCGCGCATTATAAGAAAAAAAAAAAGAATTAAAGGGATTCTTTTTTGGAAAGTTATTTTAAGACGCGGCCATACATGTCCAATATTTACCCATTTCTGAAGCACCCGAGCGTGATTACGCCAGTTGCAGTTTGATAAATAACAGCGCTATAAACGTTCCATAACATATGAAAGCCACAAGAAACAGAAAACGGAGTACTTTTTCTTCGAAGATTAATAATAGAAGGATGAAATTAAAAAAAAAAAATGAAGAAAAACGTATGTACCCAATATGTTCTTTCTTTAATGACGCATTTACTTGTACAATTCAAAGCAGATCTTACTTTGTAAGCGCAGTAAATGCTCCCTCTCCGTAGTTGCTCCCTGAATGTTCATCGATATCTTTCTAGCGCGCTTGTTTTCCAGCTTTCTGGACCAATCTATTTTACTCGTTGCAATAAAGTGTGTTTCAAGTAGTTCGAAATCTTCCATTTTGCTCGAACCTCCTCTCCTCCCTCCCCCTCATACAGCATTTTTTCATGGGCGCCCCCCCCCCCCCCCCCCTCCCCCCGAAACAAAATCCTTGCTACGTGCCTGACTTTAAATGAAACATATGCCCCTTATTGAAATAATGAATTGCATCGCCATAAAGTATTCGACATGTTCGGTAAAAGCCACAATCATAAGTTAATGGAATTACATTGATGTTATTTAAGGACAACATCTTCGCGTATCGGTTGTTCATTCTGGCACAGTTGTTTACAGGAGAGCAAACTTGTTTTGTTTCAGGGTTAGGTTTCTATTTTCATTTTGATGATACAGATATTGAGCTTGATGCCATTTATTAAGGAACTAAATGGAAGGGGCTATCATTGTAGTGTTAGGAAGTTTTGTATGCGTTACTAGAAATTAACGAAGTATTGCTACTGGAACAAAAAATGAACCCGTTAGAGTTACAAATTAACGCACGTCACATTTGCGTTACTTTCTCTTTTAATAATTAAAACCTTTGACTGTTTTGACGTTTAGGTACGGATAAGCGCCATATTCCAAGAAACATTATGTGCACGCAGAAACTTAAAATAATTACTATATTTTTTTACCGTTCCACCTGAATACCCCCGAGGAAGAACGCGAAGAAAAAGGAAAGTTAATCGATTGTCATTCGTGACAATATGACTTGGCGCCTAGAAACACGAAAAAAGTGAAGTGTAATCGTTCTGCATGTTTAGGAAGGAGATGTAAAGAGTAACGTAACCCATTACCCAAAATTAGTAACGCAATACGTTAAACGTTACGGCTTTGACAAACGTAATGAGGGCTTTACTAAGCGCTAGAGAGAAAAGTAACGCGGTACAGGTAACGCCGTTACTGGTAACGCGCTTCCACCAACAGTGGTATTAAGTAACGCTTTTACTGTCTCGGCTACAAGAATTTTTTGCGAGAGTGCCTTGAGCATTATATCTGGAAGCCCTCGACAGAAAATGCCTTAAACCACAAATATAGCGTTAATGGTGTCCTCGGCCACATAGGCTTCTGGACATCACCAATTTCAATGTGTGACTTCGAACATAGGAAGGCGTATTTCGAAACATACAGGCTCATTACTGCTGCTATGTGTGTCTCCGAACGAAAGACAATTAGAGTCGCGGCGTCTATTTCCACTGGCTTCGTACCGCTCCGATAATGTCGATTTGCCCTTCGATCGTTGTGGGCCTTGAGTGTCCCAACGCTCGGGCCTGATTGACGCGAATTGAGAAGGCGGCAGTGTCTTATCTTTTTTTTTTTTTCTGACTAGTCCTTCACCGGGGACTAGCGCGCTAAAAATGCTAAGAGCACTTTTGCGTTGAGGCGTTCTTATAGGGCGAGCTCCGGCAAGGTTACCAGCCAAGTGAAGGTGTTTGGGCGAGGACAATTTTGCACTCCGCAATGCGTCAGTACGAGTTTGGCGAGTATACTGTACTCCGTTCACCCTTAAAGGGGCCATGAAACGATCTTTCTACTCGGCAAATAAGTTCGACAGATGTGAGCATCCTTCATCCCCTCATCTCGAAGCCAGCACAATCGGCCACGTGGCCTGGTGCCTATCCTATGCCGACAACTTTAACTATTACCAGACGCTGGGGTTGGCAAAGTAGAAAAGGCGTGCTGAGCGCCAGGCATCGGCTATTCTCATCACAGCAGTGGTTCGACATGAGCCGCGCTCGACTATCGTCAGACGGGTGGCTTCGATCCCATAATCACGTCACCAAGCTTTGCGAAGGCAAGACTGAAAGAAATGCCCCCTTTATCCTCGCAATTTCACAGCGACAAATAAGCTTCTGAATCAACCGGCGGTCAGTGCGAGTATACTTGGGCAAGACAAGGACCAGTGCGCCTCTGCATAGTCATAAACATTCAAATTGGATATCACTTCATGACCCTTTTAAAGGGGCGATGCAACCATTTTTGTACTTTGCGCAAATACCGTCAAGAACGGATCCCCGACGTTAATGACCTATAAAAGACGCGTTCGGTTTTCCCGGGCCCCCCACGCAATAGAAGTCACGGAAAAAAATTAAAGAAAAACGAGCAGCTTTCACCCCCTCAACTCGCTGCCAGAACAAGCGGCCACGTGATCTGGAGCCGATTATATGCCGCTAATGTTGATAATAGCCACGTGCTGGAGTTGGCAAGGCACAGGACAGGCGGTGAGTTCCAGACATTGTTATGGCTCGGCTACTGTCGTCGTTGCAGCGATTGGGCACGGGCCACTCCGAATGCTTCTCGAGCTAGTAATTATCACGAGCCCAGAATCGAGTGCCCACGCAAGGCTCGGTTCCAATCTATGAACCGCATTCAAATATCGTCCTTGGGGTGTACTACGATCCCCACGTTACGTAATCACATTTTGCAAAGGAGAGATTGAATGAAAATGATCGCTTTTGTCCTTGAAATTACACCGCAACAAAGGAGTTTCTTGGCCAGTGGCGTTGCGTGCGAGTATCCTTGAGTCCCACTTGTGCCAGTAGGCTCGTGAAAGTGAAAAACGTTCCAATTGAATATCGTTGCACCACTCCTTTAAGAGTAGAGTAGAAGCTCCGCTTTCTGCGCGAGCTCGCTGGCTTCCGCAGTGCTTTGGTTGCGCGTGCCTGCGCGTCCATACCTGTGTCGGCTAGGGCTGAAAGCTCGTGCTGAAGGTGGAGCTTCAAGTCTCAGCTTAAAGGGGCTGTGCAACGACATTGGGTAGGAATATTTCTTACTTTACACCTCCTTCCTGGCACTGGTGGGACCCAAGAATACTCGAACGCAACACCACTGACTAAGAAGCGTCTACGTCGCGGCGGAATTCAAAGGATGAAAGCGGAGCCTTTCTTTCAGTCTCTCCTTCCAAAGCCGCCTTTTGCTCCTTCGCGAAATTTGATGACGGAGCTGTGGGGACAATGCAACAGTACGATCCCCGGGAATGCGTCATCGAGCTTTGCGGTGACGATATTCAAATGCTGCTCAGAGAGTGGACGCGAAGGCTGCGTAGGCATTCGATCTGGGCTCGTGACAATCGATGCCTCGACATGCATTCGGGTAGTGGCCCGTGTCCAATCGCTGCAACGACGAAAATAGCCGAGCCATAACAATGTCTGGAACTCAGCGCGTGTCCCGTGCTTTGCATGCCAACCCCAGCGCGTGGCTATGATCAACATTGGCGGCATATAATCGGCTCCAGATCACGTGGCCGCTTGTTCTGGCTGCGAGTTGAGGGGGTCAACGGTGCTCGTTTCTCTTAATTTTTTTCTGGAACTTCTTTTCCATGTGGTGAAAAACGAACGCATGTTTCTTAGGTCATTAACGTCAGGGATCCGTTTTAAGCGGTATTTGCGCAAAGTACAAAAATTGTTGCATCGCCCCTTTAAGGGTGAACGGAGTATGTAAACAGTTCTATACTTCGTCTCACCTTGGCATGAACTATTGTTAGCCGCGCGTGCCAAAAGCCCGAGCTGGTTGCTTTGGATGAAGCCTCGGCGACTGCACGAGCGCTCGTGCAGCGAGTGCTCCAGTCAAGGCAGTCGAAGCTAGCCGCTCGCGCTTGCTCAGCCTTCGTAGTTAGTCCGTGCTAAGGTGAGATGAAGTATAGGGAAATAGCTGCCGGCTGATGCCATTTTCAGCGTTGGTAGGTATGGGCCATGCTTTGCTCGCTTTTAAAGCGTCGAGCCGCGCGTTCTGGGCTGGGTCCGAGTGTTGGGATCATTAGAATGAGGCACAGAGAGTAAGAAGTATTACATTTTGTATTACTGCATGATTGCTCTACGCGCTGCTTGATGGTTGCTGTTCTCTTCCCCCCCCCCCCCCTTTTATATATACTATATATATATATATATATATATATATATATATATATTTGCTAGTTGATTGTTGTAAACCTTTTTAATGTCGCGTTATTTGTTTGTTGTATGTACGAATGCATATGTTGTACCCCACTCCTACTTGGGCCTTCAATGGCCTGTGGTATCCTCTGAATATAAATAAAATAAAAGTCACGCTGGATGGAAAAAGTTTATCTAACGTGTTTTTGAGTCTTGTACGAAAAGCTTTCTGAAAATGTGGTACACACTGCTATTCACAGCAGAGAACCATTTGCTTATAGTTTGACCTAAGGGAATCACTCTGGGTATGCTTGCTTATCTTTTTGAAAGAAAGAAAGAGAGAGCGAGACAAAGAGTGATCGGCGTGGAGGCACGCAGTTTAGAGAATCTTGTTTTAGCGAACGCCGTTCTGCCGACCGCAGTTTATCGAACACTCTATAGAGAAAGCCAGTTTAGAGAAACTGGTGACGAGCCTTTTTGCAGCGAATTCGGGCCCCGCTAAGCGGCGGGTGCGGGTGGGTCACGTGGGTTAACATTTTTTTATGAGACGCCGCAGAATGTCGACGCAAAACGGCGTAAACGAAGAAGGGGGGGGGGGGGGGGGGCGGTTAAACACGCGCCCCAGTGATACACGCGCGCGAAGCAGGGAAACCTTCTTTTAAACAGGGTTTACTTTTCAATATACGGCATTTCTCTGAAATCACTCTCCGCTTTCTCTGAACCCAGCTTCGATAAAACGTGCCCGTACTCTAAAACTTGTTTCGATGAGATGGCGTTTGATCAACCGTAGTAGCAACGAACCAGAGTCGGGCTTTGAACTGAAACCCGAATCTGGTTTTCTTGCTTTAGACGGAATTAACGGGAAGGTGTACGAGAAAAAAAAAAGACAAAGAAAAAATGAAAAAAAAAAGAATTCTGGAGATTTGGTCGCCTCAAGGTGCACCATTCTGAGCGGGAAGTTAAACGACCTCAATTCTTGAGGCTCACAATGCTGTTCCTGATGGGTACTGTCGCGTAAATTTTAGATGCATTTTTTTTTTAAATTTTATCCGGCGTTCTAAACTCATGTCAGCGTTGCGTATCGGCACTAAATATCAGAACCTCAACCTCCTATTTTAAGCGCGCACACCTAATCTTCGAGATAATCTTTCTCTAACGGTCATGGCGTTTCGGTCCACGGAGCAAAGACAAATGGCGCGCATTCATGCGGGAACACTTAGCGAAGGGAATGATGCGAAGGAAATGATGGGCGAGCAATGTTCCCCGTTCCCTAGCATATTTTGGAAAAGAAGATACGTTATTGGGCTATATGGGCTCATTGCAAGCCACAGACAAGATCGGGACTTAATTATGAACGACTGATGAGTCCTGCTGTCCCCTTCTAACGCAGAGAGTGTTTATTTACCAAGTACTTATTACTAGCTAAACGTCGTTGAATAAAGATATAATGTTTTCTTTATCTTTCCATACTGTAGAGTTCTTTTTGGAGGCTTCGCAAGGATAGTTTTTTTGAAAGTATGCACACAGAAGTATAGATGGTTTTGACGCAATCAAGAAATGTCGTTTTCCTTTTCTTAAAACCTATGACCATATCTAGATTATTAACTTATCGAGAGTGTCCATGTTGTACGACATAGTCAAGCGCAAACACAACATCATTCCAGCGTATGCCTTGCAACAAAACGCGCAGAAAAACAAAAACAAATAAACCTGTTACCAGCGCAAAAGCTTTAGCAAACTTTGGGGTCCAAACTACGTTGCAACAAAACAAGCAATAACTAATTCTTCGCACTCTATCAGAGTTAATGAAAAAAAAAATGGCATCACCTGAATTTGAGTGGCCGCTTGTTTCTTTCGTTTTCGTGCCTAACTTCTACATACCGTATGCACACGTGACGAGTTCCTTTCGCCAAGAAGAGTTATTTTGTCTGGGCGTGCCACGCAAATTACTGCCGTGTACTTGCCTGGTTTATTAAAGGGTTCTATGCTTTCTTCATAGTATTTTTACGTAGTTCTCTACAGCCCCGACTTTAATGGAAAAAGAATGAAGCGCTTCAGAGCCACTACCCGGCTGTGTCCTTGCACACTTAATGCAACAAGCCGTAACGACCAACACACTACAGCTTCTCAATCTCGGAAGCATCCGGGATAAAATAGGTTTGTAATGAAGAAGACGGTTCTGTTTCTTGATTTTTGTTTTAAATTAAGTATGTATTATTCAGCGCGCTTCTTTGGCCCAGGGTAGGCGCTCGATTCTCTTCGTAATTGTTGACTGGGAATCATTGTTGTTGTTGCAATTAAAGTACGATCGGGCTAGGTCAGCGAGGAACACAAAGGATGAGGCATGAGTGAAATATGATACGTCTTTCTCGATTCATCTCGTGGTAGGTAAGTCGTGGACAGCGATCAACCAATGTTCTGCTGACCTTAGCGTATGTTCTTCCTCGAAGGATCTTAAGGCAGGGTTGCTCGTCGTGTTTGTCTTTTCTCGCTCGATTGCTGGAAGCTCGTAGTTCTCTCTGGCCTCGAGAGCGCTTCACTATCTTCTATTTTGCTTTCCCGCTTCTGTTTTTTCATCGGTAAGATAAGACATTTGCAGAGAATGACACGTGTGCCATTTCTGTAAAAGGAATTAAAAGCGCATGATCATAGAACGCTCCAAGAAGGGTAGAAACTCTGAACAAATGTGAAGTGTTAAATGAGGATTAATAGCAAGTTGCAGATTAGCAGAGTTAACAACTTAGAAGTAAAAAAAAATAATAATAAAAGATTAAACAGGTATATTTTTTTTTCTTCTGTCTCGTGCTAGTCTTTATACATGAAACGTTTTTCAGTGAGGGGAAACCGATTGTTATGTCGGAAGTTGAAAAAAGTGGTCGGCGGAATAAAAGGCGGTCCTCTCACACTTGATAACAGCTTAACATAAACTGTTCATATTAGGCTTACTGTGAGTAATATTTAGTTCCTAGTAGGCCTCAAAATAGCAGCTGACCTTATGCTATAAAACTTAATTTCTTCTGAGCACGGAACATTGGGTAACAAGATGTAATGAGAAGTATGTCTTTGTAGCAATTAAAGCCTTATCGACTCCTTACAGCAACAATCTTACCAGTTTTTTTTTGTTTTTTTTAAAGCTAAATACTAGAAGGCCAGCGATTCCGCCATGGGCCTTATAAAGCATATAAACAAACAATCGCCAAAGAATAATGCAACTGTAGAATAAGAGAAAAAAACAAACAGAATATTTATGTCTTATCTCCTATACAAGACTGCTAAAACTGTCTGTTGACTCCTGGAGTCGGTTATGCTGTTTGTTTACTCAATCAGGAGCATCAAATTTTGAAACTTCATATGTGCTTACAATGAATTACGCCTAGATCGTGATATATTTTCACACAGATGCAAACCTTAGGTGCGACGTAAAGCGGGGCAGCCCATGTGAGCTCTGGAGGCTACTTCCGCCTTCCTCTTGAACCGTCTCCGATTTGTATCGCAAAACTGCGTTCCTAAACACCGAACGCGTCACACTTGGTTGGCCTGGTGGATTTTCCTTCACCAAGATGGCGAGCGTCGACCAAGTCGTTTGTTCTTAACGTTTTCAGAGCGAAGGAAACGGCCGCTCAAACGCGGTCGGTTCCTGCGGTCACGCTTCATAACATATCCGCGTACTTGGTTTAAAAAAAGGCATATTTTGTTTGGTTCGCTTATTTCGATTTTTTTTTTGTTTATTTGCTATCACCATCTGCACATACAAAAAAAAAGTGTTTTTCTTCGCGTATTTATATTTACGTTTTATGCGGGTCCGCCGGTAGAGTTGAACCAGTCGTCCAAGGCGCGACTTTACAGCTAGTGCGAATCTATAAGCCTAGCATGTAACCTCGGTCGGCTTATCGGAAATATCGGGATAATCTGTTGATTTCAGTGTCACATTCAACTCGTGGTACCGCAGCATTGTTATATACACATGTGAGCTACCAGCATTGTTAAACCAATGTGCTCTACAAGTTTAAGCTTTTTTAAGTTTTTAGTTTACATTGTGCGATACTATTAGCGTGTACTTGTCACGGGCCCCTTTTTTAAAAAAAAATTTACTCTAAAAGTGATGTCGGCGGGACACCAAATGTTGCCCCTTGAGTCGGAGTCACGCTGCTTTTACCTCATGTAAACGACAGTCTGAAGACACTGTTCCTGGCATGTTCTTTCTCTTCGTAGGACAGTACTGTCAGATTGGTCGTACAGAAGCTGTCCGCACACATGTTCAAAACGTGTACATGTGTACGATGCAAATATGTTTCGAGGCTGCTGGGGGCGTGTCCGCAGGTAATTCTGTCCGGGTGTCCTCGGAAAAACTCCGTGCCTTTCCTGTGATGTATGCGCAGTGTGAGTGACTCCGTGTTTATGTTAGTGCCCCAATTGAATGGCTTGCATAGACATACGACCTTTGCGTAAAAAGGTAAAGATAATGGGAAGGGGGCACGTCTCGAGAGAAAGGTGGAGGGAGAAATATGGCCAGTTAAAGTTTTCCATAGTTTCTCCGGGAACAAAGCGAATCGCTCGGAGCTCGTTTTGTTCCCCGGGCTAAGGACAAGCAGGCGACCGCATGCTCATTCGGAGGGATTTTCGTCCAAACGACGGACGCAAGGTCAGGGGGACCAATTGTCTTTTGTTGCCGCGACCTTGCGTAGTGTGTGCAGGGGTGATTGTGAGCGCAACTTTAGCGAAACGAACCGCGTCTACTACGCCATTCACTGAGTACCGATTATTCTACGACGCGCGCCTAGCCCTAATCTGATTGAGATTGCGAGATTGCAGCTTAGAAAGCACCGTCATGACAAATGGTGCCCACGTGGCCAGTAATAGAATGTTTTGGTGTCGTGCCCTGGCATACTCCACTTAGAAGATGACGTTGTGTTGGAGTCGGGAATGCATTGTGCGCGCTCGAAACGCGGATGATATAGATCACTCGTCGAGCAGTGTTGTCCCGCCGTTAGGCCTACAACGAGCAACGACAACGGAGGAACCTACTTTGTTCGGACAGCTCGCTCGTTCACGTGCAGAGTGAGAGGGATAGAAAAAGAGGCATAGCAACGCAGGCATGAACAAAGATCATAACAAGGTCTCTCGAATACAATAGAGCGCCTCGCGGCCTCTAAGGCAGTAACCTGCAGTAAAGGGTAGTTCGAACTTGGACATTAATTAACTAGATATTAACAACTCCGCAAGCGATATTGATTAACTTGTAATGCTCCTTTTCGGACGCAAATAGTCCTTCTCCCGGACTCTTTCTGAAAAGAAATGTTTCCTTGTTGCCAGCTTTGAAGATAGAACCCTTGACTCGAGTTTATAGCCTTGTTTGTTATTAATGCGGCGGGTGTCGCAGATACATTCATAACGTCAGCCTTGTTTCAGTGTCTTTTCTTTTCGCCGGTCGGTATCCCATAGGCTTTCGCTGGTTTGTAATTTCTTAGTTGCGCGACGTTATTTCAGGCTATCAACAAAAAAGTACAAATACCTGAGAAAAAAAAATCGCGCGAGGCTTTCTATAATTAAATCTCAAGCTATTTTATGTTATTCCTTTTCATTAGTGACTGATTAAAAAGTGAGCAAAAAAGAGATAAAGCGAAAGATTGCCGGCTAAGCATACTCCAGGAAGCGCCGTTCATTAAAAACTGGCTGTAACAGAGACGAGAAGGCAAAAACCCCGTTCATTAAAAACTGGCTGTAACAGAGACGAGAAGGCAAAAAGGTCAGTTAGTTCCCTAGCTGATTCATTTCTGATTAAGTTCCCTTGCGCCGACATTACAATGTAGAAGTAAACAACCAATGAATCTTTAAACGAATAGATATTCCAGGATGCAGCGTTCAGAGTGATTATGCATCCTACAATTCGTTTAAAGTATCTGGAGATAAAGACCACTGCATAAGATCTCTAATGAGGCACTCTGTATCTACTTAAGAAGGTGGCATCCACTCGTGATGAACACTATGATACCCCACTAAATAGTGTACCATTACTCCCCTTTCTACACCTACTGCTCTCAAAGGGAACACAGGAGCACCCCGTTCAATAGTGTACTGTTGCACCTCTTTCTACACCCACTGAATTCGAAGAGAACACAGATGCATCCGATTCAAAGGTGCATGGTCAGACCACTTTATGCACCCGCTTCATAACTAACTTCATAAGCCTATTTAAGACATCAAGGTAGCCTTTAAAAAATGTATGCGCCCCGGTGATAGCAAAAAGCGAGGTAAACGTACACACGGGATTGTTTTCAAATCTCATAGAAGTTTATTAGACAGCTTATTCCGTAAACAAGTACAAACTTGCAAGCAATCCGTGATATGCGAAGAGGTACGACGAAGCTGTTACACAACTGAGAAGATTACTAAGCAAACAAGAAACGGAAGTGAGTCTTATACCCCTGTCAGACGGGCACCTTGAATGTCATTTACGCTAAAGGCCTTTAGGATTTTCAAATGACATTTAAGTCGTGTCGTGTCAGACGGGCAACTCAAATGTCATTTAGGTGATGTCTATCACGATAGCGGTCTGTTGTTAACCCGGCAAACTAGTGTTTATTTTATTGTTTACTAAGTAAATAAAATGTAATGAATTCTCAGAACATAAAATTCAAACACGGTGATGAAAACTAAGTACACGTTTTGACGGAGACAAGGTGTTTTGTGGCAACTATGACACGACGTCAGCAATCCCAAGAAATCCGTAGCCGTAGCCGTTCCGCCGCTTGGCTCGTCTGCTTTCGGAACTCCGTGCATCTTGCTCGCCGTTGTTCCTCGCGCTCTTTCGTTCTTCGCCTGATTCGTATACCTCGTTGACGTTTACGTCTGCGATCGATTCAAGCGAAGACCGTGACCCTGTAGCGATGGAGCCTGCTGACGACAATGATCGTAGTGCGATGGATCCGGAACTGCCGGAACGTCGGATCGCGTTCCTGACGCGCAACTGAGACCGCGAGTATATTAAACAAATATATCGCAAAAGGTGTGCGAGATATACACGTTATAAGCATTTTTTTCTAAAAATAATTGCTACAAGCATTGTTTTCAATTGTATTTATATTATTTATAATGTTTTATTTCAATTCGCGGAACTTGTGCTGACCGCTGTTGACGAGACTACACATTTACGAGCCGTAAATGAGTTTGGGAGAACTCAGTTGAGTTCGAATGTCATTTAAGTCAAATGTCATTTGAGTTGCCGTGTGACACTGCCTAAATGACATTTACACTGAATGTCATTTGGGGTAAATGTCATTTGAGGTGCCCGTCTGACAGGGGTATTAGGCAGTGTCTATTCTCCAAGCAGCCGGCAGAATTATTTCCACGAAATTCCACCCGCAGTCGCCATTCATTCATCGAACGACGTTTCATCGACGGCTGTATCCACGAAGTGACGTGTATGGTGGGGACAGGTTGGTTAACATTTTTTGTAATGAGCCGCCGCAGACTGTCGGGACGAAGCGGCGTGAACGGGTGGGCTGAGTCGGTGAGCACGCGCCTCGGAGATACACGCGCGACAAAATGTCCCTACAGCGTGCATTTCGCGTAACGAGTGGCGATGAAACGTGTCTACAGAACGTGTATCAACGAAAACGTGTTTTCTCAAAACGCCAGGAGATTAAGAAAGTCAGTATTCCACATGCAGTTGTTACATGGTTGTAGTCAGCTAATGGCAGGCGACTGTCGATATAATTTCGGGGAAATTATTCTCCCGGCTGCTAGAAAATAGACACTGCCTAATTCTAGAGGTAATCCGGAACGGAGCGGTCAACATCTTGGAAACCCTGAGATGGGGAACGATAAAAAAACGAACGAACACAACAAAATCTAAAAAAATTGTTGCAAAGGAGTAGGTTGCAGAGCACTTACGATGAAAATACCGGACTCGAAACATGTAATCCGAAATATATGTCGACAAGGGCACTACAGCACAACACAAACACAAAAACGGAAGAATAGGGGTCCGTGAAGATTCAACACGATGTGGCAGAAGCGGTAATTTTCCGAACCGAGCACAAAACACATCACATGAATTCTTTGGGCTTTTTTGAAGAAATCGCTTGTTGCCGATATACGCATAGAACTTTTCAAACACTGGAAATGTTGGTACACTCGAATACGTTGTCGCGGACGAAATCTACGGCAGCCCCGCTGGTCGCAGCACAGCACACAAGAATCTAAGCCGATAATCAGACATTCCGAGGTCGGGAAAAGCTACTACGTCATCCGTTAAACGTTTACCACATGATCACGCTCCTACCGTCACCCGCGCCCAGACAGCGGAGTCGACGGATGAAAAACCTCCGGTTCATTGGTCCGGCAACTGCGCACCTTCTTCCATGCTTTCAGCTTAGAGAGAGAAAGAAAAAGAAAAATAGCAACTCCTTCAAGGCCAAAAGGGGGGCGCCCTCGCAAAGGCTTATCTTCAGGGGCAACCCAACAATGAACACAACGAAAGGATTTGTCTCTTACATCCTCTTGAAAGTTCGACCAAAAGTTAATAGTGCAGAGGATGCTACCCGTGGCCTTGGCCTTCAGGCAGGTGCCGTGCTCTGCCTTATCTGTAGCTTGGAGACTGTAGTCACGTGATCCTACCCGGAGACCCGATTAGCCTAAAACAAGCATAGCGTCTACTCTACTGTCAATACCGAATGTACAGGATAGCTCCATACTTCCTAAGAAACTGCCCAACCCAAAAAGTGACCCCCAAGAGGGAGTCCAAGCACAAGCTGATCGGGTCCCGTGGCTAGCGTGGGGGTGCACTGATACACCTAGAGGTTTTTAAGGGAGAGGAGGATGCTCATTGTCGGTGTACTAGTGCACTGGTTGGGTAACGCAGGGTGCATCTTTCAGGAAGAGGGTGCATGTGCGCCCGATGCACCCAACTACACCCTTTTTTTCTTAGAGTGTTCATTAAAAACTGGCTGTAACAGAGACGAGAAGGCAAAAAGGTCAAGTTAGTTCCTACTGCTTCATTTCTGATTAAAGTTCCCTTGCGCCGACATTACCAATGTGAATAAACACCAATGAATCTGTAAAACGAATAGAATATTCAAGGATGCAGCGTTTCAGAGTGATTATGCATGCCTACAATTCGTTATAAAAGTATGCTGGAGATAACGACCACTGCATAAGATACTCTAATGAGGGCACTCTGTATCTACTTAAGAAGGGGTGGCATCCACTCGTGATGAACACTATGAACTCCTCTGCTTAAATTTAAGATGATGGTTATTTTACGAAACCGCAGGACACGCTTTCGCAGAGGTCGGCACAGGCAAGCATTGTCAACTGGGTACGTTGAACTCCGCGCCGCTGCCTTCGTAATAACAGGGTTTCTCTTAGGAACTCTGAAAACGGTGGTAGCTTGGACAGCAAGACCAACTCAAGCGGAACTTAACTTAGGGGTAGGATATTTTTGTTTTCTAATTTTTAAAACAAGAAAGCGGTTATGTCTTCCTTGTAATTTTACTCCTCTATCTCTTAAAGGTTTTGTGTGCTTGTTGCACTAGGAAGAGATAAGTCAAGTCAGTGGGGTATTCACGTTTTCCACTATTGACATAACGTTTATTTATTTATTTTATTAAAAATATCTAAAATGTTTTTCGGCATTACATTGCTTGAAAAAAAGGAGGGGGGGGGGGGGGGCTGTGCAGCTTGATAAAAGAAATCACAAATAAAAAACAACATTAGTACACGTGAGCCAAAAATTGACAACGGAGTTCATATTATATTGACAGAAACATACCGTATTTATTCGGGTAATAGCCGCACTGTTTATGAAGAAAGCCTGAGGGTTCGCTTTTCCGCGGAGCACGCAGATTGCCAATCACCGGTGATTGGCAATCTGCGTGTTCCGCGGCCGCTCGACAGCATGATTACAGCTATTTGCAGGACAGAGATAACGTCCTCGTGCCAAGATACCCTCTATGAAGATTGAATTTGTATGGAGAATCGGATTCTCGATCTGGTTATTCGCTATGTCATTTACGCGCAACGCGATCATTGGTCGTATATCTGCTCTGTGGGGAAGTAGACGCAGGGGCCTTGTTCATAAATAGTGCGGCTGTTACTGAAGTAAATACGGTAACTTAGACATATTAACAGAATTCGAGCTTTTAACAATTAAATATATCACAAGCACATATACGTGAAATATACTGGACTCAGGTTTTTTGTACCACAAGCTAAATCATTTCTTATATTAAAACAGATGGAGAGAAGAACCGGACCTCGTGTTTTTCTAAATCTGACGCGTGGTTTCACGGAAAACCTTATGCGGTAACGGGAACACACATACTGCGAGACAGAAGTGTAAAAGTGAAATGAATATATATCGTAAAAGGAATTAGGTAAATGCTTTAAATATATGATCATTCATCCGTCTCTCTTTTTTTCTACTTTCCTGATTCAGGGGCGAAGTCCATGCTTGGTCAACGCTCGTACTTGCCACATCGACCGCTGGCGGTTATTTGTAGGCTTCCTTTCTGTGATTTTATGCGCAGAGAGGATGCGTAGGTCTTGTTAGAAATTATTATTTATAACGTTTTATAATGACCCCATCGTAGCCATTTCTGCAGCAATAGTCTTGCCCTTTAGTCGGATTACCATAATGAAAGCACGGGTTGTGAGGCGCATTTGTGCGAGCAGGTTTGAAAACTATACTCCGTTCAACCTTAAGCTGAGACTGCAGCCAAAGCTACAAGCGCGAGCTAGCCCGCACTCCAAGCTTTCAGACGTGCATTTCTAGTGCGAGTCCTCGTCCTGCGGAAGAACGCTTCAAAGCAGCGACCTTGAGTTCTCGTTCTTGTGGCATTGGCCCCAGTCTCAGCCTACACTCTTAATCTGGGGCCACCTATGGAGCCACCTATGGCCGTGACAAATGAGATCCAACTTGTCACGGCAAATTGTGGGGCCACCTAAAATTGCCAACCCGTCTGCCGTCCGTTTTTAGGTGGCCCCAAAATTTGCCGTGACAAGTTGGATCTTGCCGGCCCGTTTTTTAGCTGGCCCGTTTTCTAGCTGGCCCGTTTTCTAGCTCGCCCTTTTTCTAGCTGGCCCGTTTTCTAGCTGGCCCGTTTTCTAGCTGGCTATAAAAATGTCCGGTAATCCACTCCCCCGCTGAGTATCTCTGAGGGTCCAGGACTGTGATCCACGAAGAAAGCCCCTGGGGAATGAGAAGTACAGCAAAGTTTCACCGTAAAAATAAAGCTGTGACGTGGCACCGAGCCTGACGTCTTTTTGTGAGACGTCATGCACATAGTCACGTCGCAACTTAATTTTTGAGTCGCAAAATATATTGGAAAAACATTGCCAAGTTCAATTTGGTTACTTCAGAGATCGACTTCCCGAGTGCTCTAGGGAAAAGTAAATATACAGGAATTGTTTCAAGGGCAAGGCCTATGGTTTCTAAACGTTTAAAAAAAACAGTGGGTCCGCAGGAAAACAATCCATTTATTTGTTTAAATTAGATGCACAGCTGAAGGTACAGGTGTTTCTTTGTTGTTATAAATACCACATTCAAACAATAAAATATATGTATACGAAAAGTATATGAAACCTTGTGTCACTTGCTGAAACATTGGTGAAAGCATGGTCGTTGCTTTCACTTGACACACTTGGTGAATATGGGTGAACGGAGTATTGGGGAGGAGATCGAACAGTCAAACCTATAGCTGTACGCTTCAGCTGTGAAGACAACAAACCGTATTTTCTTGCTTGTTTTTGACCCTAGAAATCTAAGATGACAATTTGTAGGCCGCTCCTCGTGCGACTAATGCACTGGTCAGTTGTTAGTCACTTACCCATCTCGTTGCTTAAATTCATGATTTTAAGCAACGAGATGGGTAAGTGTCGTTTCTTTGGAGAGTAGCTTATTTAGTGGCTCTAGTTCGAAACACACATATGTATGGAGCAAACATGCTTATAATATGCTGGAGTCGTGTCTGCAGATAGCTTTGTCATCATGTCTGCAGGGAACACAGCGTATTTTAGATGATGTATGAGGAATGTGACCCCGGCCTTAGAAAAATGTATAGCTCCATGGAACTGCAACGCTGTGTACAGTGCACGCACATATTAAAAAGGGAAGTATCTTAAACGTGTATCTTTGCGTCCGTCTCTTACGGTGTTAACTCAACCAACGTGCCCTAAGCGTCCTAAAAAAAAATCCAGAACAATGATAATGCTTGGCCTTTTCACTATGAAAAGCAAACTTGAAACCAAACGTCGCAAAACTCCCCTTTCGTGAGATATGTCTAAAGAAAACAATGGCATATCTCGAACTTTGACCGCAAGTTTTCTTGAAAAAAAAAAAAAAAAAAATTCTACGCATAATTGCACTTTTAATTTTACTAGGACTCTTAGGGCACGCAGATTGAGTTTACGCCATGAAAATATGATCTCATACACCACTTTAGAGTTCCTTGGAGAGCCGAAGGATTCGAGACCTTTTAGGAGCATATATAATCAGGAGTGAATGTAATTTTCAGGCTACGCAAGGCGCGAAGTTAAAAAATTAAAAAAAAGTAATGGATTTCAAGGCCGCTTGAGATGCTGGGAGCCGGAGGAATACATACACTGACCGGCTGGCTAAAAACTCCCATTCAACGCTCGAATATCAACTTTCCTTACAATACGTATGTACAATCTAAAGATACCATGAAGCCGTAGTTGTCGTAATCCTTGAAACAACGGGTGACTTGTGCTACGATCTCCCGGCAAAACAAGTCTGACTCGTTCACCGCGAAAACTGGGGCGACGAAGGCTACTGCGCCGATTCTCAAATGCATGTCCGTGACTCTCTCAATCTCGCCCTCCTATTTTCTCGAAGAGGTAAAGAAAAAAGAAAAAAAATGCCTTCGGGGAGGTCTCCTCGGTCTGCATTCTACAGCTAAGAATCTTGCGGATCCCATTCTGTCGGGCAGGGGCGTTCGATTCGTGGGAGAGCCCGGGTAGGTCAGTCTGCGCGAGATGTAGGCGACGCAGATCACAGTGGTCGCGCATTCATTCAACAATCGCCCCGAAAAAACAACAACAAAGGAACCGGATATTATATTTTACTTATCTTATGCAGTGCATAACATAAATAAAAACATTCCGCGAAAATCTTTGACATCAAATTCGACAAGCACCATCGAAGGCAGCATATTTGACCTTATATCGTATTTGTGCTAAAATGTTTTATAAAAAGTTGTTACGCTTTGTGTATGTTTATGAAGCTTGACGGAAGTCAGATCCAATGGGCATCAGGTATCTCCATTCTAGATGAAAAATTAATTCAATGAAGTATGCAGTACCATGCACCTCTAACCTGGGTTTTTTTAGAAGGGCATCACGCAGTAGTGATACACGACCGCACGCCAGTACAATGCTCATCCAGATCGAAACGGGAAGGGGTGGGGATTGAACCCAGGATCTTCGGGTTCATCAGAGCGTGCTTTCACTTCACGTGCTCCAATCTGCTGTGCGTAACACTTCTTTATTTGTCAGCGAGGGACTGTCATCTAGGGTGTCGGAATGTGCGCTTTTGCTACGAGTGATGACATCTGCCATTTTGACCCGTTTTTATTTTTTGTTCTGGAGCGCGTGAAAGAGCGTCTCCTTGCATGCGCTCTTGACGTTGGCCGTGCTACGGCGTATTTTTGTGTTGGGCTATTTCTCTGTATTTTCCCTGAGAGCGCGCGCTGTCGGCATCGAGTAGACTGGAATTCAAAACACGTTTTCTGAACCTGAATTACAAAGGATGACATCACTCTAAACAGAAGGACATTGAGCCGCCCTAATGTAAACAAGTCCCCTATGAGTTAGAGCCCTCTAGACGGCACGCTCATTCGTAATCACAGCACTTCCGTTGAATTCGTTCGTCTGCGCTACATGAAGGCACCCTAGTCTGCACGATCGAGAAATGCACTATCAGCGCTATTCTTCTTTCGACCCTTATATGGTGGCGGGCGCGGGCCGTGGGCGACGAGTGCGAGTTCTATAGACCCTTTTTCTGTTTACAAACATGAACTGCCTCCTGCGTCCCAAGCAACTTCCGGTCGCTCCGTCTTTGCAAGTCTGTCGAGCTTGCCTATGTCGCCAGTGCTAGAAAGCATAAACGCTACACGCACATCAAAGTTGGAGATTTAACGAGGGCCCTCGGCAGGTGAATTTAACGTCTTGGAGGAGGCAAGTTTGTTTACAAGAGTATTCGAAATTATTTATGATATCTGGGGGTTCTGCGTTCTTTTGGCGTTCACCTGCAGAATTGGTGGTTAGACGTTTCATCAACATTTCAAACAGCGGTGTTAGGGTGGGCTTTGTTCATACATTTTATGAACCGGAAGTTCTCTGGGACGTCAAAGACTAGAACAACTCCTGGTAGCGTTTGCCATGAAAAGGGTCTATATACACTTTGGCATGCGTCTCGATTACAAGAACCGGAGCGCCTACCAGAAGTTTAAGCGCCTCTGCACTATTCAGAATCCACAAATTCGTCAAGATGGAGCGAAGAATAATAGCCAATCTGCGATTATGAAAATCAACTCAGTGTTTACATGAAAAAAAAAATAAATAAAGAACACACAGGCAAGATACCTATGGTTCTCTTAATACATGTTCGTGGCACGGCAGTAGGCCCACTTTCGTCTTGCCCGAGACCTCGTTCTGTCGTACCGACCTGTCCAGATGCTTTTTGCCTGGTCTGACGTCGTGGCAGGTCGCAGCCAGGAGGCAGCTGCCAGGGTGGGGCACGAGGGACCAGCGTAAGGCCGACTCGATTGCACCCCGGGAGACCGGGTCGGGCCTCCTCGCTGTGCCTCTTGCAGCCGTGTGGCGAGCTGACCGCCGGGCGAACGCGACGGGCTCTGACTGCCAAGCCTATCCGTCCCGGAGCCTTATTTGGACAAAGAGAGTAGACGTGCGCCACCGTAGCCGCATACTTCCGCCGCAGTGGCACTAGGAAGTAGTTTTTCACAGTTCTGGTGTTCATTATATATTACCAAAAGACCGAAAAAAATACAAGAGGCCGCTTAAGCTTCGCCTTTAAGAGTGGAACGCGAGAGCTAAACATATGAACCCCAGCTGGTTTCCAAGCCGTGCATGCGTGCTTGCGTGGGGATTTTGTTTAATATTCCTTTCTGTTCCTTCTGTCTGTTTACGACGACGAGCCCCTGAGAGCATTAGATGAGAAATTATATGTAACAGAAATTGTTACGTGACAACCTTATCATGTTGTAGTCTCGACTATTGTCTTAACAATATTTTCACGGAATAAAAAAAAAAAAAAAGTACCTGCGTGGCGTAGTTGGTAGCGTGTTCTGGCTCGCAACGGGTCGTGGGTTCGAATACCGCGTCCGCCTAAACGTTTTCAATTTTTTTTCTTTAGGGCAAATGAACCACTTTATAAAGTAAAATAAGTTTAGAGACGAGGCGACCTTCAATTCGCATTACATGTCATGTTTTATTAACGTTTATTTCCCACGTGACGTCACGTTTCACGCGAACGTTGTGGGGTTTGAAATTCCCGCGCGAGGTCATGTGACTGTGACGTCATGACTCTATAGACCAATCCTTCATTTTCCCGTCCCCCCGACGCCGCGCCGGCTTTTCAAAAAACTCCTGCAGGCTATCATTAAAAAAAAAAGTGCTCGATTTGCAGTTTTACGGCTTGTGACTGGCGTAAATTTCTTGTGTTATGCTGAGTAGAAAACTTGTAAACGCAGAAACAGCTTAAGAGACGCATGGTAGGACAAGTCCCAATTACTTCATTATGCCTCCGGAGCAAATGAGAATACGACGTTAGCCGATAAGAACGCAGAAGAACGAATACCAAAAGCGAGAAGCGTGAACCTCGCACCGCGTTTCTTAAGCTTTCCAGCCTATCGCGTCTCTCGTGTTTATCTGTGACTTTCGCGCAATCTTCGTTCTTTAAATACCGTTACTTGTAATCTGCTTCTGGGCCTCTAAACTTGCCAAACATAAAGTTCGGCCGAAGTTGACGGAGCGCACCGATTGGATTATCACGACGATACATCCCGCTTTTGTTGCCGACGTCCAATCGGCGCGCTCCGTGAAATTTTGCCTCCAACTTTGTGTTTGACGAGTTTAGGGCACCTGGAGTAATGAAGCGCATTATACTCGCTGCCGTGTTTCTGCTTATGGTAGTGCGGTACAAAGAGATACCGGACTAGACCTCCCTGGAGATGCAAGCTAGGGAAACTCGTTTGGTGACTTCCAACGCCTCACTGCAAGTTCGTTCCGCCGGTTGCGTCGCGGCCCTTGACATTCCCGCCTTGCATGCGTCACGATTGACGTCGTACGTTTTCCTCAAAATGAAATAAAACTATGCTCGCGGTGAGCAGTTTTTTCGTAGGATTAGTGAGTCCACGTTACTCGTTCCCGTCGCTTGTATCTACATACGTGTGGGTAGCGTATTCGGGTATTTAGTGTAATCAATACCTTGCGTGGCCCGTCCCCTTTTTTTTTTCATGAAACAGTGTTGCGCAGGTTTTGCAGGTTTATTAATTTGATGGTGTATACTTACGTGTATGAGTCAGTACGCGTCGTACGCTCGCATACGAGATCTCCCGTGCTCATGCGAATACTCTAGCACCCTGTGAGAGGCACTGCTTCTCAATTTGAAATAGATTTCTGTCGGATTTATGCTCTAGTGATTAGCATTCCAGCGTCTGTTGGGAAGTGCAATACGAGCAGCGACGGCCCAAAGATTGTGCCGAATGGCTCCGGAAAACAAATTGGCGGGGAAGCATACCCGTGATTATTGCCCCGAATGGCTCTCTCAAGGACGATGTTTTCCTCGCAGTTTGGTAGGTGCTAACAGTAAAGGTAATTCACGAAAATATGAAAAGATTCTTTTTAAAAGCACGAGACGTATCTAGTTTTCCATTCCCGCGTCTGTCCTAAGTCCAGTCCCGTTCACACAGTACAGTTTTCTTACGTTGCGTTGTGTTACCGGGGCTTACGTCTGCTTACGGAACACTGCCAACACCGTCAAAATTAAAGTTCTTTCATTCCTCTTATTTCCGTCGATGATAAATCCCCTTTCCGACGTCATAGTCAGCGCTCGGCCAATCGTGGAAGGCCGACCACAGCGACGCTTTCGGTCGCGCACGGGGCTAATACTCCGCTCACCCTAAGCTGAAACTAGAAGCTTCGCCTTCAGCGGGAGCTCGCTGGCTTCCGCAGTGCTTTGGTTGCGTGTGTCTGCACGTTCACACTTGTGTTAGCAAGGGCAGAAAGCTCGCGCTAAAGGACATTAACGCGCACCACGCAGTAGGGATACACGACCGCACGAAGGTACGATGCTCATCCAACGAAACGGGCAGGGGTGAGGATTGAATCCAGGATCCCTGGGTTCTGCAGCGCGAGCTTTAGCTCAACGCGCTCCAAGCATTTGTGCGCTAGCCCACTTGGCCACCGATCCCCCTTGCGAGTCACCAGGACTCCCGCGTTTCATACGAAACATAGCAACCAGCTCAAGGAGTGGCTTTGCACGCGACTCTCGAAGCACCGATGTCTGAGTAACTTATAACTTAACGTAAAAAAAAGAAGTCCAGCAATCAACATTGTGTGAATAGGCTTTTACATTGAACTATAGGGAGTATTCACTAGACGCCATATTTGTGGGTGCTGTTTAGAGCGCATGCTCAGAACGAGCTCACATTAATAGGCTGCTAAGACCGACACTCTTGGTGGTGCGGAATGCACGTTGCAAAAGAACTGTGGAAGCTCGCCATCAGCACGCGCTCAGCATTCGCGCACACAGCTATGGCCGCCAGTGAATACTCCCTATAGACCTTTCCAAAAACGAGCTTGTGGCCGGTGCCATTTTGAGCGTTCGTGCGTATGGCGCGTGCTTTGCTCGCTTTCCGAAGCGACGAACACGCACGTGCTGGGCTGTGAAGATCGCACGCTGGACTGTGATTTTGTAAACATTGGAAAGGTCTATACTCCGGTCACTGTTAAAGGGGTATTCACACGAGGGAGAAATCCCGGGGATTTCTCCCCGGCACGCGCATCCCACGACGAAAACGTCAGGCTTTGCGATGTGCAAAAGCCTCGCGTTTTCATCTCGTGAGGCGCGCGTGCCGGGGAGAAATCCCCCGGATTTCTCTCTCGTGTGAATACCCCTTTAGCTGAGACTGCGGCCGAAGCTACAAGCTTGAGCTGGCCAACGCGCTCCTGGCTTTCAAACTTGCCTTTCTAGCCCAAGCGCTTGTTCGGCGGAGGGACGTTTCAAAGCCTCCACCTCATGCTCTACATGTTCCATTGGCTGCAGTCTCAGATTATCCGTGAAGGGGATGTAGTGATGGTTGAGTTTGAGCAGCTCGAGCGAAAATCTTCGAATATCATTCTGTGTCATAAACCCATAAATACTCGAAGAAATCGGGAACGCATAAACTTTCACGCAAACGTGTGGGGAGAGAAAGTCGCGACTATCTACGGCGGGAGCTCGGTGAATGACGATGTTGATGTGTTCAGACCTAAAAAAAAAAAAAAAAATGGTTTGCGCAGTAACACTGAACATAACTTTTAAGCCATGCACAATGGACCTTTTTCCAGTAAGCTTCTGCGCATGCGTAAGCTCCCGCTGTCGCCATTTTCGCAGGACATCGGGATGCGGTGCCCTGCGAAAATGGCGACGGCAACATTGTCTTCGCGCGTATTTAGTCTATTTTGACGCTTTGTTTTTTAGTATCGGTAGTGTGGAGTATAAAAAGCACTGAAAACCGATACAACGGCACGATGCCAATGTGTTTTGAGGGGAGGATGCATCTTGGGCTGCTCTTCGGTTTTAGTTCGCAGACAACTCCCCAGACGGCGCTCGTTACTCGAAAAAAGTCCATTACATTGCGTACGCTGTTCTTGTTGTTTTTTTTTTTTTTAATTTCTAAACACATTTTCGGCCTCGACATTAACCAAGTTCCGTAGATTTCAGCAATTGGCTCTGGCATATGTGTTGTCGGAAAGACGGTGCTCTAGATATTTTCAAAGTGTATTAAAGTCGCGTGTAGTATGAACGGGAAGCTTTTTCGAAAATACAAATGTTGCTGCCTCACCATTCAGTGGGCGGCAGTACCCAGCGGTGTCTGTATGCTCGTTGCAAAAGAGCAGGGGCGTGGTAAGCCTAGCTGAAAGTGCTGGCAATTGGTCCGAGGCCTGTTCGAATCACTCGCAGACAATTGCCGAAAAGTGTGAAACTGGGCTACATTTATAGATGGAAATAATTGGTCTTCCCGCTACTTTGTTGTAAAGAAGACACGCTGGCTTTGTTACGTACGGTGGTCAACCTAGATTCGTGGGAATACGGAACTTTTCGCCACGATAACTTGCTTCAATACCAATATAGACGCGTGGTTCGTAGAACTGTAGAGTACCGTTCAATGTAGCAGAAAGTTTTTACTTGAACATCTTGGAACATTTTGTCGTGCGCAAGTTCCTGCTAAAAAAAAAAAAAACTTTTGCAGAGTTATACACTTTTTCCATTTTGCTTTTTGAGATCGCTGCACGCAACTTTAAGATGGAGTGTACTTCAATTCTCTTTTCGGAGATTCGTTTTGTGCGTGACTCTGACCTCACTCGCGAAAAATGCGAACCGATGTTCATCGACCCAACGATGCGTCGATCGAAAGATTGAAAAGTTTTCAACACGCGAAATATTTCGAGCGTTCTGAACAATGTCGTAAAAGGAGCGAACGCTTCCGCGCGGACTTTAAAACATCTTTCTCGCACAAAGTTTTCTCGAGCGAGCATAGCGCCTTTCGAAAAAGTGCATTGCGTGTTTGTTTACACAGAAGGAAGTTAGCCAGCCCAATACCTTCGTTGTACATGAGATATTTAGCCAGTGGCGGTATACCCCTGCTAGCCTGCAGTCTTTAACGCGCATCACGCAGTAGGGATAAACGACCGCACGCCGGTACGATGCCGGCCCATCCCAGTCGAAACTGGGGATTGAATATGTAAGGCTCTGAACCGCGCGCTTTCGCTCCACGTGGTCCGGGCTGAGTTGCGTGAACACGGTCGGCCACCGATCCCACTCACCTTTCGAGGTAGGATTATCTTCGTGACTGCGTATAGCGACGTGCACGACCGAAAGCGTCGCCGGGGTTGGCCTTCCATGAGTGGAAACATCTCTTACTATGACGTCCTGAGTACGATTAATTCTACTTTCCTTAACGGGA
Source organism: Ixodes persulcatus (assembly GCA_013358835.2). Taxonomy (NCBI): domain Eukaryota; kingdom Metazoa; phylum Arthropoda; class Arachnida; order Ixodida; family Ixodidae; genus Ixodes; species Ixodes persulcatus. The sequence continues at coordinate 1,387,450 of JABSTQ010010551.1, forward strand.
ACAATAGGAATGTCGTATTGTCAACTTTCACGGTGTTCGTTTAAGAGCGCGATGACTACGAGCTTTCTCCGTGGGTCTTTTACAAACGCCATCGAAATTGTCGCGGGCAATCCTTAATCCTGGTCTTGACGTCACAGATAGGCACCATAAGAGGGATCCACCGAATCGTATCGTCACCTGCAGTCACTGAGAGGCCGAGAACGCCACGGCGTCTCTTTCCGACGTCCGCGGCATTCAGCACGCGCTCTTTAAGGTTCCGTTGTGCTTATACTCTGTTTCATACTTAGCGTGCAACACTGTCAAAGCTACTGGCGCGAGCGCTTGGCTTCATCTATAGATTTGCTTGCGCGAGAACGCGTGCAAATGATCAACGAGATCAAGCCCCACGCTCGCGCCAGTAGCTTTGACAGCGTTGCACGCTAAGTATGAAACAGAGTATAGGCTGCTCACGTGCACACTCGTGGCCCGCAGGACGCCGAAACTTCATTGAAGGTGGGACGCTGGCGCTGCGGGGGAATAAAGGAGGGACCCCACTGCCGTCCTTATGCTATGCAGAACCCGTAGTGCCCTATAGCCGCACCAGAGTGACAAACAAAAAGAACCGACACCGACAAGTCTCAAGAACGTGCAGCGTGCACTTGAAGATACAAGAAGGGGGGGGGGGGGAACCAAAAGAAACCGTAATTTATTTTTACAAAATCGTGTATTTATTTTTACAGGCTCAAATATCAGGCACCTTCAAAGAACTCTGGAACTAAAGCAATGCATTTGTCTCGAGGTTTTTTCAAATCGTTAAAGTAGTCTTTAAACTCGTCGATCTCAATGCCTTTCAGTGCTTCTGCCGCTTTTTGTTTCGCATCTTCCACATCGTCAAACTGTTTCCCTTTGAAAACTTTTTTATATGTGGAAACGCTAAAACTTTGCATGGAGCGAGGTCGAGTGTGTAGGGAGGATGGGGCACGAGAATCATGCTGTTTTTGGCCAAAAACAGCTGAACACTCAGCGAGGAGTGGGCACGCGCTTTGTCATGGTGAACGAACCAGTCTCGAAACAACTCGGGTTGTCATTCCGCCCATACACTCTTAAAATGCCTGCATGTCTACTTACCCGCAAAACACTCAAAGAGCCAATCACTGCGATCTACGAAATCAGCTCTGCGAATGATGAGGTGGAACATCTGTTTAGACCTAAAAATGAAGTCTGCGCTGTGGCATTACGCAATGCAAAACGTCATGCTTGCATTGCGTAATGCCACAGCGCAGACCTTATTTTTATAGGTCTAAACAGATGCTCCGCCTCATCATTCGCTGAGCTGATTCCGTAAATCGCAGTGATTGGCTCTTCGCGTGTTTTGTGGGTAAGTAGACACGCAGGCATCTTTAAGAGTGTACCGCGCTGAGTGTTCAGCAGTGTCCCTCTCTTACTACTCATCCGGCCTTGCCCCGTGTGATTTTTTGTTTGTTTTGTTTTCCGGGATGAAAACATTTTTCACAATAAATCAGCGTGCCGACGTAGAAGAGGTGAAACGAAAAGCAGCAGAAGCCCTGAAAAGCATAAAAAACGACGAGTTTAAAGGCTATTTTGAGCAATGCAAGAAACGTCACGACAAGTGTATTCCATCAATCTTAGAGCACTGTGAAGGTGACTAAAACTTTAGCGTGTAAAAATAAATGAGGATTTTCGTAAAAATAAATTTCGGTTTCTTTAGGGAATTCCCTCGTATCGTTGGCAGTGTTGCCATTACTTATATATACTTACTTCACGAGCATCAAGAAACTGCAAGCCTGTCAAAAAGTACTTTCGCTTGCGGAGTGCTCGTGCTTTTAGGCTTATTGGTGTAGGTGGTTTTTGTTTGTCGTTCTGATGCCCAAGCCTCACTAAAGCGACAAACGAAAAAAAAAAAGAAACCGACAACGACAAGCGTCAGGCACGTGCAGCGTGCACGCGATGGTATCTTTGACAGGCTTGCAGTCTTTCGCTGCTCAAGAAAAAGTGTGAGATATTGCAGGCCTGCCATTGGCGACATGAGCGATCGAAAGCGTCGCTGTGATCTGCCCACCACAATTGGCCGAATGCTGACTATGACGTCAGCAAAGGATATCAAATCGACGCAAATACGAGGAATGTAAGAACTTCAATTTCGACGGTGTGGGCAGTGTTACTTTGAGAGCGCTATGATTTCAGGCTTTCAACATGCTCATTACAAACACCATTGAACTTGTTCTTCACAAGGTAATGACGTCACGAAAGGTAACCAAATGAGGGCGCCACCGAAACATCTCGCCGCTAATATGATGCTGACCACAGAACCGAACAACACGGGAAGTTCGAACCTACAAAGAGTAACAAAATTCACGCGCCTTCCGCGGGTGCTGAGCACGTGCATGATGGAGCAGTACTGAACTTGCCCGATGCCCTCATGATATCACGAGGAGCGCACAATTGTACCCCATGGTAGATAAAGCTAGATTACATGCGCCCCTAACCTAAAAATAGCAGCACGTAAGAAGAACGAGATTTGGAGATCTGTTCCACTTGCCTAATAAACACGAACCTAAGCGTTAGTTACAGCGTCTTCGGCTTGCGAGGTGAGGTAATTCAGCTGGCAGAGAACGCATCACCGACAAGAATGGCACCTGCGGCAGCAAAGACGTCGCGCAGAGCGCACTTTGTCGGCATACGTACCTTGTGCTGAGAATCCCGTGGTCACGGTGGCGGTTTCTCTGGGGGGAGGCCTTCCACTTTACAGTGGTCGGCTGAGCCCTGCCACTTCCCCAAACGGGGGTAGCTGGAGCATGGAATTTTTGGTAGTGGGGACCGGGACTCGGGCCCGTCCCCTTACAATGCAAACGAGAAACAGATAAATCTTTTGAATTCTTGGCGTGCTCCGGAATGCACAAGATGTGGCGGAAAACAGGACTACTGTTCCCCGCAGTCGTGCACGTATTCACAGGGTTGTGCAAGCACCTTTTGTATCGTACGCATTTTACGCAGCTAGAAACACTAAGTGAGCTATACGGTTCAGAGTAGCGACAACTTCAGCCATCTAAGTGCTTAAGATCATTGTTGCCAGTTATCTACAGAGTTTTCTGCAATCGCAGGAAACAATTTTCCGTCCTCCTGAACGCTAAGAACAACCCGCGAAAGAGTAAAAAAGTACCTCCTGAGCTTCCTGACACTGTGTATAAAGCTCACGAAGCCGCATTTTCAAATCGTAACCATCGCCCATTGCGCCCGCTCTGCACTAGGCACCAAAATGGCGACACCCAGAAGATAATAGGGGAACGGAGCGTCGGTATTAGCGGCGAGATGTTTTGGTGGCGCCCTCTCCTATGGTTTCCCCTTGTGACGTCATTACCTTGCAAACAACAAGTTCGATGGTGTTTGTAAATAGCATGGTGGAAGCTTGCAATCATCGCGCTCTCAAAGGAACACTGCCAACACCGTCAAAATTAAAGTTCTTTCATTCCTCTTATTTCCGTCGATGATAAATCATTTTTTTACGTCAGAGTCAGCGTTCAGCCAATCGTGGAAGGCCGACCACAGCGACGCGTTCGGTCGCGCACGTCGCCAATACCGACGCTCCGTTTCCCGAGTCTAGAGCCTGGATCGGACAGTTGCGTTTGACTGCGTTTGACTGCGTTGCGGCTGCTAGAAACCAGGACATCCCTGCTGCTTATATCGCGTGCCAAGATGATTCGTTGAATTGGATTCCTCGCTTGATACGAAGCACAGATGTGCCGGTGACTCGCTTTCGGTTCTCGACGCAACGCAGTCAAGCGCACTCAAACGCAAGTGTCTGAACCGACCTTAAAGCGTCTTATTCGGTAGCTGTAAATGTGACCAAGCGTTGTCTGCTTGAGGTTAGTTGCAAGTTGCGAGCCACTCTCGTTCGATCGCGAATCTTTTTGTACGATTGTTTCAACGGCGAAAACTGCGTCATAAAATGATCGGATCTGGAGGACTGAGCACCACCAATGCGCTCTCCTGCTGCAATGGCAGGTTAGGACTGTTATTGGTTGCGTTCAGAGCAACTGCAAGGACTACAACGACAGGGTTACCGGGACAGCTGTTCACCGTACACAATGTAACGAGAAATTCAAGAAGCAGCTTCTTGAAGTATATCTCGTGCCACGGGTGCACCGGGTGTTCCTTCCATTTCTCGACGTTTTGTCCATACGCAGCCGATGCTACAAGCGGGAGCATGTGGTTCTGAACATTACTCGCACTGCACGAGCGAGCGTGTCTGGCAGGGACGCTGAAAGCCCGGAGCTCGCTCTTCTAGCCTCTGCTACGCTCACACTTAAAGTGAAACGGAGTATAGTTGCTGCGGGAGGGTATCGGTGGCCTTCATGTTCGCTTTGCTTAGGCTGTTGACATCTGGGCATTTTGTTTCGAACGCTTATTTTAATTATTTGTTCGGAAGCGCGTGCAAGAGCGTGCTTTTGCACGCGCTTCTGGCGCTGTGTGTTCTCCAGCGACATTGTTTTCGACGATTTCTTTGCATTTCCCTTCTGAGCGCGTGCTGTCGGCGTCGGGTACTACAAAGGATGGCATCACCCTAAAATATCAGTAAAATATTAATGCACCCTAGCCGAGTATGCAACTTTTCCACAGTGGCGCAGCCATGTTGAATGTCGTCACTTCTGGTACGCGGGTATGCTTTAAAACATCGTTTTGATCTCTCCACGCCGCTGGAAGGTGCTCACGAAAAATGCGGGTTTGTCACACATTCTTGTCTTGCCTCGCCTATATTTTCTCGCATATTTCAGGTTCAAATGTCCTCTTATTTTTTCGTTCCGCATACCAGATACTGCACCGATGTGACCGAGAACGAAAGAAAACGAACAACGTCTAGAGCCGAGTGGGCTAGCTCACACCATGGCTCACACCAGCTCGGAGCACATGGAGCGAAAGCTCGCGCTGCAGAACCCAGGGTTCCTTGGTTCAATCCCCACCCCTGCCCGTTTCGATTCGGATGAACATCGTACCTGCGTGCGGTCGTGTGTCGCTAGCGCGTGGTGCACGTTAAAGACCTCAGGCTAGCGGTTGTACCGCACTGGCTAAATTTCTGATCTACTGCTGAGACATCAGATGCCCATTGAGGCTGACTAACTTCCAAAACATACAGAACATTATCATTCAGTTGCTCCGGATGCGACCGAAGTAAACGTTAAAAGATGCCGTAAAAAAAAAAAAAAAAAAAAACGACCGAAAATTGCGTACAATTTGGAGCATTTGAAGAGTTTAACGCTATTTCGTAAGGTAATTTGCTGCGCGTAAACCGCGCAGATGGTCATGTTAAAATATTTTTGCGATGTTTTATAAAACATGTCTGCAGTGAGACTCTCTTAAAATCGCGTTCAATCTGCGAATACATCGCACAAAAGACAATCATAAGACACAGTCTTTGAGGCGTGTTTCCTTCTTGTATGCCGGTCCTGGCACATTGGCCACGCAAAAACTATCTACACACATGCTGACGCATACATGCTTCCAACATGCTCAGGTGTGTGCGCACATAATTATATCATCATGACCGCAGCGAAAAACAGTGTCTTTTGCATCACCAGTCCGACAGGGGCTTAGAGATTCGCAGGACGTCAGGCGCGTCACTCACTTGAGCCTGATCCACATGGTGCGGGTTCACTCACGATTTCACAGTGTCGACGGCGCTAGTTTGGTGAAAAAGAAAGCACTGCGGAGGTTTCGGATCCCCGAGGTCGCAGTTGCAAAATCGCAAGCAAAATCGCATCGTGCGAATCGGCTTCACTGTTTTTGAAATGTCGCGTGAGCGCGTGCGTAAAAATAATAATAATAAAAAAAAAAAAACCTTCAATTCAGCACGCTGCGGGACGTTGAGACTGAGGCAGACTCGAGAAATTGCTCGCGATGCCAAAAGTCCCATTTGACCGTTTCTCGTGTGTATATATATATATATAAGAAACGCATAATTTTTTGTTTTGTCAATTTATTCAATCGGAAGCCAGGTTTCTTTTTCTTTTTTTTTTCTACAAATGGCGCGTGTCCCGTTGACAATGACATTGGAAATACAGTCGGCGGCATGCGTATCGTCGCGTGCGATCTAGCACCTGCCGACCATTCTTTCTTTTGGGATTATTCCCTCGGACTCTTTCGTCTGTTGGCCGGCAGAAAGCCGCATGCCAGTTGGGCGGCCACGCGTGGCCGAGTTCACGAAACGGGAGGGGAGAGAGCTCGCGGTCCCTTTTGTCTTCTGCCTTCCGTTCGACGCCTCAGTGCGCGTGCCTTATGCCGGGCCCCGTTCCTTTGCAGATTGGCTCCGAAATCTGTTCCGCCTCGCCGGCCTTGCTCCGAAACACGACAGATATAACAAAACCTGGCTTATTGTGCGCGTTGCACCGGTTGTCGGTCGCGTGTTTTTTTTTATTATTATTATTTCGAACAATATTGTATATAAAATGGCTCGTGTCGTGTTTTCTCACATTTTTCGCGCTTTATGTCTGGTTCAGACATATACGACAGTTGCGTTCGCAGCACGACATCAAGGACAAAGGCACCAGGAAAACCGTTGGTCATACAAATAATTGGGGTTGTGTGGATATTTATACAGCGTGTAGTTTGGTCAGCAATTTCAAAGTTGCGACGAGTCACTCGCTGTAGATGAGCAATTTAGCCAGTGCAGTACACGTGCACGCCTGGGGCAGAGCCGTGTGTACAGAGAGTTTGGTCAATGGGAGGCGCGGGCAGAGCCAGGGCGTACACGAGACTCGGAAGGAGGGCTTGGCATGCTCGCTTGACCAACCAGAAGCCGAAAAGAATCTCCTAGCGGTGGTAGCGAGAAACAGTTCTGATCAAAAGTATATGTTCGTATATGGTTTTAATAAGCGCGTAAAAGTGAAGTGTAGTAAGTCTTTGTGGTTGAAAATAGGGTACACGTGATGTTTCGATCATGATCATGCAGAAAAATGTAAGAAACGAATTCGCCGCTCAACTCGGTTTCGCTCGGACAGAGTGTGACCGCTCGGACGGCAGATTCCCGGCCCTCGGCGCTTGGCGTAAGGATTATGTCGATCGTTCTGCTAGTCTCGCTCTTCCACCATCATTTTGGATGAGCGTCATTGAAACATCACGTGTACCATATTTTCAGTCACCGAGAGTTACTCCGATGCACTTATAAGGTTTGTTTCCTGCGACCACCGCCAGGGTATTATTTCCGGCTTCAGGTTGGTCACATTCGAATTTCTGAAGACGCCCCGGAGCACGCCCAGCCCGCTTTCGGCCAATGGCGCTTCCTCATTTGTCTCCTATACTTCCCAACGAATGGCCAAATTCTCTACATATACGGCTCTGGCCTGGGGTCTTTAACGTGCACCACGCAGTAGTGATACACGACCGCACGCCGGTATACGATGCTCATCCAGATCGAAACGGGCAGGGGTGGAGATCAAGTCCAGGATCCCTGAGATCCGCAGCGCGAGCTTTCGCTCCACGTGCTCCGAGATGGTGAGCGCTAGCCCACTCGGCCACCGATCCCCCTTGGTCATACACCAAGTTGCGAGCAATGCAAGTAGTACCTCGGAGAAGCAATCGTGAGTCAAGGTTGTAACAGCGAATGTGTCGTCGTGATCGTTTCTGGTTGCTGCGGACGCAACCGACGCAAATGTCTGAACCAGGCGTTGGGTTTGCGCTGTATTTTTCCTTCAAGACGTTCTCATAGGGTACTGCGATCTAAAGACGGACCACCCGCCTTATTTTAACTTCACTTTAAGTTGATTTTAGCCGACGCTCCGGTGCGATAAAGTCAAATGAGCAGAGCCAGAAGTCACAGCGCTAGTTGTCTTCCTGGCTTTGCTCTCACCAACTAAACCTATCACATCACACATAAAAAAATATAAAAAAAAACGAAGCAGGATTGCGGCGTATCTACTTTGTGTGACGGCGTGGTGGTGTCCTCTAGGACCATCTCTAAGGCGCTGGACACTCACACGGGTTAAATGCCAAAATACGTCGTGCGACAACCAGGTCGCTTGTCGTTATACGAGATGTTTTTTTCCGTTTGGAGGTTGTTTTTGTTCAGAGACGTGTCCGCTTTTGGGATGCTGATAAACCAGTTATCACGAACAATGATGCCCCAGGAATTATTTATTTAAAGCGTACGTCTGTGACCATGGCTACATCGCTTTTACATCGCGAAAAAAGTTTGGGAAAATAACAAGAGATGAACTACGATGTTCCTACTTCTTTTCACCATTTTTCTTGTCTGCATGTAACGCATGTTCTTCTCCTGCTGTTTTTCGAAAATACGTAAAACTTCCTATAATTATATATTATATATTATATTGGGGTTTACGGACTGTGGCGTTCCCTTGGGACATACTTCAGGTAACGGGGATAGGGCCGTGACGACCTCTCGAGCAGGTCTTCCTTAATCTAGAAAAATGTAAAAAAAAAAGAAAAGAGAACCAGAGATAGAGCGAGAGAGAGAGCCTGGGCAAGAGAAATACCGACCAGTCAGCTAGCGAATCAACGTTTCCAACCAGCAATGCAATGAACATTTAAAAAGCACTGTTCAGTTAATTGAGAACCGTTCTGTTTACTGCTAGAATCCAATCACAACCCATCTTTGAAATGAGGATGCGCCGCAGCCAAGTAAGATCGAAGAACTGGTTACTCATAAAAGCCACCCCCCGCAAAAGGCAAAATCGCGGCGCACCTCTTCGCAGTTGGAGTTTAGCGTAATCGATTTTACACGGCGGACAGCGCTCCCCTTATGAATTGCTTACCCCCTTTTGCACGCGAAGATTTCTAGCGTATTCTCCTGCTCATGAAAAAAAAAAAAAAAGAGGAGTTAAAGATAGCGCTTTTGAAGAAGAATCTACGCCTCCCTCCTCACCTAGAGTGCTATCTCTTCTTTAATTTCTCTGTTTGATTCCCCTCGCTCTGGCAGTTCGGTGGCTGCGTGTACCACCGAGGCCGTTCGGTACCGAGCCCCTATGCTATCTCTTTGGTGTTGATCTATTTCTTGGCGTGTTTCTTTTTTCTTTTGCCAATGCCGATCTGGCCGAGAATCCGTGAGCGGCGTAGGGGATGCGCCGGATGATCTCGCCTCAGGAATTCTCGCAAGGACGAAGTTCTCCTCACCTGCCCTTTACTGCGCATTCGGACCTCTTTCCTCCTGTCTCTCTCTCTTTTTTTTTTCTTTTTATAATTTCCTTTTTGTGTGTTTGGCCATCTTGGGAGGGTGACCTTGCTGACGTTACGACGACGGATCATTTCTCTTAAAGTATCATTTCTTTTATTTGGGTTATTTTGTTTAACGGGCATATTTCGTTTGAGTCCTTGTTTATAAGTACACCTAAGTTCGGGCTGGTGAAGGTTCGGTTTTGCTGTCGGAGTAAATCTAATTATTGAATAAAGTTTGGTATTTACATGTGCAAGCGTGGGTTATATATTTTGTCTAAGAAAAAAACAAAAAACCACAACACAATGTTTTTTCTTTTTTTTTTTAGTTATGTTGCTCATTTTTAAGAAAGAAAAACGATAACATTGAATGCGAGATTTTATTCCAGCTTTAATATCTTTAATCATGTGTTTGGTATAAATACGTTATTAAAAGATAAAAAAACTGCAATGCTACGTGATCAGTGATATTGTTGTCATTGTTTTAATTAACTGATGAAACCAGTCCATTTGCCAACGGGAAATAATTTATTTTTGAATACAGCCGGTATATGATGTACTAGTGTTTAGAACATATTAGTGTATACGGAACATAGGTGTTAATGGGACGTTAAAAGGGTATTCACTTGGGCTAGTTGGTGGTACATTTCAGGATTAAAAGCGCTAAAAGCTTAAAGGGCAACTCCGCTCAATTCCCAAGATTTCGGGATAATGAGTGATTTCGAATTAAAAAGCCCTAGTAAAAGACACTACGTCGTTTGCTTCGCGAAAAATGGGATATATATATTTTAAATCTAATTTTAAACACGAGCGGAAATCGAAACCGAAACTTCGGCTCCGTCCGGCAACATTGGCCTCGGGCCGCCAAGTTCATGGCCATCACGTGGTACGAGATGTCACGTGATCCTCGGCCCAACGGCGGGCGGGATTGGGGTGGGCGTGTGGCAGGCGCGAGTGTCGTCTGCACCGCACTCTTCGCCACGTTTTGGTGTCTACGGCATTCGACGACATCCGCACAACTGCAGAACAGTGTCTTGTTTGCATTTCTTGACATTTCTCAATTAACTACTCGTGCATTATTTCTACTTCATCACACTCTAAAAAAAATCTGGTCGTAAAAGAGCTCTTGGAGTTCTTCGGCTTTTCCATAGTTTGCACCCTAAAAAGTTATTTTGAGCACCCGCTCAAAATGTTTTTCGTAAAAAAAAAAAAACTTATAGGGTTTTTTTTTAAGCAACCTTTTTGACGCTAAAGAGTTCTTCATCGTCCAGCTGCCTTTCCGGCGCGCCCGGGGGCGGTAGTGCTTGAGGCGATATCGCCTTTACGAGCTGAAGGAGTACTTGGGGCGTCGAAGAACCTTTCACGAACGGATCTTAAATTAGAGTGCACTCTTCCTCCTTCTTGGGCCACAGAGCTCACGTCCGGTTGCTTTGACGTTCGCATTAGTTAACTATATGGTGAAGATTAACATATTTCAAACCTGCATTTCCCGAGGTGACGTACCTCGTGTCAGGCGGCGTTTAAATTTAAACGGCGTCTGACTACAGTCACAGGCAATCTGAACCACTCCATTGACGCGAGTGGATGAGTTAACCGCCCTTTGGGACGCTCACACCTTACGGCGTGAAAAATGAGAGTACATATAAGAACCAAGTCAGTGATGTTGAGCCCCTCTTCTGACACCTACAAAGACAAAACCCCGTGCAGAGAATCGCAGAGCATATCTAGTAGTCCTTAGAACCTTCTCTGCCTAACCGGCGAAAAAGTCTGTTAACGGAGGAAAACCTTAATTTGGTCAACCGAGGAAGTTATGGCCCTCATCCACCTTTCGCGAAGGTATAAGCAATAACGATTCAAATTTGACAAACTTGTTCACAAGGGGTGCGTATATCTCAGCGTTCAAGGAATATATTCTGCTCAATTTTGTCTCTAAACAAAGTAACCAGGCATACTTCTTCATTACCTATTCTATGCGATAAGGACAATTGGTATAGGCGCCAGAGGAGAGCTTTTCCGTTCGAGGTTGTCAACGGTAGCCCAATTCTTTATGCTGCTGCAGCCCCGCACTACTGCAAGAGTGCGTGGCTTCATTTTGCTTCTCATCCGCACGCAATCTTGGACAATGGAGTTGCCGAGCGAATTAACCGATTCCCGCACAAAGCTTGGACAGCGTCAACCAAGGAAGTTTTCTTGTGTGCGTTGCTGCAGAGCGTAGGCAGATAGCGGGCTTTATCCTCATTAATTTTCCAACGTCGCCAACGCTGGTTTTTCTCTTTACACGAGAAGTGACTTTACTCGCTGCATGCGTGAACACACGTGTTTCTGTAGTCAGCCTTCCATGATTGAGTAAACGCTCCATTTGTTGTCTTTAGATTGATTAATTTCGCTTTCATTGACGGAGATAAGAGTAATGTCAGCCTGGGAACTTTGACGGCGCTGGACGAGGAATGCGATGGTTCCAAGCCATGCCACCGGGCTTTCTAAGCACCGCATCGAACTTGTAGTTCGCAACTGATGAGAATTTGCCAGGATTATAAGTCGTGACGTCACGGCAAATCTTGGTCGCGACGTCATGGTAGAAACCATAAGGAGGAGAGACCGAGACAGTTCGACGCTAATTACGAGGAAAGCATCTTTTGTGTGAAACGACATGTGAGCAGAAACCATATCGCGTCGCACCGCTTAGCGGCGTAACCATAGCAACCGTCGCTGACGCAGGGACGTAGCGGCGTGGCATTCGTACTTGTAGCGTCATCGTCGTTTGCTATAATTATGACTTTCAACGAAGCAACGCAACGAGATTTTCGCTCACACATATTTTCCGTTTCGCAGAGGTATGCGGCCGCGCTTGCAGAAAACGCGCCGCAACCGTGCCTAAAATATTGATGACCCTCGCAACCTCTCGTAGCCGTAAGTAACATGACGTTATCTACGACTACGAAGAATCCAGCTTTTTGTTTTATACTTTTCTAACGCATTGGTTTTATACTTTTCTAAAGCGGGAAACACGTGCGAGCAAGAACCGCGTCGCGTCACGTCGAGTCGCTAAGATGCGTAACCATAGCAACCGTCGCTGATTGTGTCACGCGGCGCCGCAACATTCGGCAATGTCATAGCGTCACCGAAAGTTGCTATAATGAACGCGCTCAGCGTTGCGACGCGAGGAAATTTTTGCAGACGTGTTTTTCACGCTTAAGTTCTCAATCGGCGGTAGAGCGATGTCAAAAGTATTCTTTGTCTTTTTTGTTTTTGTATTTTGCGGATTCAATGTGTCGCAGAATTCGGAGTTAAGTTGGTGAGAGTGACCTGCAGTTTGAATGACTATTAAAAGCATGTGGTCTATTTTAAGCGAACTGTGAACGAATTTGAGAAATCGTAAAGCCTTCTATCTACGCACAGACGCACGAAGGGATACAATGTTGGCGGGTCAAACCTTTCTCTTAAGGATTATTCCGCGAAAACAGTTTTAGAGGACTTCAAGGGTTAATGGAATTACTCCTTAAGCTGATGGTCAGGGGTTAAATACACAGAAAAAAATAAGTCCACTTTTAACGGCTTAGAGCTTACAGCGGCTCGACCTCCATTTGCTCATCCATGCGGATATCAACTTAGGTTAGAACAAAAATACTGACTGATATTGATAAAAGGACCGCTAGAAAAAAAAAAAAAAACATTTTGATACAAAATGTATACTTCTTAATTAGAAGAAAGGTGAATGTGTCAAAAAAATAAACGACAAAACACAAGGAATGTAATTAACTCATTTTGGCGGAGATTATTCGATTACTCGAAGCATGCGATATGACCTTTCATAACTCCACCTGCCGTTCCACACCAAATGCCTTTATATCGATTACATTAGGTCGCTTTTGTCTCATTGTACCGTTCGCACGTTCGGATTATTTTATTAGTCTGCTGGATATGCGCTATTTGAACCCTAATCTGTCTTTCATATCTCATATCTCATTTTTCATTTATGTTCATTATTGAATTTGCCCTGCTAACTTGCTTTTCTCCGCTCTGTTTTCTCCCTTTCTCCCACCCTTCCATTATCTCCTTTTGGGTCGACTTCCTTCTTGAACTTTGTTCCCATCCATGCGTGAATTAGATCCGCAGGCTTGTGAGTCTTCAGCTGGTTAGGGAAAGGTACGAGGTGTGACATTCAGCGGAGAAAGATACGTTCTGCATTAAATTTGCTTATCGAAAAAGTCTCGGACTGAAAAGCTTCGATTAGACGTTGGATATTTTGGGCGACCGAACAAATAACTAAAAAAGAAAACAAAAAACAGAGCTTCTCAAAATTCACACAGCTAGAAAGATGAAACATCTAATGATGTGTAATACCTAAGCAGACTTTCGCGTATATATACGTGTCCCTTATACGTCGACCAAGATTCAGAGTACGAGGTTCACACTCGTACAACGCGTCCCCTTTTTTATTTTTTTTTCAGACAGCTTTTTAACCAGTTTCCGCACTTTTTGTGTTCACGAGATTTTGCACTGAGTTTATTTTGAAAAGTATGGTACTACTCCCAAATGTAAAAAGGCGCTGAAGTCAATTTCAAGTTCAAAGTTTACAAGGAATATTTGTTGATGCTCCATAAGCTCCTAATAAAATGACTTAAAGAAAGAAAACTGACTTTACAGAGTAAGAAAAGAATACAATGACAACATTAAAATACGCACAGTACCAGCGGCCACAACCCCAAACGATGAAGAGTTAATAGAAACTGCTGCCGGCAAAAAATAGAGATGGGGACGTGGAGATTGAGAAAGCTGGAGCCTGCGGAATTTTGAATGTGCTTTGGCTTCACGCATAGACGCGGTGGCAGCACGTGCTTGCTTGCGTTTCCTAGTCCTGTAAAAGCTTCTGCATGGGCCACTCGACAAATTCGTCGCAGTCAAGTAACAGCTGTAGAACATTTTAATAAGTGTGAAACAAATTCGATTTTTCTGTGGGTGTTTCGAAACACCTTTTTGACGAAAAGTGCAGACACAAAAAGTAAAAAAAATAAACCAAGTTTCCTTATCTTTCTCGCGATAGTAAAACACATTACGTACGGCAACCTTTGTAATGGTTCGTCCGAGAGTGTGGAGTCGTCGTAGTTTAACTAGGTAGTTTGCAGAGTGGGATAATCACAACTCTTGTGTGATTATCGGCTGGTCATAAGGGCCCCATTGTAGACTTCACAGATGCTTTACACAGTTCACTCTAAGAAATGCCTGCGCGTCTACTTACCCGAAAAACACTCGAAGAGCCAATCTTTGCGATCTACGAAATCAGCTCAGCGAATGATGTGGCGGAACATCTGTTTATATCTAAAAATGAAGTCTGCGCTTTTGAATTACGCAATGCAAAGCGTCATGCTTGCATTGCGTAATGCCACAGCGCCGAGTTAATTTTGAGGTCCTAAACAGATTTTCTGCCTTATCATTCGCTGAGCTTATTTCGCAGATCACAGAAATTGGCTCTTCGAGTGTTTTGCTGGGTAAGTAGACGTGCGGGAATTTCTTAGAGTGTATGTAACCTGCTGGCCAAGAATAACAAAAATCGATATGATGAGGCGCTTTATAGAAAATGCGGCAGAGGCATAACTTACGTAACTTATTATTCTGGCCACTTTTCAGCCCATAACTTAACGTTAATGTTACGTAAGTTTGAGCATATTTTGTAACCTTAACGACTATTCAGTGCAATTTAGGGGGCTGTCTCACAGTGGGTCTTATTCGTCCGCTGTGATTATTACTAGTAAGGCAAAAATAGAAAGAGGGTGTTAACTCGACAACTTTACTGGGCCACTAGGTTCGTGCAGTGGGGGAAAATAAATAAGGGGGAGGGGGCTGTTAAGTCAGGGTTAGAAGCTAATGCACTAATGGAAGTGCGGCCAGTTTAATGGAAGGGCGGTAACAACTTCACTGGTCAACTTCCGCCCTAATGGTTTTGCCTGATCGGGATCGGGGGGCTGTCACATCCGTAACGATGGTCAAGATTGGAGAAGCGGAAGTGCACGCTAACTACGCCAAGGTAGGACGCCGCTCTCACGCGATTCTTCCGTAATCTGTACGCCTCTGTGTTTTATTAAAATAGAGTACTGGTATTGAAATAGTGATTAGGAAATTACTTCATTCCTAAGCAATATAATCTTTGCGAAGATAACAATTGTTCTTTAAGTGTAATTATTTATGGTAAACGTTTGCAGGAGCAAGTTCAAAGCCTGCTGAAATACGAGACTAAGATTCACTTGAAAATGTTATCGTTACGTTTTTTTTTTCTTCAATGAATGGTATTACCGATGCTCTTACCAATATTTTTACTTAGCTTTTTGTATGTTCGTTTTTTTTTCTTCTGTGTATTTATACAAGGCACCACTCCGGTATGGCTTTCGGTCAAGAGCAGCAATATCGAAAAAAAAGTTGACTCCACATATATCAGACAAAAAAAAAAAAAGCTGCTTACACTATCGTACCAAAAAAGCAGAACAATGAGAGCATCGTCGAATCAATTTCTCCCAGTGATCATTTAAGTTTAGTATATTTTTCTTGCGAACGGCTGATTTGGCATCTAGTTGTATAAACAATAAAATTTTTAAAACAGTGCGCACTCTACAAAACTCTTTTCTGTCCACTCCTCAGAAGAATGCACCCAAAGTCAATGAGCAAAGCCTCCCGAGTCTAATTGGACGACATGTTTCACGAGTATCTCAGATGACATTTATATCGAAGGCGCTTCACGAGTTTCAAATCAGCTCGCGATTCCAGCTCTTCGCGTGACATTCGGCATTGGCTGGATGGCCAGCCTATGCCGACTGTCTTTAGCATAACTTTCATTTCAAATTCCAGTGACGCCGGTATAAGGGAAGGAGCCATAATGACCTAGGAACTTCATCTGCATCCGTGACGGACCTGATGTTCCTGAGGATCCTATGTTCAAAGTGCGAACCTAGACAAC
The DNA here is from genome assembly GCA_013358835.2 of Ixodes persulcatus. Taxonomy (NCBI): domain Eukaryota; kingdom Metazoa; phylum Arthropoda; class Arachnida; order Ixodida; family Ixodidae; genus Ixodes; species Ixodes persulcatus. The sequence goes on from JABSTQ010010551.1 coordinate 1,403,561, forward strand.
ACGATTCGTTCGATGTGTCCCTCTGTAGATCACGTCATTGGTCGGTTTTCACTCCTCAGAGTGTCCTGCGCGGAAGTAGATACACATCTTTGTAGAGCGAGTAGAACGTACAATTACCCCATTCTCTAGGATGTCCAAATTGCGGGCCCATGGCGTGGTAATTGCGACTTACGCCGGCGACTGCTTGGAGTGCAAACTACGCGGAAAGAAGAAGCGCATTAAAGCCCATCTCTAATCCTTCCGGGGGAGGGGGCGGGAGGGGGCAAGCGAGTCGTGCCGGAAAAATGCCTGCGAGCTCGGCGGCGGCATGCATTCATAGCGCGCGTGGTGCAGTGTACGCGGCGGCAGCACTCTATACTCCCGCGGCAGCGCGCGCCGTTCTCCGCGGTCGGGTTCGTGACTTCATGCCCCAGTGAGCCACAGCGGAAACGAAAACTGCGCACCGGAGACTGGAAAACGAGAAAACAACAAAACAACAAGGTTCTTCCCAGAAGAACCAACGAGGTCGTCCAAGACGCCGCCGAGGAAACCGCGCTGCTGCAGCTGCGGGGCTCTCCTCGCCAGGCACCGTGAGGCCAACGAGCCGAGCCAGCGGGAGGCAGACGCCAACGACGTCGTCACTAATCAAAACAACGGCCGCGGGATGCACTTCTGGGTCTCCTTGAACGGACGCACTGGGCTTCGTTCTTTTCCGCGGCTGAAAATTCCTTTTGTCTTCGTATACTCGGGGAGGCCGTTGCGGTTTCATTGACGAGAAAGCGTTCCACGGACTTGTTTGCGAGGCAGCCGCTTTGAGGGCGGAGAGCCGATATTCGTAACGGCTTGGACGAGACGACAGAAGCACAACACGGTAGATTATACAGTTTAATTGTTGTTTTTTTTTTGTTTTTTTTCCCTCTTTCGAGGCGCTCGCGTGTCTGCCTCGAAGAAAAGGCGGCTGGTTTGCTGGTGTATCGGATGCTGTTGATACTGTGTTTCTGTAGCGAAGGAATCTGGCGCGTAGCGCCTACCGCGATGATTATACGGTGTGTTTTGCTGGAGCAGACTGATCTAAGGGCGCGCTGGGGGCCATTGCTCGGTTGCCTGGTGCGAGACTTCTATAGAGATCCGGCTCGGAGTTTTCCGTTGTGTCTATCCGTTTGATGATGGCTTGCGTATACACTGCGATTGGCGTTGTTGCGTAAGCTTGAACCACTACTTGTACCACTTCGTTTAATGAAGAGAAGGCAGAGAAACTGATGACAGAGAGTAATACAGAAAATGAGATATAAGAAAATAAGATATCTCTGCGTATCTCAAGAAAATATGCAAACAAAAGCAAATTCCCCACACAGATCGGCGACTTCTTTCGGCGCGATGAATAGAAATTATGAGCTGGGGTGGTGAGGAAAAAGATTAAAAATAGTTACCCCTGACTGCTCCTGCGTTAGCGCTGCAGACTTAAAGCCAGTTTAAACTAAGTAAATATTTTAAGTGTACCAAAAAAAAAAAAAGAGTCGCAATGAATTAAAGGCACTTAGCTGAAAAGGGCATGGCGGTAGATGCTGCTCTACCCCGGCCTGGCGACGATGGGCGCTCTGGCGCCCTTTCGAAACTGAAGTGCGGTCGACGGCATTGTATCTCGACGGCGGCCTTTGAGACATGCGCCTACCAAGACCCGTTTTGAGCCCGTCCGTCGTGACTCGTCCTTTGCTTGCGTTCGCTCTGTTCAATCTTCTTTCTTACGTCAGTCGCAGTGGGTTAGGACAGTCAACAACGTGCAGAAGGAAGCGTTAGTGGACAAACCTCGCCGTGAGCAGTCTGAACGTTCTGCCATCGCTTCAGGTCCCCCTCCGAACTCGTGATCATTTTGACCAGTGAAAGCGAGCGACGGCCACCGGCCGACACGTCGCTTTCGTGCCGAATAAACCTCGGCGCGTCATTCAGTGCAGTAGTTGGGAGCTGCATGGCGGCTGTTGCGCAATATGTCGCGACAAGATCGCTCGTGATAAAAGACGTCGCGCCTGTTAGAGCCCGAGGCCCCATCTGCCCAAATAAGCGTTGCGTCATCCCACGAGCTCGTCGCGTTCCAGGTCAACAGGACGAGCTTCGTACCGCGCGTTGGCTTACCTTGCGGCTCGGGCGTCAAAGAGCGAAATGAGGTAACGGTCACAGTAATTAAGCACAGCCAGGTTGCATGTGACCTTGTCAGGTCTGAGAACGTGACGGAGTTTTCTCACACACGCAGGCCGACAAGTCTTTAGATTTGCTCATATTAGAAGGCTCGACAATTTTGTTACATGAAAGCAAACTTTTGTATACACGTAATGTGTCTTGTGGCTCAAATCTGTGTTTCAATTTTTTTGTTCATGAGTTGCGAGCACGAGTAGAAGGCAGAAAAGACGATTAAAGAGCCGAAAAGCAGTCTGAAACTTGAACATTGGAAAATAGTTCCATACTATATCTTTAAATAAACGAACCCAAACAACTAATTACCACTCAAAAAAAATAAAAAATTCGCGGATATGTTTTTAGCGAAATTTAATTTCATTTTTCCGTGCGGTAAATTTTTACGCGTGGCTGTGGTTTAGATAGGTGATTTATATATGTCTTGATTTCCTTCCGAGTTTCATTCGTTTTCCCGGACGTCAGTTAAGTATTAACGTTAAGCAGTTGTAATCAGGGCTTAAAGTCTGGGGGGTCTGAGGGGGTCTCGGACCTCCCCCCCCCCCCCCCCCCCCCTGATTTTAACGGATTGTGTGAGACCAACCTCCACTGCCCCAGCATTAGTGAAATCAAAATCATATCTTGCAATAAAATAGCTTGTTTTCAGGGATGTGACATTTGGGGATTAGCAATTTGAGGGCTGCAGGTACGGCGGCGACAGAGTCAGCAGTAGGTTTTATTTTATGTGCATCTAATACATTTCGTCAGAACCACCCGCCTTTCCCCCTTCTTGAAGGGACCCCCCTCAACTTACGGGAGACTTCAGGCACTGGTTGTAATAAAGTATACACATATGAGAAGAATGTAACGATCATTACTGGTTTGCTGTGGCACTCACGCCACACAAATTGAATGCCACCGGCAGCAACTTCCTCGTAAACTCGTATTCGCTCGACTTGATAATGATGAATCAGCGATGCGCGAGAGTGTTTTACGGCTGTTTATTCAGAATTTTTTACTCTCAACCGGCACGCGCCAGGATACCACTGCGCAAAGCCATTATCAGAACATCTTACACTCAAAAGCACGCCATGATAAAAAAAAAAGGAAATAAGTTGTAACGGAACCCATATGCAACTTGACGACACAGAGGCACTATTTTCCACTGGCGCCACTTCATGTCCCCTCGGTTCTTTTTAGGAACAGAGATTTGGTCATGACGCTCGTCATGACGATAAGACAGCCAAGAATACTTGGCTGTCTTATCAATGAATACTGCGGGTAATAAGTCCCTAGCGTCATTATTATCGCTCCACAGGCAACGAGTCTGCGGTATTAACTCGTAAGGGCACCGAAGAACGGAACACGACGCAAGAAACGCGAACGTTATTGGGTCACGTTCTACGTTTATTAAACTGTTTGTGACCATAGCTGTAGAAGATGCAGAAGGACACTTCTTTTAATAAAAACAACAAAACAAAACAAAAACGTTGAGCCTAAAGAAAAAAAAAGGTAACTAAGGGAACTTACTTCTAGAAGGTATACAAACATTAGCAAATGTCTTGTCCGTGGGACCGTCTCTCACTTTCTGACGTCTTGAGTTTTGTGGAATGCCGCGAACGCACCGGGCCTCTCCCTCATTCTCCTACTCGGTGCCTGTCAGCTTGAGCTGCGCGGAGAAAGTGGCGGTTTTTGTGTCGACCCAGTTACTCCCTCCCGAGGGAGTAGTCTCCGAGACTCGAGGCAGTTACTCCCTTCCAGCCGGCGTAGTTCCGCGTGGCTTCGCGCGTACGTACAGGTCTTGCCGTTAGTTTCCGGGTGGATTGGATAGAAGGGATGTCCGTAATGATCGCCTTTGGCGGCCGGAGTCCTCCTTGGAACGCTTCCAAGGACGAGCAACAGGAGGTGACATTCTTGTTGGGTATCAGCCTTTCACACGCGCTGTCGAAGAAGACAGCGCTCCTGGGAACGCCGTATTTAAGTTCTGTCTAATACGCCGCTCAGTTTCAACTTTTCTATAAACCCGTTTTTTTCCTTCTTTTTTTTTTTTTTTTGGTCTCGATGTTAGCAGCCGGAATCACGCCGAGCGAGTTTCGGGGAATGTAGGTTGCCGCCTCGAAGGAGTCGGTGATTCGCTGTCGGCGATTGCGAACGTTCATAGCAGAGAACGAGGTACTCGTGATTGCCTTTTGAGGCGGCGATAAATTGGCCGTTCGGTGAGCTCGGAAAGGCTGTTCCTTGGCGTTCACTCCACCAGCGCATACCGGGAAGTCACCGTGGTTGAGGATGATTGACGCTGGAGAGTGCAGTATGTATAGAAACTCGCTTATCCGAAACAAATGTCGGAAATTGTATAACATTCTACGCACAAATGAATGACACATTAAAAAAAAAAAGGTCGTGTGTTTAGTCTTTGGCATAACTCAATTTATTCTTTTCACCGCATCTATGGATAAAAGACGGCGGATGATAATTTTGGCCAATAATGCAGCCTCGATCTGCTCTTTCACTGAACCTAACGGGTAGAAAGTAAAACGTCCTCGTCGCAAAAATGTCTCAAGACACAGTTACGTATTAGGTGTACTGGAATTTGTTTTTTTTCGTGTTCTGTCATCGATCGAGCTCATTCCATAGATTTCAATCATTAGCTTTTTGTGTGTTGGACAGGAAATTTGACTCGCGAGCCGAGTCCGGATTCACGAAGCGTTCATTCGACAGAAACGTTCTCAATATTAATCGAACGAAAGTTAACAGCGTTCTCAGATTTGGCATAAAAAAGAATCTTACAACAGGGGTTAAATTTTTCTTACGAACGTTTTCGCTATTATTCAATCCAAATTCTGCTGACGCGACTCCAAGAAGATCTGGGTGAGCATCGCGGCGCCAGTTCCGTCGTCAATTAAAAAAACAATGCCTCTGGGCAGGGAAGGCGCCTCCCATCGTCGCCACAGTTTTCCCCTGGTGGCGAGACACCGAACATTTATTTTTCTCCCTCGCTGCTTCTGTCGCACTCGTATTTGTCCGAAGAATCCCTTTGAGCATATTGTTTCCGACACATTCCTAAACTTCTTATTGAGCTAGAAATGAAGTTTGGGCGAGTTGGTACTGAGATATTAAAGCGCAAAACGACGAGGAAAAATATACGAATAAGACAGGAGGAAAGAAAAAGAGACATAAATAAAAATTAAAAACGAAAAGAAGCCAACGACTAGCTTGACAGATGATCTTAACCCTAGAAATTCTTTTACTGAGAATGCTTTTGAAAAAAACATTTCTTCAGATAAAACATTTTTTCCTGAATCCGGTCTCTGATTTCTAAATCGAATTTAATGCCCTGAAATCGTTGAAAGGATATGGGCTATACGTTGTGCCGGGTTAAATATTGTACACAGAAAAGTTTTGCTGTTAAAAAACAAACAAAAAAACTGGATGTTTTGAGAATTGCGAGTCTGTAGGGGTTCTCGGGAATTCTAATGCTGCTCGGTTATAAAACAAATCTCGAATCATTACAAATACAAAAAATTTTACCCTCAAATTTATTGAAAAAATTTTTTTTTTTCTTTGGGGAATTTTATTGGCTTCTGCATGTACGTAATGAGCACATATGTTTTTGACACAGTTATTGAGTGGTCAAATCTATTTCATGCTTTGATATTCGTCAGTGAACGGACTAAACAAAAATAACGAAATATTCCCGAGAAAGCTATTCGTAGGAGAAACACACACACACACAAAAACAGTAATTTTGGTTACATGAAAAAAATAGAACCGAAATAATATTTCCGCGTTTAATAAACTTTACGATTATTATACTCAGGAGGAGTTTCTTTGCCCCCTAGACGTTCTCGGGAGGTTTCTCGGTCTCATGCCGCTACGCCTGTCTTTTTTCTTTTCTTTTCGCCGGCAATTCCCATTATGATGTAAAGAATGGACGCATCGAACTTTTCGGCTAGGCAAGGACCATATTGTAAACCTCAAGAACTCTAAAAAAATAAATTAAGAAAGGTGAACAACAAAACACAAAGTATAAATGCGCAAACCCATTAGACTTGTTTTGCCATCAAATACCTTGTAAAGTGTGTATGGAACAGTTTTTAACGCCGATGCATGACTAATAAATGCAGCTGCGTCTCCGGTATTGTGCAGACCCATCCGTCCTATACTTCTTGTGGCTTTGAACCGTGTCTATGTTCGTTTGAAGGAACAAAATAATAGTCAAAGAAGAAGAAAAAAAAAGGAACCTTACAAAAAATCTTATGGCGCAAAGCGTTCCTTTGAAGTTTTTATTTGTCTCCAAACAATGGTTCCTAAAAGGTTCGGTGAAAATAAGCGCAAAGCGAAACGTCCCTCCATTCAGAAAGAACTGGATTTAGTGTACGGTGGCTCAAACTTGGAACGGTGCATTCCTTCGATAAAATCGGGGAAAAAAAAAAAGGTTTGGACTTTTTGGCAGTTTTGAACGGCACTCGAAAACAGATTTATTCTCCCAATTGCCGCTTTAAACTGCATCGTGTTGCGCAGTGTCTAAACCCGAAACGCGTTTCTTCATGGGAAAGAAAGTTCGCGTTCTAGGATCTTAATTTGTTTTTATGCTCACTGGTTTTCACAATACATCTTTAAAGGTTCACTGGCTTAGGCAAGAGGGGCGTTTTATACCGCTTTATACCGCCACAGTTCCATATTCGGACACAAATGTGCCAATTGGAGACGCGAGTTAAGACACCTACGCGAAATATTAGGAAAGCTTCTTGCGCCACTAAAGCGCCGTTATCCTCAGCTACTGTTTGAGAGGTCGTCTGTTCCGTTAGCTAGAATGTAGTTCACATATGTGCATTTATTCTTCTTTACAGGGATCATGAAAGCAATTCGGAAGTTTTATCTGACGATTGAAATGGGCGTCAGGCACGTCTCAGACACTGTTGACCAAGTTCCAGCCCGAACAGACGTGTGTGTGCCGCACCAATCAATTAAACAGGTGTGGTAATATTCGCGCCGGAAACAATGCCTGAGACCCCCCCCCCCCCCCCCCCCCCCGAGGCGACGGTAGGAACGTGAACGAAAGTTCGCTGACGTCGAACTGAGTGCCCCAGCTTTTGCGAGAGGGTTGATGACGGTGCGATATGGCATATTAAACAGCTAAAGTACGTATCAAATTCTAGTGGAAAGAAACACGCAGGTTTTGCAGTTGAGCCTAGAAAACCCCGATAACTCTTTTTGCAGTCAGTCACACTTACATTAACTTTTTTAAGGAGTTGCACAACTCGGCTATCAAACCGCTCGTGAAATTTGGTAGCGTCGGTACAACGCCAGTGTGCTGTACATCCAACTGAAGTTTTGGGGTGTCGTATATGTGACAAGGGGTGTCAGGTCTACACCCCCCTTTTTTTTAGAGTGTCGGCGTTGCGGCGGCGTCGGCGATTCCGGCGGAAAGTCGGTATATAGAGTCGCCCGTTCTGAGGCGGCGATCGAGGTGTCGGTGGCACGTCCGTGGCGCTCTCGCAAAGCGCCAATCCAGAGTTTCGCTTGCTGAGAAGCATCTACCGTTCCGTCGGCGTGAGGTCGCTGAACTGGGAGCTCAAACTCGTCTGTGAGCGCGGCGTTGTCGTCAAATTCTTCCAGTTCACAGAGCGCAACTATAGACGACCGCGGGACAACCGCGCCGAGCGTCCACTAAATACTATCGAAAACCAACAGTGCTCGTCGACGTCACGTTCTAATGTTTGTGTCGGTTCTGCAAATTTATTTGCAGGCACAAAAATAAAAATCACAAATGCAAAAAAAAGAACACAAAACTTGTGTAGCATGCTAGGATTTAAATGCGTCCAAAAACACCTTCTTAAAAGAAAAAAACAACAGCAACCACAGCACCAACATTGAAATTGCATTTATGGTCTTTTGAATAGAGGTCTCAGGTGTGACGTTGTGGTAAAGCCTAAGCGACTTTGAGTGGAATTGTAGATCTGCATAAAATAACAATGACGACAAACAAACGTGTGAACAGGCTGAGAGGAAGTCCCAATATACAGAAAGTACTATCGTGAGCAATATGAGAGGGAACAGCGGAGCGCGTGCCAAATAGCCTCGAACCCTACCCGTGGCGATACGCTGCGGCAGCTCTTGGAAAGAAGGTGGAGAGAGCGGTGCGCTTTCGTCTGCCGCCGGCACCCCCGCCATGCTGGCTTTCCTCTCGCGCGGCACCTGATAACGATGGACATTGCGAGGCGCTTTTATAGACCTTTCCAGCGGCAGTCTCGAACGAAGCGCCCGGGCGGAAAATGCTGAGTCACTGAGCTGTGGACTCATGCGCAGCATCCAATATACCGCACAGCAGACCAACAGCGCATGCTCAGAAGGCGTTCCACAGCTCAGCAGACAAAGATGGCAGCGCGCAGAAGGCGCTTTTCGGAAAGGTCTATACGTCGTATCTGGGAATGATGACAACGCTCCCCAATCACTCTCTTTTTACTGGTTGTGCATGGAAAATAGAACAAATAGATGATCCAAACGTCAATAGTTATCATTGTCGCCAACCGCATTTTTGATCACGGTGGTATCAAGACGTTATCGCCGTTAGTAGTCGGCGATGAGCTATACCGCGTGAAAAGTAAGCTGCCAGTGGCGGGGGTGCCGGCAGCAGACGAAAGCGCACCGCTCTCTCCACCTTCTTTCCAAGAACTGACGCAGCGTATCGCCACGGGTAGGGTTCGAGGGCTATTTGGCACGCGCTCCGCTGTTCCCTCTCATATTGCTCACGATAGTACATCCGCAAATAAAATATAAATTAATTGGCCTTGTATCATAATGACTAATTGCGCTAGTTGTTTCTTTGTTGCTATTGTTCTTCAATAAAAGACACCAACAAGAGGAAGGCAAACGTGAACAAACCATGGCGTACGCCGTGTTCCCTATTTTGGCTTCTTGGCGGTTTCTTTCGGTGTTGAATTATAAAGCATATAAAACGTGGTTATCCAAACTACAACCAGAGCGCAGCGCTCTTAGCTCATATACATGGTCGATGAGTCTCACCATTTTATTCGCACGACTGACGTTGAAAAATGAAGATAAGTGATTCACCGGTTGGGTGCAAATATCCATTGTTTTACCCTAACTGGGAAGTTGTGACAAAACTAAAGTATAGGTTATTCAATGGTGGTAACTCTAAACTGATTTACAACAACGGACGTACAAGGTATTGAGGGTATCATATTTAATTTAGAAATGGCCACTCGGCACTGATATACTGCCGCGTTGAAGTAAATTGACCAAGCGTGGCACTCGAACTAAATTCAAAATAAAGCAGCACGAAAACAAGAAAGGCGACTGCTCCATTTTCTTACATTGAGAACGATGCGGGATGATTACCACGACCTTCTCAGCCTTAATTATCCCCAACTTAGCAACACGTCGACAGTCCTCTTTCCCGTTTCACTCTTTCCACGACCACTTCTGTGCCGCTAACACCGGCTAAAAAAATAAAAACATAAATAAAAGAAACTACAGCATCAAGAGCAGCATCGTAAAAACGACAACAGCAAGTTGTTCAAGCAGGTATACAGTAACGGAGCCGGAGCAGCTAAGAGAGCTTTTGTTTTCACCGTAGGGTGTGGCACCCTATTAGAGCACGGACGCTCGAAAGGCTTCTCGCTACAAGACCCCCGGCGGCTCGTAACTCACCCATTGTCTTCGGGCGCCCAAGTCTTGGCTACCACCGCGTACCTCGCCAACTTCCGTTTCGTGCGGGCACCGCTACTGCAGAGCGTTGCTTAACATAGAACGCGATCCCCCTCTGTGACCCAAGCGCTCGCACACTGGACATTGGGTGTTGTTATTTTTGTTTCGTGTTCCGGTTCTTTGGTGCCATCGACGTTCGGGAGGGATAGGCGTCGTGCAGCTAGGAACGGCGAGTCGTTTGGCGCCGCTGCCGCGATCGCCTTGCGCAACAACAATCGGTCCGGAAGACGGGTGAGCGGAGATCAACCGACCGACCGACCGGCCGCTGTCGTTGACGTATGCGAAGGGAACCCTAGGGTCGCGCTTCCGCCCGCTCGGAGACAAGGAAACGGAAGCGCGCGTGCATTTGAGCCCCCGGAGCTTTCGGATTTGGCTTGTTACTTTCTCTTCCTATTTTTTACGCTTCTTTGTTTGTTTCCGACAATGATGCTGTCGTCGCAGCTTTAGCTCGGCGTGCTCGGTAACCAGCGGGGCGACTTAGATGATGTCTGTGTCGTAATATGTTTTTTTTTTTTTTTTTGCTCGACGCAATTATCTTGTGTATGTATGCTTCGCCGTTGAAAAGGAAAGTGACGGATTTCACCGACCCGACAAACAAAATAGGCGATTACATTCTTTTTTCTTTTTTTTTTTGCGATTTCCGCGTTTTAGCCGTTTTAATGGCTGGTAACTTTTTCTTTTTTTTTTCCTGGGTTACGAGAGAAGCACAGGTGCCACTTGACTGATTTTTTTTTTTTTGTTTTGCTTAATTTGCTTTGAAACGTAATCGGCCGCACACAGCCGTCGATATTGTTAGGAGAACTTTTATTTCTTCGATTTATGGCTACTGCTTGAAGAACGTTGATGATGTTTTCATCAACTAGGGCCGAACACATGATTACGGGAAAAAAAAGAAGAATGAAGGGAAGGCTGCAAACACTCGCCCAAATATATATATATATATATATATATATATATATATAGTGCTTCTTTACGTAATCGATTTATTTTTCGCGACTTCCATTTTTCTGTCATCCGCGCACCTCGTTGCACAAACCCATTCCGCTTTCGGAAGGAACGTGGTGTTGTTTACGGGATTTTACTGTGTGTCAAATCGTCTTTGGTGTTGCTGTTCAAAGATACATTTCGCCGAAACACACGGTATTGTGCCTACCGATGCACTACGCAATCGCCAGAAGCTGTGAACCACCTCACACGAGTATTTTTGTTTTGTCCTCCGCGTGATAAACAATGCTGTCGTCAGCGTCGCGCATGGACGGCGAGGCGATCATGTCTCGTTGACGGAACGCGACCGTGACGCTGAAGTTTCGCTGGACATCGAGTATAAAACCTATGTCGATAAACCTTTCCTTCGACGAAATGGGATGCCGAGTCTTCCGGGCCAAGATATTTGTATTGGCATATTAAATAATGTAAGTAACATGATTTATCAACAAAGAACAGCCTTGTATTATCTATCTTTTACTGGGTCTATTAATGCGTGAATATTTTCTGTTTATAATGATAGGTCATTGTATATTATAGAAAAAATTAACCGTTTAAAAGTGTCTTACCCTTAAACGGACAGTGCCGGGAAAGGACGATGCCAGACATCTCCACAAGACAACGTACGTCTTGCTATACTTGTGCTGCAGTTATATATACGTGTTTGGCGGTATTCGCACGTTTCGAGCGTTTCTCGGCTGACGCACAAAACTTCACGTCGCAGCGTTTGAGAACGTGTGATTACATTACGTCGACAAACTACTCCGAGTTACCGTACGCGTACTTTGTATTCTGCCTGTCAATCTAATCATCGGATTGGTTGTCGTGCCGCCATGCTTCATGCGAAGCAGGGATAAAGTTTGATTTTCCGTATGTTAGTAGTGTCCAACTACTTTGCGAGTACTTACATTGGCGACCACGAACAACCGGGACGTCCCTGCTTTGCATGAAGCGTTGTAGCCTTACACGTGAAACACGAAACATTCACGTCCCGACAACTTGCGACCGTAAATCGCCGTACCGTATAGACAAGCGCAACCGTGTGAATCTTGTTTTACTCCCGTTCCTACCTCGACGTAAAACTGTAAAACTCCGCATACGTGCACGTAAAACACTCCGCCGTCTCGGACCAGGTCGTTTACCGGTACCAACGTCACTCTTCATTAATATCCTCGCATTTGCTATGTCGAACGAGTCGATGAGTTTAGAACATCTTAGGGCCGGTTGCACCAACGTCGCTTACCTTAACCCAAAGCGACTCTTTCCTAAGTCGGCTTAGCGCCCTAAACCGAGCTCGGGTAAGCACGGGTTTAAATTCCGGTTGCACCAACGTTAACCCGGCTTTACAGAAGCGCCCCTAGCTAAACGCTGGATTTGCCTAGGGAATGTAGGGACAAACAGAGCGAACTAGGGAACGCTCAGAGGGACGAATACGATTGGCGGAGAGGAATCTCGTGATGTAAACAAAAAACCTGCTGTAGTAGCCGTCGTCGCCGTCTGCTTTTCGCTGTATTTCTTCGGTGAGTAACGAATTAAAGGTCTCCCAATTCAATCATTTTTTTTTTTCGTTTAACTTTCAAAAAGAGAACGCTTTAAATAAACACAAACGCTCTTTACATCTGTGATTGTGTGTTTATTATCGGTTGATAACAGAATATTTTGACAGTGACAGTAGTTTTCGTGCTCACATTTTGAGATAAAGGAGCCATCGGGGGCCCCAAATCTCACCGAACGCGAGAAGGACGCTCTACTCGCTACATCGCTGAAGACAAAACATCATCGAGAATAAGTAGGCAGGTAAGATGACTACTAAAATCAAGTCATGCCTGAGACCGATGAAGTTCAAAACAGTGACGAACTCGCCACGGCAGCTGCGAAAATGCCCGGAAACCGTCGAATAGAAGTCGTCAAGTTGTCGTCGCCACGAATAGAAGTTGTCGTCGCCACAAATGAAATATATAAAGCAAAATATTCCTAAAAAGCGCGATCACCAGAAAAGTTACGGTTATGGAACGATACAGTTTTCTGAAGCCAAGATTCTACTCGCGAGACAAGGAAAATTCACTGAAGATTGTCTAGAAACTCAGAAAACAAAAGAAATTGACTTTTCGCTGTTTTATAACCTAAAAGCGCCGCAATCTGATGCAAACGGCAGAAGGGTCGACAATCAGCAGGGTCGACAATCAGCTGATCGCCGAGATCATGTACTGCCACTATTCAACGCGATCATCGGATTGAAGGTTATGCGTTGCAAGTAGAAATAAACAAGCTGGTAAATAACAATACGTTACAGTTACGCGAAAATCAGTAAGGTATACATACGAATAAGCTCGTTGACAGAATAACCAACGTGAAAGACAGACGTGAGACCCACAGCTCCGTACGTATCTCGGTTAGGGCTAACACGCACTGAGAGTGGAGATCCAGCTTGAAAACAGGGGTCGATAAACACTTCACGCGACAATATTTTGCATCCTTGTCACAATCGAAGGCCATTCTGTCGAGACTCTCACGCTGTCGTAGCCTAAAACACTTTGTACAACCAATTTCGTCCACCGCGTCGACCGCCACAAACCAGCCGCCATGTTTTAAATCCAGGATTAAGAAACAACCAAAAGCAAAGCGCCCAATGTTGAGCGCTTACGATAAGCGTAGTTTAGTGCTAGGTTTAGCGATAAGCGATTTTGGTGCAACCGAACGAAACCGAAACTTAGCTTAGGTTCCCGGCTAAGCTCCGCTTTACGCTAAGCGGCGTTGGTGCAACCGGCCCTTAGACACGTAAATGATTTCCTGTGACGAGCTCGATCCTTCATAGGCAAACTCCAATAATAAGACTCATAGAAAAACACGCACAACACCCAGCAACCGGAAATGGATATGGATGTTTCAAAATTACTGTTAATAAATATATATTTATTTTTTTTATTTTTTTTCTCAGTTGGGGTTATTTCACTATAAGAGAACCACTCAGGCTTTTTTTTTTTTTTTTCATGCCATCACCTCAGACAGTTCTGCTTTTCGTCAGAAAAAAATACATGAAATTTTAAATGAAGATACACAGGGAGGCTTAACGCGCTTCATGGCGTAAAACGAAAACCATTTTTTGTGTGTTTGTTTAAAATGCACCACAACCTTGCCACTTTTCTTCGTAACAGTTGACGGTTCGGTGTTAACTGACCCAAATTTGCCTGACTGAAGATTGATGGATCTTATGACACCCTTCATATGTAAAGACGAAGAGTTATCGTTTTTCGTTGATGACTTTCTGAGTTATATCATCGCCAACTTTCTTGGACATCAATGCCTCGGCCCATGCACTAAAATGATGATAACGACGGAACAACAACCAACGTCTCAATGTTCCACGTTAATATTTTAGACAGTTATAGAATATCAATAACCAATGTTCCACGGGAATATTTGAGATAAAAGTCATAGAATATCAACAACCAGTAATTAAGCTTTTGGACGCGTAATTTTTATTTCACTGCTCTACAATTTCGTTTTGTATTGAATCGTATTGGCCACATTCGGAAATGATCAATTTCAACTTTTCTTTACAAAATGTTGTAATGCTCCCCAGCGTACTGCAATTGCCTGGCTATCATAGAATGCAAGACAATTAGAACTTTGATACTTCCTCGATGATTTATATTCCACGGAATGTCCCAGAAAGTGGGCCATGATTTGAGAAGCTGTACACAGCAGGATAATTAGGGTATTTTGAATTCAAATGAAACAGTATGTTTCCAAGAAATGGGTGAGAAATACACGGGTTTTACTCCTAAACATGTATTTATCAGGCTCGGCGGACATTAGGTGGGGGATTAACTGGCGCGGTACGTTGGCAAATTAAATCAAATCTGTTCCTTCACTTTTTATTTATGGTTATACAAATATTGTTGCAATTGCACTATTGACGCAGTTACAAAGAGGTACTAAACCAATTTAAACACTTTAAGGAAAAGAAACAACTAGCTTTGAGCTATCCATCATTCAGTTTTACTGTTTTGCCATTCTGATTTCTAAAACTGGACGCAGAATTAAGGGTGCTTGAACTTCCGTCCACAAAAATACATAGAAGTGTGACGTAGTCGTTTCGCGCATCTCGTCATTATCGCCACCCGACGCGAGTACGTCACTCTTCCACATTACGGCGCTAATTCTGCGTCCAATTTGGAAATCATTTGAACACTGATTGATGAATATTTCGAAGCCAGTTTTTTTTTTTTTAACTGACTTAGTTATTATCGTAAATTTCGTCCATACTGTATCACGACCTGTAAACGCAATCCAAGAAGGTTTAGCTGATTAGTGAATTTACCGTGACGGTGATAATCTTATCTAATATCTGCCGAGCCTGACAAATGCATGGTGAAGACTGTAGACTACCTGTGTAACTCTCACCTTTCTTTTAATGTAAGCAAAGTAAAATCAAATACCCTGCATATGCGATCGACAAACCCTGCGGGCGCAGATATTATGCCTATAACAGTAGCGTCAATGAAAACAGCAATATAACCGAGGGTTCGTAATAATTAAAATGTTAAAAATGTAACCCTTAAAAAAAGAAGAACGCTATTATATGCTTTCACGTGGTTGCATTCGTTTCGTAAACCATCTATAGCCTTGCTAACGTAAAAATTACGAACCGTCAAGAGAAGAGACGCTGTATTAGATTCTTTGTTCAGTTCGCGCATAAAATAGATATGATATCCATCAACATTGAAGAACAGAATAAGAAAAAGTTTACTTGTGGCTGTGTTTCGCGCCTGCGAAGTACCCCCGAGTAAGATAATTTCCTTCCCAACTCTGCACCTTGTGGTTTTGATTAGTGCCAGACCCCGAAGCAAAATGCACGATAGAAAACAAACAAATCAAATTACAGCGCCGTTCGTTCGTTATTGGCGGCATCTGTTCACTACAACTCCCTGGTCGATGGGGTGGTGGCGGTTCTTTCCCAGCAGCCAGCACGAGCGAATTAGCTCGGCTGAAGGCTTCCGTTTATCAGTCGAATCGACCAACCCCAGACGTCAAATTATGGGGGATTACTTTTTCCCTCCGCGTCCTTGTTGTGACAATCGCGGGGCGGCAGGAAACGACTAGCCGAACTGTCACACTGCGACTGCCTCCGCCTGTCTCTTTGTTTCAGTTTTTTTTTGTTTTGCTCTATGTTTTTATTTTTTGTTTAAACGCAGCGTGGTAGTCTGCGTAATTACTGATTTTGAGACGCGCTCTGGGCATGCGCACTGCCGATCTCGGGCTTGTGCCCTGCGAGAATAAAAACTCGTAATAATAGTTCGCCGCACGAACTGTTTCGCGAGACAATTTGGCAATTTTCTCCGTGCGGTGTTGTGTTCCTGTGGCATTGGACATGGCCGAAAAACGTGGAGTTCGAACTTTGCTGGTAGCATGTGGTTGTTTTGGCTACAGTTGGCGTTTACAACAATGAGGCCCTTGGTTTTTAATCCAGGATTGATGTTTCTAAGGTTTCGCCCCGGTCTAGGGTAATTCATCGAGAGAGTAAATATGCACCAGCTAGCCTGCGCTCTCGATGTAATAAAATGAGATAGTCAGGTTTCTTTGTTGTAAGTCGGTTTAGTGCTTTAGTACTGTGCTGTCCACCTGAACACTCGGTGAAATATAGCCCAATATTAATAATATTAGTTTGCTAAATAATGTTCAGCTAGTAGTTAGTGTTACGTTTTGGAGTGTCCACACCACTTGACATATGAGTGGAATTTCGTATATGTCTTCCCCTCCCAAACCACCCCCCGAAACGAGACCAACAAGACCAGACCATATTCAAAACAAAACTTTTATGGTTGAAGAAAGAGATACAGCGGCCCCTTATCTTTGGTGTCGTAATATCCCAGCAGAAAATATTGCTATGCATAAGAAGGTAATTCCGATTGATGAACGCAGTTGACACCTGGCGAATTCGGAAAAATATCAATCATATCTAAAACGATACCTAAAATTTGGAAAACAAAATCCTGCATTGAGATTACGACATCTTAGGATCAAATAGAAGTTGTAATAGGTAACTTCATTTAAGTATACTAAAAATCCCGGGCTTTCTTACAGCTCAGGTTGACCTTATAGCATTCAGTTATATTAACATTATTTTTGTCTTTTTTTTTTTCCGAAAGAGTTATTTCGAGGTACTTATTTCTTCAAACTAGCTAGCACAGTTAGATGTCCGTTAACATTTACACAAGTTCGTTTATGATGCAGTAATATAGTGAAACAAACGCAGGTGACCGGGTTATCTGTACTTTTAGATTAGATTAAGATTGGACTGGGAAATATCCTGTGCACAACTTTTAAACCGCTTTGAGCAGAATATATATAGATCTTTTTCTTTTCTTTAAAGGGGGGGGGGGGGGCGGGGTTGCGGGGGGGGGGGGGGGGTTACTTTGCTCGAAGAGAATTGCGAGTGTAATGATGTAATACACTAAACAATGTGTCCAATACTCCAAATCGCAGGACGACGTTCTACAATTAGGAGGACGTCGTCCTCCAAATTGATTTGCCGTAAACGTCTTCGCATGGCTGGTAGACATATGCAAGAGGAGGTTTTTGCGTGCATATATTGTCAAAAATGCTCTTCTTTACCTAAAAAAGAAAATCCTTAAAAAGCAAGAAGAAAGAAAAAAAAAACTTTATCTAAACGCAGAGTTTAGTTTCTCTAAATGAAATAGTTTGCGCTCAGTTGGATGATTGGGATCATGACCAAGTTGTTTTGAGTAGGTGAGTAGCTACTTACATATATTCAATAGCAACACCTAACGTTACGACTGCACACACCTTTATATTTCACTGCTTACCGCTACGGAGTGTATGGTGAGAATCTGAAGAAAGAAGAAGAGGTAAGAGCGCGCAGCCACGTCAGAACGATGAGCCCTGATTGAAAGGCTTAGTGGGTTAATGCTAGCTGCCTTTGCCTCTACTCGCAGTTCGCAAGCCGGCGACCGCCGTTCGAACGCGAGACACGGTTGCTCAGATTGGAGGTATGCAGTGGGAATACCTTGCATCTATGTCTACCCACCAACCATTTTAATCAGAGCTCGGCGCTCTGATGACCCCGAGAGCCTTCATTTCCTCGTCTCTCTCAGTTTCTTTCCGTATAGCAATTTGTTCGCACAATCTTCAAGAAAAAAAACACTGGAAGTAGAGCGTTCGGGGCTAGGAAAGAAAATGCGGAGAAACCAGTGCAGGCAGGAATGGGGGGGGGGGGGGGGGGGGAAGTGTTTCTATAGCGAAGGCTCTCGAGACGTAATCCTTCAACTTGTGAGTCCGTGTGCCAAGAGGCTGTCTGATATAAAACAGACAACGTAGTGCACGCTCGTGCGGCTACATCGTTCGCACCCAGTCTTCCCATCCGAACTCTCGTTTTTGTTTTTCCACGCCACGTCCATCTGTATTGTTACACGATGGAAAAAAAAAAAAAACCGTCTTGATTTGGTATCACTTACGCTTTTCGCACATAAAACAAAAACAAAACCAAGAATGTTTTCAAATTACGAGGAACGAAAGTATGCAGGGAAGCTGGTTAGGAAAGATCATAATCTAAACCCTGATAGAAGGATAATTAAAATAACGCAAAAATTGATTTCTACTTTTCTAACTGTTTAGATGATAATGTTTGCGATTGAAGCTTTTTCTTTCCAAAGCTTTCTGCGAATTGGTATGCTTTTCAAATTTGCTGACGTCGAATACATTCATCGTCCTCATCGGGTATTTCTTTTGTTTTTTCATCGCCTGCCTCTGGAACGAGGGCGTTATAGTTTATCGTGGTCCTTGAACAAAATATCGATGGACACTACGCAATATTAATGTCTGACGGGAAGCCAGTTATTCCTTAAATAATACGAACTGAAACAGACGTATAGAAAGATATGGAGTAAGAAAATGATTAATGTACGTCCCGCATCGTTACTCCTGTCTGGAGTTTGCAACGTTCGGTGAGTAACATGTAATACCAAAACGCTTTCGTGTACAAAAACCTAAGGTAATATTTATTATACGCCTTCGCATTTGCCCCTTGTTGCTTTTGAAAACGTTTTGTGGTATATGCAACCAAGCACACGTGCCGCAACTGTGCCCTGAGTATAGGCTCTGTTTCCGTCAGTGTCCTGCGTCCTGTGCTTGACAATTTACTTGAGGTCGTCCCGCGCTGCGGCAACCGGCGTTAGTTTTGTTGATATTTTTGCCGCGTCAGTGGCTGAATTTGGACGACTGTCGTCGTATGGCGCGTTTTATTTGGATTTAATATCTTTAGCCTTCCTTCGAGGGGCTCGGGAGCGTAGTTCCATTTGCTGATACCGGTGACTAAAACGCCCACTCAAAATGTCGCAACCTCCATAGCGAATAAAAAAAATTACAACAATTACCGAAATTTAGAAATCGTTTAAACAAAATGACATGTCGTTGTCATACTTTTTGTCCACCCACGGTTATCTGGCGCTTGTTATTTATATGGTGAAAATTTTTACGTCTCATACGATAGTTTTAAATTGTAAACCAGGCTTTGCAGGCTCGAAATCTTCCAGGACGTTTTTATGTTTTACTTTGTCTAAATAACAGGTAAAGAATCTGACACATGTTTTTTTTTTTTTGTTATTTCTGTTAAAGAGCGCGACAGCCATCAATTCGCTGTCTCGGCGACGCGGATTATGCTCGTTAGATGTGGACACGCATGTTCCCGCCAACGCGAAATTCGGTGAAGCACATGGGATTAAAGAAGCACGTCATTTATTTTATACAGAAAGGTTAGTCTTGCTTCTTTTGTCCACCTTTTGCGTGCCTCTGAATCGCGTCGTTTAATGTTTTCTCAATATTTGTTTTTCAACGTGTGCCCCGCTCAATTGGCTTTCCATGCACGAAAGCTTTGTCCTTTACGTTTCAATCTTGTTTGATTTAGTTCATCCACTCGACTTCGTGTATCACTTTTAAACCAATTTTCCGATTTTTATATGCCCTTCGTTGTGAACTAAAAATGTTAATATACGCAGTCACGAGAAGAAGGAGTGCTTAACGTCGCGTCTGTACTGCCCAAACCTCACAGACACTGTGGGCCTTTTTTTTGTTTATTAGTCGCTGCAAAGTGTTACAGACGTTAACGAAATAGAGCTCCGATAATTCCGAGGTATTATGAGGATACTGGCATTTTTAATATTGATATAAATATCGCAAATATAATAAAGTACTAGCCTGGCCTGATACGCATCGACCTTAATTATGCTGAAACTATAAATACATCGTTCTTGGCAGAACGTGAAAGAAGAGAAGTAGTTTGCACCCCGCTCGCTTAGAGCTGCTGTAATCGAGTTGTAAGATTATCTCACAAATTTGACGCATCTGCTACGGCCGCATCATCGAAATGTAAGCCAATGGGTCGTAACGTCTAGGGTCGATGGGAACCCACCACCCCACTTTCTCGAAAACAATTTCTCTTCTTCAGTCCCCCCCCCCCCCCCTCTTTTTTTTTCTGCGCTACTTTTTTATTTAGTTGATAGGACTGAACTCTTTGGTCTCTGACAGCTTAATTAACGCAGGGCGTGCCGAGTCCGGTTATCTCGCTATGACTCCTAAACCAATGAGATTTCAGCATTGTCCGGTAAGGACGCTGAAGAAAGAACGACGAGAAGTGAGAAGCGGAAACATAAAAAGCCACGGCTGGCGTTTCTTAGCTGTAAGCGGCCGTGTTTACATGGATGCGACAGTATCGAATCGAGAGGGAACCATTCACACGTGCCCAATCCCTCTTCTTCTTTCTCTTCTACACCAATCACAATCGTCATATGTCGAATCAATGCGCTTCGGTCGCATCTCTGTGTATCCGTAGCTAGTGACTGTGACTGCAGGTAAGAGCTGCGAGGCTCCTGCAACGAGGAATGCTTAAAAAAAAAAAAACTCTCATTAAGGTTTATTAAATAGACGCCATTTACTTGATTAGGAGTTTCATTGTGTATGAATTAACTGCTCTCTTCCCATACGTGGTTACTTTTGGAAGGAAGCCGATTTGTAACTCGATCGTCAGTGCTGTCTAATTCTGATATGTGTTCGTACATCACCGTACAATCACCACACACATTGAGCGTTGATCCACGAGGCATTCTCAATAAAAAAACGGGGAATTTCTATACGGTATTTCGCCGCGCCGTTTTGTCTTTGTTTCTATACGGAGAACACGCTTGCAGGAGCACGCAATCCGAGGGTTGTGCTCAATTATCACTCAACTAAGCGAAGGTTTTACGCACGCGTTGGCATGAAACTGTGTTACTCCCATCGTTAACACGAAGGGATGATGTTCTTGGGTTGCTATACGTGTGGTGAGGCACGTATTGCTTTTTTTTTTTTTTCTCTCTCTCTTCGGCTTCCGAACAGTTCACGTCCTGTGCAATGTGTGTAAGCTGTAAAAAGCGAAATCACAAAAGTTTATTCATTTGTGACGTTCTTCTTTATCGAACGGCGAAACTTTCTTGTTTCGAAGAGTATGCAGCGATGTCTCGTTTGTACGGACACCTCCGTTCCCCCAGAAAATTGCCCACAACGGGAGTTTTCCATAAGAACGAGACAAATAGGCACGTATTTCCCCCTTTCTCTCCGAAAGTGGTGTCCGTATAGTGGGGTATTCATAATAACGGGGTCCATATTAACGAGACATGCCCGTACTAACTTTTCGAAGCTGAGACATATACCAAGCAAATCTAATATCTTTTCGTTCGTTTATTTTCCGCTCTTTTTTTATTGTACTTTATAAACGTGTACCCGAAACACGGCGGTAGCGTTTGCTAGATGAGTTAAGGGGGCGATAAAACGATTTTCTACTTTCACTAAATACTACTCGAAATCCCCCTTAATGTTAATGACTGAATAAACTTGCCTTAAATTTTCTTTCTCGCAAAAAAAAAGAAAAAAAAAAAACCTAGAAATATGAGCATCGTTTATCCCCTCAACTCGGTTCTTGAACAAGCGGTCATGTGGCTTTGTGCCTATCTTATCACGCCAACGTTAATCATAGCCACGTGCTGGAGTTCGCAGAGTAGAAAACGCGTGCTGAGCTCCTCATCATCGCAGTGGTTGGACACGAGCAACAAGCCGAGTGTCCGCCGAGGCACCGATTGTTCCGAGCCGAAGTCGAGTGCTCACGCAGTTCTCGTGTCCATTTCATGAGCCGCGCTCGACGGTCGTCAGTCAGGTGGTTTCCAACCCACAATTACGTCATCAGGCATTGTGAAAGCAAGATTGAAAGAAATGGTCCCCTTTTATCCTCGCAATTTCATCGCGAGAAAGATGCCTATGAATCAGGGGCAGTCTGTGCATGGGCCTGACTACCCCACTGAAAAAATTATATGAATTTATTTCTGATATGTTTATTGGACACCGTTTTCATATCAGAACTTAATATTTCATACCAGTTTCATACGCTGCATATCAGTTACACTAGGCTAGGCGGCGCTAGGTACCACCCAATTCATGTGCTACAAAAATATTTTTATTTACTCACGCCACCATGTAGATACATCGAGCATACCACTGGCATCAGCTAACATATACATTGAGCGCATACACATACACGGCACAGCAAACATGAATACAACAGCATACCCAATAACTACTTCTGAGCTCTGCGCTTCCGCCTTTTATACAGGTCGTTTTGTAAGTACGGAGTTTTTCGGTGACCACCTAAGCAATAAATAATATTCTCAACATGTTGGACTTTTTTCAGTAATGTCATACCTCTGAGAGTATTTTGAACGCCTCAGGGGATAAATCTCTTAATAAAAAGTAAACGCTCATGCCGTAGGTATTTGAAAGCCAGTATTAAAGTTACCAGAAAACATAATCCATGGATAACTCGCGATATCCTACATCTAAAACGAAAAATCAATCGTGCGAGGAAGGGAAAAAGACGTTTAAATATCAATGAAATGCGTACAAGACTGAAAGCTACGATTCGTCTTGCAAAACAAAAGTATAACAATATAACTTTGCATACGTTCCTTCGGGAATCACCCGATAAGTTTTGGAGGTCATTGTCCCCGGCTCGAAAAGACATTTCCAAACTTATGGTTTCGGACAGATTAGTTACGGATGACTGTGCCATCGCTGAATGTTTCAATGATTATTTTTCGTCTGTTTTCACCTTAGATAACGGCATTATTCCTTGCATAAACCTGTCACCCAGCCTATCAGTGTTACCCGATATTTTTATCTCTCCCGAGGGACTGTTTTCAGCGTTGCTTAATCTTTCGACAAAAAAAGCTGCTGGTCACGACGGCATTCCAAATATGTTCCTGGTTCGCTATGCAGAATGGTGCTCAAAATATCTTTATCTAATATTTAAAAAATCATTG
The DNA here is from genome assembly GCA_013358835.2 of Ixodes persulcatus. Classification (NCBI taxonomy): domain Eukaryota; kingdom Metazoa; phylum Arthropoda; class Arachnida; order Ixodida; family Ixodidae; genus Ixodes; species Ixodes persulcatus. The sequence continues at coordinate 1,426,786 of JABSTQ010010551.1, forward strand.
TCGGAGTCCGTTATTCCTGTAGAATGGAAAATTGCCAAGATCGTTCCCGTTCACAAATCTGGATCCCATCTTTTGCCTGGGAACTTCCGGCCAATTTCTTTGCTTCCTTACTGCTCTAAACTTTTAGAGCACGTTGTTTTTAAACATTTGGCAGCGTATTTAGAAAATCACAACTTTTTTAACGTGAATCAACATGGTTTTCGTCATGGCCTTTCAACCACGACGCAATTACTTGAAACCGTTCATGATTTTGCTGAAATATTAAATCGTTCTAAACAGGTTGATGTAATTTTTCTTGACCTCGTCAAAGCGTTTGACAGAGTGTCACACTGTAAACTGCTCTAAAACTTAAATCAATCGTGCAAAACGATATCATCTACTCCTGGCTTGAAAATTACTTGCTAGAAAGAAAACAGTACGTTCAGATAAACTCTAGTGCCTCCTCGCCAGTCCCTGTGCTATCAGGCGTTCCACAAGGGTCAGTCCTTGGGCCTTTACTTTTTTCAATTTTTATAAACGAAATCACTGCTAACATTCCTGTGCGAGCACGTTTATTTGCGGACGATGTTGTTATCTTCAATGAGGTAAATGATGTTAGTGACCAGACGTTACTTAACAGCTGCTTATCCAAGATCCACGATTGGTGTGACTCGTGGCAGATGTCACTAAACGTTAACAAATGCGTTCGAATGCATATAACCCGCAAAACTAGTTTTCTTTCCTATAATTATTCCATTAACAATACTGCCCTAGCCGAAGTAACTTCTTATAAATACCTCGGTGTGATCATTTCAAACGACCTGCGTTGGAACACCCATATTAAGTACATTGTTCGCAAGGCATTAACTAAGCTCTGGTTTCTACGGCGAAATTTAAAGCAAACCTCATCGGATGTAAAATTAACAGCCTATAAAACGTTTGTTCTGCCTATATTAGAGTATGCATCCGTTGTCTGGGACCCGTTTACTAAAACCAACATAAATTTACTTGAGTCCATTCAGAGAAAAGGCTTGCGTTTCATATACAACAAATTTCAGAGACAATACCCGGTTTCCGAACTATATGTGTGTTCCAGCATTAGCCCATTAACCCATAGACGCAAGTTTCAAAGATTAAAATTTTTGCTCGACCTACTAAACAACCGATTTAATATTGACACCTCTAGATATATTTCACCTGCTCTTCATAATTACCCCACGCGAAATTTTCATTGTAGATCATTACAAGAGTACAGCTGTAGGGTCGATGTATTTAAGTTTTCATTTTTCCCAAGGACCATTCATGATTGGAATGCCCTACCCAGTCATGTAATAAATGCTTCATCTGAGTCATCACTCATTGCTAACCTCCGCAGTTTCTGTAACTCCTGCGATTGACGGTATTTCTTGTAGTGTTTTTTTTTTCTTTTCTTGTTTTTTTTTTTTTGTTTTTTCTTTGTGGTTGTTTGTTTGTTTTTTTGCCTTAATTTTTATTCAATACTGTATAATGATGACATTGATTGCCTTATTCACGTGTGCTAAAATGACTAGAAATGTATGCTTTGTACAACATTATGTACCCCCTCCTACCACATCTCCCGAAGGAGATAGTAGTATCAATAAATAAATAAATAAATAAATAAATCAAGCCGCTCTTCTGCGGTTCCAAGCCACGTGTTTGTTTTCCCGCGCGGCACGTCGTATACGAAAAAAAAATTATATGAATTTATTTCTGATATGTTTATTGGACATATTCATATCAGTTGGCAAATGTTGCATATCAGTTCTTATAGGTCGCATATCAGTTTTTGGGTATCTCATATCAGTTTCATATATCGCATATCAGTTTTTGGATATTTCATATCAGTTTCATATGTCGCATATCAGTTTTTGGATATTTCATATCAGTTCTTATATAGGTTCATATAATTTTTTTCAGTAGGGATAGGACCAGCACGCCTCTGCAAAGTCATAAACATTCCAATCCAATATCCTTTCATGACCCTTTCAAAATAAATCACACATAACACAACCCCTAGACTGCAGGTAAGCGAAGGACGACACACGCACGAACATTTTAATGGGAAAGCATTAACTGTCCCATGGAGCGGAGCCGGCGTTGGCCGTAACTTGGAAGAAACGGCGGAGAAATTCCCTCCGCGGAACGGCTCTTAAAATGGCTGCGACGCGGCCCGCGCGCCGGATAGTTCCAAGGAACTCCACCCCACAGGGGAGGCCACTTGGCGCTGCTCCCGCACGCCGCAGCCGCGCACACCCGCCGCTGCCCAGAGTCCGGCCGGCCGGCGTCCGCAAAGGCTGCCCCGCTGGCCTCTGCAGAAGATAGCGGGGCGCGCAGCTTGTAGAAATACGCTACGTATACGAATGCTTTCGCATTCCTGCAAGTAAGCAGCCTTAAGTGTCCTCCTGTTTTTTTTTTGTTTTTTTTTGTCTGTGTAGGATTTCATAATAAAGCACTTTTCATGTGAAATACATTTTCAGCTGTGTTCGAAACTTCTCGTGTGCGTGTCGTCCTTTCGTCACCTGCAGTCTCGGGGTGTTACGTTTAATCTTCACCAGTTCGTTTGAACCCTGACTTTCTGTTCACTAAAGCTAATTCTGTTTCAAGGCGACGACTCTCGGCTCTGGCGTGGTCCTCAAAAGACTCGGTACTATTTGCTCGGAAGCTTTAGCAACTGTAAACAAGCATGAAGAAAAGAAAAATTTTAAACCTACAAATTAGCAAAAGCATACATCGCAGAGGGTCAACACTCCTCTAAGTCCACCGTGCTTTGTAGCATGCTCGAAAGCCGGCAAATCTTCGAAGAGAGGAGACAGACGCAAAGGGCATCCTGCCCAAGCCTCGCAAACAGAACCAAAACTTCCTCAAAACATCTTGTCACGACATCATACACAACCGTAAAGCAAGTGGCCCGACCTATAGAAACTCCCCAGCACAGACAAACAGATGCGAGGGCGATTGACATTGGGTCTGCTGCAGCAACAAAGATCCTCATCAAATCCCAACACGCTTCGCGTTGCGGATCAGACCCTCTCGCTATTGAACTACTCCAAGTTAACAAAAAAAGACCCCCCTCCCCTCTCCCTCCTGGCAACGAGAAGGAACCGCTGTGGCGTCCCGGGGCAAGAAAAGCGGGTATAGGTTATCAGGTTTCTCGGCCAGTCCGGCGAGTCTTCTCCGGCGATAGGAAAAAGGGCGCTTCGGTCCTCTTGGAAGAGCGCGTCGCGGACGCTGCTCCGTTCACTCGTGTCGTCCCCGTGCTTCTCCTCACCGATACTCAGCCTAAGGTGCAAAAACAAAACAAAAAACATATAGAATATTACAAAAGAGCGCGCACACACACACACACACGCCCACTGCCGAAAGCGCATGCGCGCGCGAAAACGCACACACACGCACACGTAAAAGGTACCATCATGGCGATCCTCCCTTTTTTTCGTTCGTTGCCTGGTCGTTGTGCTCCTTTACTAAAGCCTCCGGCGATTTTATTCCGTTGCTCTTTGGTGTTTTTCTTTTAAGGGGGGGGGGGGGGGGGGGCGGGGCGAACGGGTCGCTATTCCCGTTGGAGAGTGGTTCAGTCATCGATGAACGTGGGATTTATAGTCAGTTATAGCTTATACGTTACAAAACGAACGACCGTTGGCGCCTTGTGATTCTACGTCACGGGATGCGCTGTTAGTTAAACTTTGTTGTTTATGAGACCCTCTGGGAAATCCCTTCATGTTAAGTGCCTGTTGTTGTATAGCACTATATGTAAAAAAAAGAAGGCGGTCGTTGGGCCCTCATTTGCTGCTCTCTAAAAACAGGCCTAGACGCGCAATAAAATAGATTAATAATATACTCTAAAAGGCGCTAATTATCCAACTGAATCGCGTTCTACGTGTTATCTATACTACATAACGCGTAGAACAACGATACTCCTTCTAGCAGTGGTGCTGAGTTTTGAAAATCATTGAACTAGAATTGGATTTATGCCAATCATACCATTTTATCAGTTCACTTGAACCTTTACCTCTCACTAAACTTGAGTATTGGTTTTTATTTTATTGTTGTTCATTTTAAGGCCCTCGTGATTACGTTCTGGGTGTACGACCGACGTGCGATCATGTATCCCTACTGCGTGGGGGACGTTAAAAACCCCAAACAAAGAGACTACTGCACTGCCTAAATTTGTCCTCTGCAGTGGAGACACTATAGTCTATTTTGGCTGACTACGTTCTCAGTGTCTGCACAGACTCTAAAAAATGCCTGCGCGTCCACTTACCCGCAAAACACTCAAACAGCCAATCTCTGCGATCTATGAAATCAGCTCAGAAAATGCGGAGGCAGAACATCTGTTTAGACCTCAAAATTAAGTCTGCGCCATGGCATTACGTAATGCAAGCATGACGTTTTTCATTGCGTAATTCCACAGCGCAGACTTCATTTTGAGGTCTAGACAGTTGTTCCGCCTCACCATTCGCTGAGCTGATTTCGTAGATCGTAGAGATGGGCTCTTCGAGTGTTTTGCGGGTAAGTAGACGCGCAGGCATTTCCTAGAGTGTAGCCGCGATGCTCGTAATGTGAAGGAAGCATAATCCGAAGAAGGCGTCATGTAACATAAATCTTTACGTGGCACATTTAGTGATCCCCAGTTGATCGAGGTGTGCCAGATGATCTTTCCTTTTTTGCAATCTAAACCTTCGAATTTAATTGCTCACTAGGCGCGTCTGTTCAGTCACACTTGTGTGCGGAAACTATAGTCACCGGAAGTTTTCTGTTCATAAGAAGTTGGATGGTCAGACGAACAGAGTTACGTTTAAGCGTTCACAAATATAAAACTCCGCTGCGCACACTCTAAAAAAAAAAAAAAAAAATCTTAGAGTTTATTTGTTTTCAAAACACAGAGACAGTCAATTACGGCAAACAGTAGAGGAATTTCAGCGAATGATCATATTCAGCATACGACTAGACCTGTAAACTGCGATGTGCACAGGAATAGCGTGGCATTTTAATTGCCCATTGCACCTGGGTACCTTTTTGTTTTTATAGTCCCTGACAGTGACTATAAAAAAAAGACGGGGGCGCGGCGAATCTGAAGCGGCGGGAACCACGGGAGAAAGTGGCTAGGGACTGCACGTCGGCGCGAGGCAGACCCAGATCGTTGAGAAAAAAACCCTTTGGCGGCGAGAGCGGGAGAGACCGCAGCGCGAGGGGAGGACGGATCGCAGAACCTGTTCTTCGAAAGCACCGACTCCGGCCGAGTATCTAGGTCGAGGTGTTCGACGACCGGTATGCGGAGTCGCCGGTGGGCGCTGCGTGGATAGCCTTTTCCACTGGCTCGCGCAGCTTAAAAAAAAAAAGAAAAGAAAAAGAAACTAGCTTGACGCCGCGAGATGCGCGAGTGTTGCTCCTTTATGCGAGCTGGCAACCCATCGTGTGAGCCAGGCGAAGAATGAGTTGTGGGACGCGATTGGCTTGCGAGATAGATACACTAAGGGAAGAACTGCAGGAAGCTTTATATCCTATGCTCCGTTTCATTCTTAGTGTACAATTAATAAACGGAAAGTCAAGGCGCAAACGAGCTGGTCGAGACTAGATACGATTAGACGTTCTGTCTCATTGTGGCATTTGCTAAATAAGCGCTTTTAAGTGGAATACATTTTTAGCTGTGTTAGAGATATTTTGTATTTGTGTCGTCTTCTGCTTAGCTCAGTGTCGGGGTGTGTTATGTCTCAGTGTACAAACCCGTCAAAGCTGCTTGCCCGATTGTGTGTCTTAATCTTGCGGTTTGTTTGAATGAATCTTGGGCAAGAGATGCAATATAGGGGAGGCCAAGCTCTCGCTCCAGCAGCTTTGGCACCGTCGTACGAGGTGCACTAGGTATGAAATGAATTATGGACTGTAGGGATCGGTGGCGGAACGTGGTAACACGCTCCGTGTTACCACATACCGCCACCGATCCCTATAGTCCATAATTCTTTTCATACACGAAGTGAAAGATCGAGATGCAGAACCCGCTGGGACCCTGAGCTCAATATCCCCACCCCTGTTCTTTTGAATCTGGATGAGTTTCGTACCGGCGTGCGGTCGTGTTATAAGGGAGTTTTCGTAGACCGCGTTTACCCCTCCGCTAAGCCCTCCGAAACCCGCTACGATACCCGGAACTCTACAGTCAAGGCTATCGGCGCGCAGGCGCAGTAGCTACTTCTTCGTTGCGGAGGGCTTAGCGGAGGAGGAAACGCGGTCTACGAAAACTCCCTATTACTGCTGCATGCGTAACGGTGAAGACCCCAAGATAGCAAGCATGCAGTACTACTGCACTGGCGAAATTTCTTGTCTGCAGCAGAGACGCCAGACGCCCACTGAGACGGCCTAAGCATATACGGGACACACTTAATTAATTAATTGTCCTTGGCTGTCTGACGTTCAGGATTTTAGCTATCCCGATAACTATAGGGTTGCATACGAGAAAAAATAATATAGAAGGATGGAGTGAAAACCATGGTATTGGCATAGCTATCGATTTGAAGTCAACATGTATGCGGCGAATGACGACTTAGGGAAACTCTTGTCTTGTTGATGAAAGATCGATGATTGGAGATTGATTGATTGAAAAAAAACAATTTTTTTTAAATGCCCTATCAAGTTGTTTTTTGCCACAGGCGCTCTAGACTGGTAAAACACAAAATTGAAGCCGTGTTCGCCAAGAGCGTCGATTAGACTTCGGTGACAAAGCACAGCGTCATCGTCGAGAGAGTTCAATCAGCGCTCTCCGTTAACTTTGTCTTAACTCTGTGTTCGACGAGTCCAGGGCCAGAGATGTACTTTTTCAAGCTTCGATTTTGGAAACATGTGGGAAAACCAAAACTACCAGCTTGTAAACGGAGATAAGACTGTTTGCCAGCTGTCGAGATTAAAGTCGGCGTAGTGGTGATAGCGGTTGCGTGACTATCGTATCCCGGGAGACGTTTGTTCGGGATTGGCCATACGTAAAATTTAGGGGGCAGACACAGGGACTTCACAAAACAGCTGCCATTAGAGAGTTTTCGCATTACGCATAGGAGCAGACGCAAGCACTATCCGTTTGTGTTAGCTTTGCGTGCTCCCCGCTGCGCATGAGTATCGTCGCCACTGGCCAATCCAAGAACGCAGTTAGGGCTCCGCGCACGCGCAGTGGAAGGTGCAACACTAGCACAACGCAAGTGCAAAGTGCTTGCGTTCGGTCGTATAGGCACTACTAAAGCTCACTATTGTCAGGGTAGACAGCAGCGCAAAAGCACGGGCTCCGTGAGAATGGAAAAGTCAGGCTCCCGTGGCAAAAGGCAAGAGCGTTAATGTTATCAATTATAATATCAATTTTAACGTAAATCGGAGCGTCATTTCACAGAAAAATAATTTTAAACTTTATTAAGTCCAGGTAAAATGGAAGAAAGTTGGTACAGTTACCTCAAAGAGAGAAGATACAAAGGGGGAAACAAAAATACCGAGCATTTTGTTACAGAGGTGGGACGGGCGTTGGTAGTGACATTTTTCGATAGGCACGAGTAATGGACTGTCCTTTGCGTCAGATGGTCAAGAGGCGTCGTCGGACAAAGGCTTGTTGCATCAGTTTGTTGATTTCTCGGGGTCCCTGTCGCCATCTTCGTCGAGATTGTTATGGTGGAAATAAAAAAGCAATATTGTGTGCATCAAAGTATTTTTTGTGTGTGTGGGGAAAGAGAGGGACTATTAGCAGAAACTCTCACAATGCTTCGAAAGAACTGGAAGAGTTCTAAGCCAGGCAGGCTCTAAGCTGCTTCTCTGACCAGACTTAAAAGTATATTTTTCAGTTCTAACGATGCGACATGACCAACCACTACATGGGTGTCTTTGAAGAAGCAGAACCAACGAAAACAATATAAGTAATCCGATGCAATAATGTTTGATCATCGTCAAAAAATTTTCCAGTTTCAAGCAATCACTGGAGTTGCCTTGAGTTCATGTCAACGAATTCTGACGAAGAACCTCACGTGAAACAAGTCAGTGCGAAATGCGCTCCTTCTTTGCTCTCTAAGGCTCTGAATCCGTCACACAACCACTGCATGGTTGTGTGACGTGAACTAAAGGGCCGATTGGAAACTGACTGATCAACACAGTACAACAACAGTCCCCCCCCCCCCCCCCCACTACTCTTCAAAATTTAACCCCTGCGGTTTTTTAAACGATATTCTTTTCCCTCCCCTCTTTCCGCGAGGACAAGGAAGTCGGGACTCCTCCCCCGTACCGCGCAAAGCGAGCGAAGGCAAGCGGAGAGGAGAGCCCTGGCGTCCTGCCAACAATTTCGCAACGAAGGCATACGCGATCGAATCATCGTGTCGTGTGCTTAAAGCGGACGACGCGATGATTCGTGATGAGAAGACGAATCGTGTTGTCTGCTTGAAATACTTGTTTTCAAACATTACTCGTGTTATGTGAAATCACACTTTGGCAGTATCCCCCATACAAAAATGTCCTATGGTCGGCTATAGAAAATTCTTTGTATGGTCGGCTTTAGCTATTTGGCCCAATTAGCTAAAGAATTTTCTATGGCTGTCTAGCATTTTTTATGGCCGCCTTTATGGGCCTCTTTAGTTTTGTCTATGACCCTATCGCTGTGCAGCCATAGCGGTCTTTAGCTTGTCGAATGGTTGGCTAAAGACTTCTCTATGGCTTTTCCTATGGCTCTCTTTAGCCAGCAAACTCTAAAAAAACTTTTTTTCTTTAAGTTCCCCCGACGTGTGAGCACTACATGGTAGATATACATACATCTCTGAACACACAGAATACACAGAACACACACAGAACACTACCCCACAAAAAAAAAAAAGTGACAACGCAGCGCCGCCGGGCTTTTCTATATATGCTATGTTCGCACTACCTGTATATATGGCAGTCTAATGTTTGAATCCGACTTTTCCGGTGACCCATTATTTGTCGCAAAAACACGGAGAGGCGGAGCAAATATTGTTGGTACTTAATACATTATTTGAATTGTCTCTTGGAATAGCCCCCATCTCTTAATTCAAAACCCTGAAAAAAGAAAATGTAGATCATTAGGCTAATTAACTAAAATTTATTAATTATCTTTTTAATAAGTTTGATGAATCACTTTGACAATGCAGTGATGACATGCAGTACACTGGTGCTGAAGATTGCAATCAAGCTACTGCTTGATTGCAGTGTTAGGCGCGAGTGTAATTTATTTTCACATTTGGGGGGTAATAATTCATTTTAATTGTTGCACAAGTATTTCAATGGATTTTTCAAACAAACAATATTACTGGTTTTCACGACTCGTTGTAACAGCAGAGAACACATCTTGGGTCACGGTTTGTCACCGGCATTACAGAAATTCAGTATTGATTTAATTTTCTAACGTGGAGTGTTTTTACTAAAAAGTAAGCGCCCGTAGTGATTTTCTATAGGCATGGAAAGAAAATTTATTGGTTCTTAGTCCTTAGACTCGGGGCCATAAATTTTTCTATAGACGCATAAAGACAATTTATTGGTTTCCAGTCTTTTAACTCGGGGCCAAGAATTTTCTATGGGCGGGTAAAGAAAATTTATTGGTTCGCTGTCTTTAGACATGGGGCCATATAATTTTCTATAGCCATCTAAAGAAATTTTATTGGTTCCCAGTGTTTAGACTCAGGGCCATAAAATTTTTTATAAACGGTTAAAGACAATTTATTGGTTCCCCGTCTTTAGACTTGTGGCCATAGAATTTTGTATAGGCGGGTAAAGAAAGTTTATTGGTTCCCAGTCTTTAGGCACAGGGCCATAGGTTTTTCTATAGCTGGCTGTAGCTGGCTTTATGGATTTCTATGGCCGACCATAGAGGGCCATAGGGGGTGATAGCCTGCCATATCATTTTCCATAGACGACCATAGACCATTTTTGTATGGGCCAGTTGCGACGCAAAATGTTGAATGGTTCTAGAGACTTGCACCGCGCTTGCCCACTCCAGGAATTACTGGTGGCAGTCGTGAGTCGAATCCACGACGCCAATCACAAGGGCTACGGTAATTAATCACCGTCTCACCTCCGTCCTCAGGTGCGTGACGGCACCATTCCACCCGCATTGTGCGACCGTGCTACATCTATCGCTTTCGTTTCATCTCACATTGTGTGCAAAAAATACGACTTTGATTTTTTTTTTTTTTTGTTTTGGAGATTTGGATGAGGTAAAGTTGAAAAGAACTGAAGCCTCTCACTTTCGATGTATTCCAGAACTGTTTTGAAGAACAGACAAAGCAGTAGAACATGTACATTGCATCTTAGGAGTACTTCGGGGGTGTGTAAATTTTAGAAATGCTCTAAGCAATATGCAAGTTTTGAAGAAACAAAAAGCGATTCTAAATTTTTAGAGGTCCTTCCTGGTGCGTAATGACCTTCTACGTTTAATTTTTATAATTAAAGATTTTACTATGTCAACCCGCTAAAATACTGTAAACGACTAAATTTTCGCTAGGACCTAATTTTCGCGAATTTCCCGAATCGCCTACAATTCGCGAAAAATAAGTCCCGCGAACAATACGGGCAATATGTGAACGCTACGGAAGCTACACTCGGTTCGCGAAAATTAGAACCCGCGAATAATTTAAAATTTTCAGCTTTGGCCCGGATCGCAAAAATTTGAGCCCGCGAAAATTAAGTCGTTTACAGTATATAGTAGTTACGACTTTTCTACGGGATTGATACAATGTAAGTAGTACTTAAGTGTTAGTCCTCGGCGAAAAGTAAGTTTTTTAATCGTTTTAGTGCTTATAGCTCCGTACTTTCTGCAAAAGCCAAAAAAATAATGAAGTTAGAAAACATTGGCTATACAATTTATAAGTTATCAATGAACTTCAAAAAAAAAAAAAAAACGCTCGGGCACCAAAATCTTTTACCACAAGATAAAAATAAAATCTTTAGTTGGTTGTGCACAAGCATCACATTTACTGATGAATCGTTACATTTAAAATATAAGAAATTTTTGTACTATACATCATTTATTTAAATCAGGACATTGGCCCCAATTGAGTTCAGAGGCCCTCATTGTTTCTTACTTAAGAAAATGTGGAATGCAAACAAATTAACTAAGTAGACGCATTCTTGTCCAGCTCGCTTGCACCTTTGCATTTAATTTGCATTATAATCTTGTCTTGTTTTTTATGCTGCCTTTTGAGATGCGTCAGTGGGGCAACAACGGAACTCCTACTACTAGAGTGGACGTGCAATGCAGGCTGATTTTTTTTTAAATAGTAGCCTTAATAGTGCTTATAGGAGTAATATAAATAAAAAATCAACTATTTTTTTTTGTTCCGAGTTTTATTTGTGCCTGACTGGTAGGTAAAAAAAAAAAGAACGTGTCTGGCTTCTTCACAGGGGATATTGTTAGCTAGAAACATTATACCCAAGTACTCTGCTCACAAACTAAAAAAAAAAAAAATAATTAAGCAATGAGGAGCAACATTTCAGCAATCAATTTACTATTTTTACATTTTGCTACTTAGTTGATTGATTTCTTGCACATGTCGCCAGAAGTACCACTATTGCAATGTCATCCGAGTTAAGCAAGCTGAATGTGAGGCTCCACTGCGTTTTTCACACGACCTCCTACTGATACCAGATTTCTCTTTCGTTACGTCAATGTGTGAAAACCAACGGGTAAGCATTTAGTTCTCATCAGGCTGCTTGTTGTGCCAAACCTGTTCGTATATAGTTCGTGTGATTTTGATACAGTCGTGTCTCGTTAATATGGACCCCGTTAATATGGATACCCCGCTATATGGACACCACTTTCAGGGACAAACTGGGAAAATACATGAATTTTTGTCTCGTTATTATGGACAACTCACATTATGAACGATTTTTTACGGGAACGGAGGTGTCCATATTAACGATACATCACTGTAATTGAAGTCACTTTCATTGTGCCAATTTAACTGATATTACTATATACTACGTATGTATATCTTAACACATGACTCTAATGCACCTTTGGCCCTCGTAAATGCAGTACCTCGTTTTTCGTAACAACTCGTCGCCATTCGATGCGTTTTTTTTTTTTTTTTTTTGCGAACGTTTTTAAGTGACTCTGAATCTATTTAAATCCGTGGAACTCATTTAGGGCTACTAACTTCAAAGTCTGACTTAAACCGGCCGTCAATTGATTGAATTCACGCTTATATCTACCATACTTCACACACACACACGCACACAGAAAGACCAGCAAACGTGCACTACAAATTCGCAAACCGCCTGGTACATTTACTACCGCATCACCAATGCAAATCCACTATTATCGCGGAACGAAGGGAAGCGACTGGTTAGAAGATGGCGATCGCTGTGCACGCGAGTCCTACTTTCGCCGCTACCGCCCTTAAAAATTCCCGGCGGTGCCTACGTACCTTTGCCGCAGCACTTTAACTCCGGAAAGGAGTCTTCACCACTCTCCACCTGGGCGTTCCAGAGAAAGTCACCTATAAGACAATTTGGAAGATGGAACCGCGATTATGCGTCAGTCGGCGCTTCTCGCGGCATGGCAACAGCTCCCTCCGCCTTGCGAAAGAATGACTCTGCCTGTCGTCTTGCCTCGTATGGCGCCTACTCGAAAATAAATAAAAAAGGCCGGTTTCTCACGCGTCCTGCAAATGAGCTGAGGCGAGTGCCGAGGGGCTGCGATGCGCACTGCTCCATTCAGTTACACTGTCGTGTTGAGATTTAGTGGACATACGTCCCGGTAAATTTAGCGCCCGGTGTTCAGGCGACACCGTGACGTCACGCTGTCAGGATACTGTGATTCTCTCCTAAATTTAGCGAAGAAATATTCCCGCTTAATTTAGCGGGAACATTGCGACGTCATGTGGCCTGACGAGGCGTGACACTGTAACGTCACACTGTCGCGACACCGTAGTTTCCCGCTAAATTTTGCCGATAAATGGGGTGTTTTCGTAGACCGCGTTTCCCCCTCCGCTAAGCCCTCCGCAGCGAAGAAGCCGCTACTGCGTCTGCGCGCCGATCGCCTTGATTGTAGAGTTGCGGGTATCGTATCGGTTTGCGGAGACTTTAGCGGAGGGGCAAAACGCGGCCTACGAAAACTCCGTAATGTTTTCTCCAAGTTTCGCGTTCCGCGTCGTACTTTCACGAATCACGCGGGATCCTCTGCAAAACCTCGGCAATAACGGTTATCACCGTGAAAAATAGGGAGATTCAAAGAGGGAGGGGGGAAGACTGTCATGCCATCGTCTCTTACGGCAAAGTTGTGGCTCCACGCGACACCCGCGCCTTTTGTGGCGCTCGCCTTTTGTGCCACGCTCCACAATCGCTAACGTCAGGGGGCAGAGAACGCGCGGCTACAGCGACGGCGGAGAACGAGAGAGAGGGCACAGACGCAAGGCTAAGGAGGACTGGCGAAGAAAAGAAGAAGGGGCTATCGAGTGAGCGGGCCGGCAGGTAAGCAACCCCTGGAACCACTTGACCCGGGACGGTCGCGCGTCCACAGCGGCGGGGCTGGGCGCGTCCAGGTGTGTCCGGGAAGAGCGTTGCGTAAGCTGAGGAGGCGCGCAGTCCGGCCGCCGCATGCCGACGAGGTTTCGAGAGGCGGGCTGCCTCTTCTTTTTCTGTCCTCCCTCCTTCCTGACCACGGGTTCCCGAGAGATGCGAGGCTTGTACTTTTGTCCGCGGTGAACCGGGAGGCGATGCCGGTTCGGTTACGCCTCATGGACCTCAACTCGAGCTTCAAAGACTCGAAAGGCTGGTAAGAGAGAAAGTAATCACTCTGGTCATTGCATCCGTTTCCCATCACGATGAACAGCAGCGGACGCTACGAGTTCTCGAAGCCAATCCCCTGTCGTGCAGGCGCCGGCTGCGGTCCTTCGTAAGGTGAACGGAGTTATAGTTGGTTTCGCATCAGGAAAGAAAATAATAGATACCTATTTACGAATCTTACACTCAACCTTTTTTTCCGTCGCATGTGAAAAAAAAAGTTTTGTTTTAGGCAGGCAACTAAAATACGTTGGTTTATTAGATGCCAGGGGTGATCAGTGGCGACTCTGGTAAATGACGCTCGCTTTTGATTCAAGAACGAAAGCAATTAGGAATGTTTTTGCTGGTTTTTCATGCTGGCGGTTATGCTGAGATAAAATAACGATCACACAAGAGTATTGTGGATCGTGGCAAAAAGCCAGCGAACTCTACAGGCCAACGATTCTGCTTTTTCCCCGCCCTGTTCAAATAGATATTTTTTTGTTTTCTTTTTTTGTTGTTCCCAAGCGACTGTTATTTAAATGAGGGTCCGTTTAAGGATCGCAGTCCAGTGAACTTTGTCCTGCTTTATCTGTAAGTAAATCTGCCTTCATAATAGAAGGGCTTTTGCCGCAAATAAACAATTACCAATCTGCGAGAGAAAAAAAAAATAATACCCGCGACCTAAATCTTGCAAGTGTTTCAACAGTTGCTTTCTTGAGAGAATGTAGTCAATTTTCTGCTTTGCAGAAGACGTTGATGCAATCTGTTCTCTTGTGTGTCGCTGCATTTCATTGTTTCTTTTCTTAAAGCTAGAAACTTCCTAACTTTACCGTTCATGGGTCAAAAAAAAAAAAGAAGAGAAAAACAAAACACAGTGAAATTGGTCCCGCGTTTTCCGTAGCTCGGCGGTCTACTCGCGCAAGAACCGGGGCGATGTAGTTTTTAAGTCTACCGCGCAGAGACTTACGAAGACAACATGCTTGCGTTTTCAGCGTAGGGGACATACACGCCTTCGCCAATTAGGAAAACAATGGGAACCGTTATCGAGTTAAGCCATTTGACGCTTTATCTGCAAACAGCGGGCCAAGGACGCCATTAGAATTTCGCGTAGTGGAACGACAGGAACTTGCAGTGCTCCATGAGCGGCAGGCGTGGCACGCCTCTTATGTTCCTCCCTTTTGCGGCACGGTCGTTAAAAATCTGTTCTCTTTATTGACTCAGTTAGAAGTATGTATTTTGCAACGATCAACATCGTAATCAAATAAAATAAAACTGTTGTGAGCGCATCAAGGACGACTACTGATAACGCAGGTTGCCTCGGCCTGGGGTGGTGATGAACGCCAAGCGTCGAGAGCGTTAGTTCGACAAAAACAATTTTTGCGAAGCTTGGGGAGGCCTGGGAGCTTCTTTTTTTTCTTTTTTTTTTTTCACGGCGAAAAATTGCGCTTTTTGGGTTGCTGGTCGGGCGCGGAAAGCACGCAGGAATTTAATCGCTTGGCGATGCATCACCTCGGCTTTTACCTATCGCTTTGAAATGCTTTGTAGTCTTACTTTATTTGTCGAAGAATGCCCAGACATTTTGTGAAGGGAATATAACAATAACGTATTTTGTTTTTCTTCACGAAAGCGGGCTTAATATATTTCTAAGATGTCAGAAGAATATCATTCTGCTTAGGAAAAAAAAAAGGGTTCTGTTTTATTGCAATTATTTTATAAGCTTTTGATGCGTCATTTCATTAAAGCTTTACCTTTTTAAGTCTCGAGGCATCGTAATATATTTAAAAACAAGGAGGCTTCTCATTTTAAATTGCGTTACGCTCTCGAGGCGTCCGCATCGATTTTCGCTTTCGCGCACAAACACTTGCGGTTTGTTTATTTATTTATCTATTTATTTACCCTCGAGGTACAAGATAGACTAAACATTGGCAGTTGTTCGGTGTGTTTCATTTTCTCTGCACGACCGGCAAGCATGATACATCTTGTGGACCTCTCAAATTCTCGCGATAACCAATTTTTTTTTACCCCGGTCACAGGGTGCTTCTCCAATTGAACCGTTGAAAACTGGGGTGCAGCGAATTCCTCACTCTGTACTTCAAAACGCAAATGCGGAAACGCGTCTCTCCGACAGCTCTCGCTCTTGTGATCGCTGACTTCGTGAGTCGTAAAATAACTATCAAAATAAGGCCAAAAAAAAAATTCTTGAATATCACCAGCTTAGGCGTTTTACAGATGAGATTTGTACATCGCGGCTCTATAATATAGCCGGCAGCTTGAAATGCACCGGGCGCGGCTTATTATTCTCCCGTTTCTAGCTGCTTTGTGATTGGTCCTTTGGCGTTCTTATCGGCTAATGGCGCAATCTCATTGGCCGGGACTAGCGACGCCCTGTGTTCCTTCAGCTGCCATGACTACACTCACTGACAGCTGAAAAAACACGGAGCGTCGCTAGTTCCGGGCATCTAATTATCTCTCCGCGGCCAGTGATATTGCGCTATGAGCCGATAAGAACGCCAAGGAACCAATCACAAAACAGCTTGAAACGGAAGAATAATAAACCAAACCCTGCGGCTCTTAAGCTGCCGGCTACCGTAGACCAGCTCAACTCACTGACGCCACGCGTCACGGCGGTGGCGCTGCTGTCGGTACTGCGCATGCGCAGACGCTTCACTCCTCCTACCGAATTTGGTTTGTGCGCACGCGTAGTGCCCATACCTGGTGTGGGCAAAACAGGCTTGTTTGTAAACTGTTTATGCGCCGAGAAACTGAGGGAGAGGAGGAGACGAGAGCGCGCGGGGGGGGGGGGGGGGGGGAGGTGGGTTAAAACGCCGAGCTTTGGTTGGAACGATTAGTGAGTAGGCCTGGTGGTGCACTCGTTGAACGCGTTAGAACAGGAAAAGCCGGCGTCCGGCGTGTTTGGCTTTTGCGTTCGAATACAATTTCCGAGTACAGTGCGAATAGAGCAACGAGGTAGAGGGGCTTAGAGCGATAAACTGGCAGCTGAAAGTGACCCCCCCCCTCCCCCCCCCCCCGGGCCGCCGCCATGTTGACATTTTTGACCACGAGACACATGACCTTAAAATATTACGTCTAGATTTTAACAAAGTACCGCGCGCAGATAATTGCTTATTGATATTTAATAACAGTACCGCCGAGATCAGTTATGTTTCGTTTGTTTTAAGTCCAAAATGTGCCTTTACGACAAAAACTCGGGCAGCTTCGCGATGACTCCACCTAGATGCTGTCAGCCGCGGTGCTGTAATTTTGGGCTTTTATCGAAGCTAGACACTGATCTCTGGGGCTAACAGTATTGAAAAATAGTTTAGTATGTTTGTTTACCACGATCGCTACACAAATCGTAGCTCAGTTTGCGGAAAAGCCTCAGGATGTGGTACGGTCACGTGTCTAGTGGTCAAAATTGTACAACATGGCGGCAGCATGGGGGACAGGGGGGGGGGGGGGGGCGGTCACTTTCGCCTGGGGAACGGGATACCAGTTTATCGCTCTAAGCCCCTCTACCTCGTTTAGGTAAAGGCAGTAAGCTTTATGTCCACTTGTTAATCCTTCCAACCAGAGCTCGGTGTTCTGACTGTTAATCTCTATTGTAGTAGCCTGATCGCGGATCGGGAGCCCGTCGGGGGCACCACAAGCGGCCATTGCTTGACACCAGGCAATACACGCATGTGTATGGGGGAAACGCAGAAAGTTGGAATATCGAAGCTTCTACGCGGTACTCGAAGGCAAGTATTTTATGATGTGCAGCGATCATTATATCGGGTGTTTGGAGATCGAAGCGGTATTTGTCAACCGTTCGAACGCCCATTAAAAACTCAAACGTGCCAGAGCACCCAGGGCTGAGGTGGCAAGCTTGATCTCGTAGTGGAGTAAGCAAAGGAACTTGCGGTCAAGAAGACCTCCTCGGGGAAGCACGAAACTTGATGAATGTCGAAAAAGTTCCATCTTGACAGCGACTTTCCGGGTGTGAGCGAGTTCCGCGTAACAATGCCTTCAAGCTTGCCGCTCATCGAAGCCGCCACCTTGAGGTAACTCTAGGTAACTCTTATCTCATTGAGCTGCACTACATGTTCGCCCAGCGGAGTCACTCTTGAGCCCAAAAAATGTATTTATAAGAACTGCGACGGCTGTCAGTTTTAATGTTTGTGCACGGTTTAATGTTTGTGACAGGCTTGTCAAAAAGCAGCCAAAAAGGTCCAGTGCCGAAAACAGCTTAGAAACGGGGGCAGGGGCACTTTTTCTCGTTTTTCCCACAGAGTGCCACGCATTAGCTGGTGTCAAGTGATGGCTGCCGGTGGTGCCACTCGACCCCAGAAAGACAAGCCCCGATCCGCGATCCAGCTCACTACAATAGAGATCAGTGGTCCTGACGTCCTGCGCGCTCTCGTTTCCCCCTCTCCCCCACTTTCTCGGCTCATAGTTCGATAAATATTCCACGACAGAAACGGAAAAAACTGAAACGCTTCCGCCATTTTTGGTAACGCTCTTCGTCTATTTGCTGGGATAACCAGACTCGCGTTTGCGCACAAAGCCGATATGCAAAATTAAAGCGCCGAGATCGTTGACATGTAGTGCCGGTGCTACGAACAGCCGCTATTCAGGGAGTCGATGACCAAGAGAGCGCAGCGAACCAGCAGAGAAGTAGACCTGGTCCTTTTATTTCGCCGACGGTGCTCCGTCGTTTCGGTGCGTATGCGCGCATGGAGTGTAACAAACGATTCTTCGAGTAATGGCTGCCGGAATCCGACCGTGTGCTCGTCATAAAAGCGAGGTGCCGTCCTCGGCTGACCTTCCCGTCCCTCGGGTGGCCCATGCCGGTAACCCGTACTCGGAAACCTTTTCGAACGCGTGTTCCCTTTTAATGTTTCGGAGCCTTACACGACGCGTATGAAAACCGCTTCCGCCTCTGCGGCCATTGTCCCGAGGAGAGCAACTTTCTTTCACCGCGAAGGTCGGAAAGTCGCTTAGGGCGAAATGCGACGGTGGAATTGACCCGAGACCGTTTATTTTCCTTCTCTGTTCTTGAGCCGACTTTTGGCTTTCGCGTTCTCCTGGCGTTTTCCCGCCCTTCAAGTACCGCACACGGCGCATGGACGCCGTCTCGGACTTATTTTTTAATACGCGCTCGCGAATGTTGTTCCGAGCGTGCAACGGCGACCTCGTGTTGCTTCGCGGCTTTGTAATCATGTTGCTTCAAAAATAACATATTTTGTTTCGGTGGTTACGATAGAATGTAAATTTAATTATTGCTTAACCGAGCTTCCTATACCGTCGGGGTACAAAAATCCAATTTTCTTTCGATATATTCTTACTGGAGTTATCAGTTTCTTAGCTGTAATATTAATTCATTGATTCGAAGTCGTGGAATGGGGAAATCATAAACAAAATCTTCACGCCAGTATTGTTCCCTATTATAGGTTTTTAAAATTCAAATCGAATATAGTGCACATCCCACAGTGTAACTAGTGGGTCGACCCAAAGCAAGCTGGCTTTGTCTCCACTGCACTCGTCGAACGCTTTAGAACGCGGAAAGCTGGCGTCCGGCGTTCCGCAAAAGTGTAAAATTCCACATATTTCTCTGTCAAGGAAACTTTGGTTTAGTAGCAATTTTAAACCGGTCGAGCTAGTACGTAGTCTACAAACTGACGCCCACACTTTTTAAGATCACAATATTTAGAGCTAAACGTATAATTATTTTTTTTTAAGGAGGGGGGGGGTGTAGTTTCTACTGCGCTTTGCTTAAGCATTACCCCCGTAGTACAATCTCCTTGATTAGAAACATAAAAGTTTCTAAATAAAAACGATAATTTTGTTCGTCCGATGCTGGTCGATCGTATTCAGCGTGTCTCTTAACCCGCAGCACTCTGCCGAGAATCTGTTTATTTTGATGGTTTCATGACACACAGCAGCGTCTCATTCACCGGGCTCGATGTTCGCTCAAAAACAAGACTAGTTTTTGTGTCCTCAGTGGCGCCGAATTGTTTCGCAGCTTCAACTTGTTTTCCTTTTTCTTTCTTTTTCAAAGTGGCGGCAACATTTATTTACCACGAGCCATTAGCGCAACACGCACACGCGATCGGCGCCGCCACCGGATTCGCCTTCCGACGTATACGACCGTAGACGCCGCCGCACGAGGTGCCCGTGGGCGCTTCCCTAATGCATTGGGTGATTCCTTTCCGCCCTGATCATCGCTGCCTTTCGTTGCACGCGGGCTCGGCCTCGTAATGCTGTACCCCTCGACGTTCTTCAAAAACCAGACGAGCAGCACGGTGCGCGGAAGTCAGCACAGCGTGGGAAACGTCGCTGACCGCACGCGCGGAGGAAGCGTGTCGAGGGACGCGCACCTATCTGCACGCCGCGGCCACTATAATCCCTATTAAAACTGACGGGCATGACAGATCACTCTTTATCTTTGCGCCAGTGCAGGTCAAACTCGTTCACGTGTACGGTGCTGCGACATTAGAGAGCTTTGGTGTTGCGTATAGGAGCAAGCACTGTGCGTTCGCGTTGCGTGCTCCACTCTGCGCATGCGCGTCGTCGCCATGCGCCAATCCGAGACGCAGTTTGGGCTCCGAGCACGCGCAAGGTTGTGCTCGCAGTGCTAACGCTTAGTGATTGCGTTTGCTCATATACGCAATATTTAAACTTCCTATTGAGTAGGGCTTTTTTTACGGGCATCAGCTAAGATCACGCGAATCTAATGGATCTTCTAATTTGATATCACCGTTCCATGGGTAACCTTGTAATGGCATCCGGTAAGCTCCAAGGATACAATCTTCGGAGCGAGGATCAATGCATGCTAAGAGTATGCGTTGATACATGCTAGAACAATGCAGTTTCAGGTTGTGTGCCTGCCCGTGAGATTAGGTTAACGTTGGCGCAGCATAATTTAACGTTTCTTGTCAGCACTTTTCAGGAGAGCGGTCCAGGAATAATTTCACTTCGCTGTTGGATTAGGCGCGAAAGTGTTTTGAGCGGCAGTTTGTTAATATTGCTGTGCCCTACAATGAGGATTTTATATCTCGAAACTGTAAGGCACACGTTCGAGCGAAGTTGTGATATCGTGGGCTTTTCGAAAGTTGTTTTGTTATGCAACGCGCTCTTTAGTTTCTTTGTTGGTATATCTCGTAAACATCCGTGGTGGCTACTTGCGACGTCTCTTAGGTAACACAGCACTTGTGCTGGACGTTGTATGTTACCTACCAGAGTTGCTGCGTCAGCGTTGGGCCGGGACTCCTGTTCTCACCACGTTAACACGAGTTCCAGTTGAGCGCTGACGCAGCGTTCGTATCCAGTCTGCGTCCTAAATATAACATCATGGCCTTGTAATCTAAGAGGTTGTTACTATAGACCTTTCCATCGCTTATCACCCGGGCGAAAAATGCTGAATCACTGAGCTGTGGACGCACGCGCAGGGTCCGATCTAGCGAACAGCAGAGCAACGGCGCATGCTCATAAGGCGTTTCACAGCCCAGCAGACAAAGATGGCAGCGCGCAGAATGAGATTTTTGCGAAGGTCTATACTTGGAGCACCTCGGAGCAAGACAGCTGTTCGGATGAAAGAAAAACAATCTTGAAAGAATTGAATTTAGATGTAGTTTTCGAGTATGTGATAGAATTGTAGCTGAATATTTTGACACGAGATAAGCTGCGAAAACGAGTCTAGCAAAGCGAATTAATTTGTATTGGTAGATTAGAAAACTGGCGTTTTTGTCAAAAAGAATGACTTTCTAAATGTCCTCACTGTGTTACACGAATTTCTCCGTTCTGGCCGACGATTATTTGAGGTTTATGCGATCCCCCCAGTCTATACCGACACATTAGTTCTAGGGAATTATCTTATTCAAATATAAGATAGAGGAGTTTATTCGTTGTGGCCAGTTAAAATGAACTTTGAGTTCATGCCACTTCCAATCTAAGAAAATAAGTAATGTTTCAACTTTCAAGCTGGTGCCATCGACGGTTGGCATAGGAAGTTTACTGCGGCATTAGAAAAATATGTTGTTGCAATATTTACGTAACACTTGCATGGCCCTGGAATACCGAGGACTCTACACAACTTGTTCATGTGTTACCCTTTCCTCCTACCGAAGAACCCATCTTCCTTCCTCATTATCAACGATGACGTTTTCCGACGTATTCTCGGCACGACCCCACTTAAGAGGGCGTTGATGGCTGGCAGGCATTGATGTCATTGATGGGAAGACATTGATGGCTGGCAGGCATTAAAGGAGACGAAGACGTACGACGTAAGGAGAAGACGAGAGAATGGAGGTTTCAAGTAATGCGCAAACTTGATAGGTGATCAGCGTTTTAAAGGTCGTCTCACAGAAATTGATATTCATGTGTGTGTCTGGATCGCTTAATGTTGTTGGATTACGGAGGGATTTGCGAGGTTCTTTCAAGCGAAGGTCTATCTGTCTTCGACCAAGTAGTTTTTTTCCCCCAATTTCCGTACCGCATAAATAATGCTTCCTCTCATCTTAAGCCAGACTATATCGAGAGGCAACAAACACAAGCCGGAGCTGTTGGTATTAGTGCTCCAAATGCATATACGTTTGTGAAGCCCATGCAAATTCTAAAGCAATGAAATGCCACCTGCAGCCTTCGCTGCGGTCCACGTTAAGAGGTGTCAGAAGCAATATTCTCTAAAAATTGTTATATATATATATATATATATATATATATATATAGATAGATAGATAGATGTATAAAACGGAACTTAATTTTATACAATTTACAAGTGTACTATATGGTTTGCGTTGTGTATGAACCTATAATTATGAACAAATTTCTGCACTGTGCAAGCCATTTGACTTTATGCATATACGTTATTCCTTTCTTTCAAGCTGAACTAACCTTACCTTAACGTATCAAGCGGAAATTGACCAAAACTTTGTTTTAAATAGCAAAAAAAAACAACAAAAAACAGCTACTTGTCACAGTGTTAGATATATCGTATAGAAGCGACGTACGATTCAAGTATATTCTATATAGATCTGTGACGCCATTTCAATTTCACCGACCTTCTGGATGCCATTTAATGCGTGGGTACGTAGCACGCACGCTTCAGCCGCTTTCAAGTGCTTTCCTCACATTTGTTACTATCGTTTTGCGAACAGCGAAGTGACCCGTACATCAATTTTTGTTATTTTTGCTGTTGTTTCAAATGTTCTGTTAACGAGGGTGGACTTAAGACAGCGGCATGCACGTCTTAGTGTACCGGGGAATACAATATGTGATCCTTCGCCGGTAGTTTTGCCCTGTTAGCATCCAAATCTTGAGTTTTCCCTTTGTTTACCTTGCAATCCTTAGCATTGCTATTCGCTTCGCCGGCCTCAACTTATTTTAGTCCTTATCCTAGTCTTGGCGATGGGATGATACTCGTGTAAAATAAGCAGGTATTGTACTATATCGGGGGTTTTCCTGGTAGTAGCCAAGTAATCCGCAAACGTCGCATTTTCTAAATTAGAACTGCGCAGCTTTCAATCCAGCCCACGTTCTGCACGAAAAGGCACATACCCCGGCTGTCCCATCACCGTGAATAGAATGTTTCCTTTCAAGTTCTCCGACGCAACATCTGAAAGGACTTTTTTTTATTGACATTATACGATTAAAAAAAAAATGAAAGCCGTTTACAACTCCCTGTAACGCCGAATTAGAGCGCAGCTCTTGAGGAGGAGGATGGAAGGGTACTGAGGGGAGGGTATACCCCTCCTCCCTCCTCCTCACCTCGTCATCCTGCGTGACCCCCCCCTGATGTCACGTGACCCCCCCCCCTGAGGTCACGTGACCCCCGTGACGTTACGGGGGTCACGTGACCTCAGAGGGGGTAACGTGACCTCGGGGGGGGGGGGGGGGGTCACGTGACCTCATGGTTACGCCGACGCCGCTCAAGCCGGATACGGGCGCCTAAGAGCTGCGCTCTAAAACTTCTCACAGCTACTTTAAAATGTTATATTTTTACTGACAACCGTTATTTCGGTATAGTAACAGCACGCAAGCCCACCAGCAGGTATTGAGGAGAAGTGTACTCGCTTAGAGTAAGCAGCGCTCGCTGTAAGAATGGCCTACATATCTAAATCGCCGTTACGGCGAATGTTCCTGTTTCGCTTATGATTTGGTGGCGCGCGGACGGGTCCCTCTCGCTGAGCTTGCGGACGGACATTACCTTACCGTGATTTAGTTTATCTCTTTTCGTTTTCGGCTTCGTCCGCTTTAGGAGAGCGCCTTGTTCTTTGCCCGTGCTTGTTATGTTTCGAAGAGGTCTGGGGATGGCTTGGCGCGCACGCAGGCACTCCTTTTTACAGCCGCGTATTCGCGTACGTCGTATAGCAGGACGCCGTTGGCCCAGATATCTCTTTGGGAGGCCTGGGCGGCCCGGTTTTGAAGTGACAGAAAGGGTCGTGGTGGCGGAGCGGAATCGCTCTGTACGCTATTGTGCGCGCCTACACCTGGTCGGACTCGCCGTAGGTGTGTGTGTATTCCGTACGCAGAAGACAATGCACGGCGTCGTGACAAGACGTGCTCTTGTAGGCCTCCCCCCTTGAGTCCCCTTGAGTCTGTCCAGTGGTTTCGCTGCGACGCAAAATACCTCAAACCCTTTTTTTTTTTTTTTTTTTTTTTTTTTACGGCGGAATGAGGAAGGTAGAGAAGGGACTAGTTTCGAGACTGTCGACTTTCCGGGCGTATTTTTTTTTTTTTTGAAGGTCGGATTGATTTTGAGATACGTGATGCTGGGGGAGAGGACCGTCAAAATTGAAGAAGTTATATAATTCGTACTAATAGTAAAAAGGTTGGACTTTATTGCGCCACCAATGAAAATATTTAGATTCCTCAGAAGGAAAGAAACATTAACAAGGAGTATGGTTTGTTTGATCAGGGAAGGGTGCTGGGGAGGCGAGGTTGTCGCGTCATTTGGCATGTCGCTGCCTTTTGTGAAGGTCCCCTAGACAGTTGTACTACTTGTCGGTTGTTTAAATAAAAGCTTGGTTTGATTTTCTTTTTGCTTTGTTATTTCAATGCACTGTGTCGTGCGTAACAAGCCGCTACGCACGTATAAATGTTTTTGAATGTACTTGGGTGGGTCTTAGGCTTTTTCACGTAAGACAAATTTTAGCAGTCTCTTCTTTTTTTTTAGGGTGCGTTACCAGAGATGGCAGTAATGACATTACTGTAATGAAATTACAGTAATTAAGTTACTTTTTGAAGTAATGAGTAATGTAATGAATTGCTTCTTTAAGGTAGTAATTTAGTAATGTAATGAATTACTTTTAGGCAGTAATTTCAAGATAATTACTCATTACTTTTTTAAATACTTTTGTCCTAAATTAGGACATTTTTTTAAGCTTTAAGAAAGAAGAGAACAATTATTGTGCATGATGAAATGTTCTGAAAGAGCATCAGAGGAAATAATCGACGGCCACCTGAGCCCAAAGCCATGTACGAAGAAAAGACAGACACACAAAGGAGGGCTGGAAAGGCGAAGGAGAAAAGCTTGCGTGTGCACATCGCTGGAAGGCAACGGCTTACGAACTCCAGGCACGACAGATTCACGGCGTCGCGTCATCACGACAGTACTATACTTCGTTCATTCCTAAGCTGACAGTGCTGTGGGAGCTGCAAGCTAACCAGAACCAATCAAACACCTTCTTTTAATCACGTGTCCCGTCCCTTTCTCTGCGCGTAGGAATGAACGAGAGCGTGGTTACGTGGCAAACGATAGACGTGTGACTGCTCCAACAAACACGTAGCTTCCACCGTTAATCCCTAAGTTGAGAGTGCGTCAGCTTAGGGATGATCGGCTCATAGGCTACAAGGCGACGGGCACATCACCAGTGAGTTAAACATAATTTAAAACTTGAGAGGACAAGACAAACAGATCCCCAGCCTTGTACTTTCGTCAAGCAAAGTCACACCGCAAGCTTCGATCATTGTGAACAACAAACGACCGGAATAAATTGTTAATAGACCGATCTCACCAAGCTTTCGGTGCATGCGTGACGCCACCATAACTTTAATTTGCAGGAGGCAGACAGCAGTGCACAAGACGGCTCGTGCCGCCTCATGCTCCACACGCGCAGAGGTCCAGCGAGGTTGTCGCGCGTGCAGAAAGACTAAAGCTCCCTTGATGCGTTCCGGCAGCGGTGGCGTAGTCAAACTGGCTGGTTAGATCGGTTTTTTCCGAATGCCTTGTCAAAGCCCCAGAACGTTTCGTGCGTCCTCGAGCATAGCAGGTGCCGCTCGTTTTAGGCTTCGCTGCCTTCCCTTGGGCAGTTTATTCGGAAATAAGTCTACAGGCAGATATCGCCCCCGTTTGTTGGGAAATAACACAATTTAGGAAGCTCACGCCATTCCTCAACTGGCCACGCTTCTGCTTAGTAATTATCCGGGCCCTTTGTGTGACAATGCGCAAAAACTGGGACTCTTCGGGTGTTTGGGAACAATATTCCTTGAGAGAAATGAACGGGAACTTTTCTTGGCAATGCAGTGGAGGGTACAGGCACGCGTTCCCTCTCCCATTTTGAGCGCTGAATAAAGCTGTGCGCGGGCTCTCCTCCGCTCCACTGCAAATAGAATTAGATTGCGTTCAAGGCGGAAGAGAAACGTTTCACGTGACGACTCCTTGTAAGAACGAGCTGCCATTGCCCGACTTAACAAACTGACACGGACTACAACATCTAAATCAGGAAGACGGACACATATCACCTTTTTAGTAAGAACCTTCACCGTTGAATGAAGAACGAAACCGGTGAGTCCACTGTCTTTCTCAGTCACATCTAAAGAAGCAATTCATCACGGTTAACACTTATGCCTTGTACGCCAGCAAAACCACTGTTCAGTATGGTTCACTTTGAGGCACATAAGGTTTTGCGGTGTAAACAGGAAGATCTGAGTTTTGGTACATATAGACCAACTCAGCTCTTTGACGTCACATCACTGCGGTGGCGCTGCTGTTTGGACTGCGCATGCGCAGCGCCTCGCTTCTACCGGATCTGGTTCCTGCACACGCGCTGTGTGGGCAAACGAGGGCTTGTTTTGTAAAGACTGTGTTAGTGTATACAGTAAATAAAATGAACACGAATTACTGCCTCAAGGTATTCAAAAGTAATGTCAAAGTAATTTCAAAGTAATTTCATTACTCTTGGAAAGTAATTGTAGTGTAATGTCATTACCTTTAGTCTATGGTAATTTGTAATGTAATTTAATTACATTTTTGCAGTTTTCAGAAAAGTAATTAGTAATGTAATTTAATTACTTTTTGAAAGTAATTTTGCCATCTCTGTGCGTTACACATCCGTATTGGCAGCTCAACTAAGAGCACAGGAAACAGTTTTTAAAGGTACAATAAGTCGTCTTCTTTTTCTTCTTCTTAAACAAATTGTTAACATCGAGTTATCTATGGGGAGTATTCACTGGCGGCCATAGCTGTGTGCTCGGCTGCGGAGCGCGTGCTGACGGCGAGCTTCCACAGTTCTTTCGCCACTTGCATTCCGCACCACCAAGATTGCCGGTCTTGGCAGCCTATTAATGCGAGCTCGTTCTGAGCATGCGCTCTAAACAGTGACCTCAAATATGGCGGCCAGTGAATACCTCCTATACCTCCGAGCACATGCAGTTTTCTGAACCTCCAAGAAAAATGAGTGTACGATATATTATATTAAATTACCCTTTCAAAATCCACTTTCTTTAAATTTCGCGTACATGCACGTATTGAAAATAAGCAAACTCTGGAAAGAACTGCCATGCTCTCTTTCTGAGATTTATTGCTCAAAGAAATGAACAGCACGAAACCAACGTTCCCTCTAGAGGTCTGCCTTACATGCTTTCGTAGAAAACTGCCTCACGTGGTGCTTCAGCAAAACTTTATCTTCCTCTCTTTTTCAAGCTTATGTGAAGACAGAAAAACTCATATTGAAGCCCTCCAACAATAATAATTATTAAAAAAAAAAATTTCTTCATATTTTTTTTTTTTGTTTAAGCACGAACATATTTTGTGATATATATAAATGACTCCTCGGAAGCTAGGTATTCTCTTGGAACTCAAACGATTCGGACTTGAGCAGTGCAATAAAGTTTATTCTCTTTTGGAACTCCCAGCTAAAATATATGCAACCAAAACGACTTCCTTTCATTTTCCTGACTAGCACGCGTTGCTGCGGCTGCACTTGAAGACTTTCCATGCACTTCCGTGGAAAACACTACCATAAGTAAGATGAACCCATTTACATTCATGGCGCAATCTGTCAGTCCTCTAGAAACACAACCCTTAATAAAAAAAAAATATCTATATATACATATATAAAGAAACTGAGCGCATTTTTACGTCGCGGGCAGTGCTAGCTTGGGAGTTATGCTCCAACGTATGTACATACATAGAGGCAGACAGGCGTCCGTGGCGCAGTGCTGCGGGGACCCAGCCCTCGTGCAGTGTCCACAACAAGGTGTGCTCTCCCGCGAAGAGGGGACTGCCTACGTGACCTCTGGGTCTGCTCAGCCAGCGAAGCCTATCGGGGAGAGGAATCTCATCAGCCAGCTTGTTTCGCTTGATCTGTCGTCGGCGGGAGGAAAACAAAAGTGTCCGGATGGTAATCTCCGCGCGCCACGTTCTCCAGGGGCCGGCGGGGGCAGCCGGAAGTGATGGCGGCAGAGGGGAAGACGTTGTCTAACGGCGACGAAGACGACGTCGAGCGTTACGTCGCAGCTGATTGCGCAATTCGTTCGCCGGAACGTCGTGTACGCGCACATTGACGTCGGCGGCGTTGGTCGGAAAAGGACGCGCGTGGTTGATGGCCTATGGCGTGAGAGGCCGAGCTGTGGGGGCCCCTGAGCGAGCCGACCATCTTCCCCAATCGGTCAAATTGTGTTGAAATGTAGTAATAGCACAACTTGGACACCCAATTACAATGTCTAGTTACTCGAAAGTGTCCTTCCGCTACCCCTGTATTTAGAAAAAATAAAAACAAGTGGGAAACAAATTAAAGACACTCTCACGAAAAAAAAAAAAAACAACAACAAAGATAAGAAAAGAAGTTACTAGATTTGAATGTCTTCAACGTTACTTCAGGCTGCAGTATGAATGGTTGAGTGGCGTCAGTGCGTTTCATACTTTCAGAATATCTGAGGTGAGCGAAGGTAGAAGTGGTGAAAACACGTCCAGTTGGACTAATTCATTACAAAACAGAGCATACAAAAAAAAAAAAAGACACCAAAGAAGAACGCTCGACAACGAGCACTCGTCTTTTGTACAAGTCTTTTTTTTTTTTTTTTGTCAGTGCTTTTTAAACGTTTTGTTTTATGATGATGGTAGACACCGAAACACATGCTCTGGTTATATTTTTTATTTAAATACTATATATACAACTTTCTGGGCTTGTTGTGTACTCGCGTATATAATATTACAAAACTATCACATTTTCAGTAATAGTCTTTTGCAAAAAATAATCTCGCTCGACCTAACAAGTGATAGAAAAAATATAAAATATTTCGTCCGTAAAAAAAAAAAAAAGATTATTTGGCAGTAGTATAATTTATTACAAACTCGCCCGAGCTTGAAAGTAATTTGTTGCACACCGCAACAAACTGGCTTCAGTGTGGCGCGAAACGTACTTTCATTTTATGAATGTTATAATGTCAATAAAACACCAAATGTATTTTGCCGTTTGAAGGTGGAAGAATCAATTGGTGTTTTACTTACAATACCTTTGACTCATAAAAAAAAACAAAAACCTGACAGTGTTGCGTTCAAGCTACGTCAACAGTTTATATTGATGGACGTGCGCTCATTCTGTCGCGGCATACGAACCAGCTAAGGCGTTGACAGACGTACACAGAATTGGAAGGACGCTTGACAGGTAAACATGCTGTCTTCGGCTTCCTGTGTCTTATCGGTTGCGTCTGCATGTGGGTTTTTTTGACAGCGGTACCAGTTGGAACATCATAGCCATGGAATACATTAAAGCCGATATCAGTTGTAAGACTCGAGAAGAGCAGCGCGAGTTGCGTCAGATTGTCACATTGCTCGTATTCAAACGCAAGTTCTTTTTTTTTATTTTGATGAGGGAAATTATAGTCTGTGAGGAGTTTAAGAAACGCAGGGCGTTCGTTAAACTGTCAATGGCTATACTGAGTCAGGTAAAAGCAATCAGCACCGGAAGCTTTCTCACAGCCAGCTTGATTGCGCACTGCATAATTTGTGCCTTTTTTCCCCCTTCAAAGACCTTTACTTTGGGCAGATGGATCTTGCTCTATCTTCTCGTTTTGTTCGTTTATATTTCCTTTATTTTAAGATGTGCCAGTGTCTCTTCACTGCAGAGAACGTGCGGAGCCAATATTAAAGTCATCAGAAAAAAAAAAAAAAGTCGAGAGAATGACGGGGTTAAAAAAAATAAAACCAACTCGACCCATACAAGTAGTATGCGCAGGAACGCTAAGAATATCGCAAGGCATGCTTGGTATCTTAAGGAAGATTTAGTAAGCGCGTTATTATGGCACCGTGATTGCTGGCTTCTAGCGTGGATCGCTGTTATTGGTCACTATCTCGCCTTGCGTCAAGTAGACTGGAGATATTTCGTAATGCTCCGTTTCACTTTAAGTGAGAAGATCTTATGAACCGATGGGGGCCAATCAAGCGTGGCCATAAGTGCACGGTCATGGCGTTCATCAGCTTTGCGGACTTTTTACCACCGACTTGGCCAATCACGAGCCGAGGGTATACATACATGCGATCGTATGGTGCGACGAACTGAGATACGATGACTGCGATTGGGTGCGGAGTGACTGGGCGCGTGTGATTGGTTTCTCGTCAATGTGATGCGCTGCTGTCGCGTCTATGTAAGCCCAGCCATGCACAATCAATGCGCCGCGATACTGCGCTTTTTTCAACGTGATTGATTGAGCCGGTGATAGCAAACCGCAGAACACAACGAGCGCCGCGTGACGAAGCACTTTTGGTGCCACTTGATTGGCTCGATCAGATTGTGTACCGTCGGCAGCTGCGGTCGGTCTTGTATAATGTGATGACTGAACAAACCAAAGAGCGAGGAAACCGTGATTAGGCCGTCTGATTATCTGCCTGTGTCGGGGTGGAGCAACACCACCTACACAGAAGGCCCCCGCACGGTCTCCTTTCCCTCTACGAAACGTCATCAGAGTCGGATCGCACTAACTCGGCTATTGGGCCCGAGCCCAACCTTCGACGCGCTGATTGGATACGAGCCCCAGCCTTACACTGACACAGCACTCGTGCCCAATCTCACGCCTCGATCGATCTGACAGTGATGACGCGTGCGGAGGACTTCTGTCTAGGTGGCGTTGGGTGGAGACGTCCTTTGCTGAATCAAGTTCCGGCAACGCGTTGCCAAAGTTGGTCGACAATGACGTACCTATACCTAAGCGGTAGGCAGACCTTGTGCACACTCGCGTTTGCAAGCGGTAATTGCGTTTCGAAACTATGCGGAGCGCAAGAGTCGTGCGCTTCTCTTGCAGGGGTTGTGGTGACCTCAGAACGCCGAGCTCTGATTGTTTTTGATTGAAGGATTGTGAGTAAACCTCAAAGCAATCATGTCTTAAGGTGTACCCACTATCCTTCAATCAAAGCCAATCAGAAATCGGCGTTCTGAAGTCACCACACCCCCTGCACAAGAAGCAGACGAACTAGCGCTCCGCATAGAAATTGTTAGCTATCCCCCAGATTCAAATAATTCGGGAGAAATTGTAGGCTCAGAAAGCAGTTCAAATAAAGAATAAGAGTACTGCAATTGTGATATTACAAAAAGACATCGCGCGACATTATTTCTGTGCCAAACTTTAGGTAAGAAGAGTCAGCAAAGACACCGGTGAGAGGGTGCGTTTGTTCTTGAAAGGTCTTTGCCATTGAAAGTAGCTCTTCCGACAGGAAATCAACCTTAAAATGATTTAATAGATAAATATACAGTAAGATATTTTGTATGTTGAACATATGGACCCAGACGAGCAGCAATAGTGCGAATAAAGAATAATAACTTAAAATAATAACTTATAAAAAAATTTCGAGGACACCTAAGCACATCTTATGAGTTGTGAATGCGAAAGCATGAATGTTGTTCTTCCGCTCCCTTCGTTCTTCCGCGGTGTACTGGCGCGGACGGCCACGTTTCGCTACTGCCGAGATTGCGGCCGGCGGACGAGCGCGCGCTCTCTTGAAGCGGCCACAGCCTCCCCCTGCCCCCCTCCCCTCTACCCCCCTTTCCCCCCCACCTCTTCCTCCGGCAACGATTGCCATGAGAGCGGTGGCCGCGCGCGCGCCCTCGTGAAATGGTTGCCAATGGCTATCTAGGAGCCGTTTTGCTCAGCCAATGGGAGCAGGGGCATTTCTTTCGAGCTTTTTCTAGCGGTTACAGACGCCGCCGGCTTCGCTCCATGGGATAGTTAATGCTTTTGCATTAATAACTTAATTTTGCCCAGCGGAGTTGGGGGCAGAGAAAAAAAGTCGCTGTAGCGATTTGACTATGTCTCTTCCCGCTTACAGTTAGCAAAATGGAATGCAGAGTGAAACCGCTACACAAAACTAGATAAATATAAAGATATGTGCTACAAAAATATAAGCATGCGAAAATTTAAGCATACACACGAAAGGGAAGTACATAGTAAAGAAAAAAAAAAACACAACAATTGGGCAAATAAACAAACAGTACAACAACAAAAAAGACCCACTATATGCATACATATATTACATACAAAGGCGTTTATTACGGGCAAATGCGACGAAGCTATAATGTTCACAAAGTATAGTAACACTATATACATTCAGAAAGAAAATAAATTAATTACACAATTAGTAATGAGGGACAGTTGTGGGCCCATTAATAATACGTAAAGATCAATGCTGCCATAGTTGATTTGCAGAAAGTTTTTCCGGTGTTATATCATGCTCTAGTAAATCGTTTAGTAAGACACAAAGGTTACATGTAATAGATTGATTACCATAAGATGATCTGCATAACTGGATGATCCAGTTTTCTGTATGTCTACAGTTATTCCGTGGAATATTTCTTCTGGGATTTAATAAATTAGGGTAGCAAGGTTATTAGTTTTGATCGCCGGTTTATAGAGTTTTAGGAGTCTGTATTTCAATGAGCGTGATTCCTCTAGACATCTTCAGTGCCAGGGTACTCAGCAAATTCAATCCTCGTAATGTCGAGAAATGCAGGCCCAACATGCAAAGGAAGTTTTGTTCATTTTATGCCAGCACTATCTTTAGAGCTTCGTCGGCAGGGGTCCCAGACTCGTCAGACACAAAGTTAGGGTCGAAGTTTACGGAGCGCACCGGTTGGACTCTGGCGACGATGACTCCACGCCTTTGTCGCTCAAGTGCAATCGGCGCGCTCCGCCAACTTTCGGCTCCAACTTCGTGTGTTGACGCGTCTAAATGCCCTATATAAGTATCGAGGCAGCAAGCACCTTTAACCTAACCACATCACCGAACATTTAGCCCTCAGGGTCAAGACAGAGATGAATAAAAAATACAAACGCAGAAGAGAAAAGGGCGAATCTAGTCCGCAAGAAAACAAAAAGATAAATAAAAAGAAAAGGTAAAGAAAAGACGTTAATGGCAACGCAACCGAGACGAATCGTCCCCAAACCGAGACAGGACTGCCGGGCGACGCGCGAGATATTCAATCGCGCCGACTGCGCGGAAGGGGGGACAATGCATTGCGCATATCGCAGCCCGGGTCGAGCGGCCGTCGTGAGCGACTCACGCAATAATTCTGAGCCTCTCCGATCGTGATCATTGGGTCACGAAACGGGAATTTTGGGCCGCTGGAAGAGCGCGTCACGAGCTCTCGTCCTTCGACGCCCCGAAAGACTAACTTCGCCACGTTGGCGCGTCGTCTGTCTCTTTTTCTCTCTCTCTCTCTTTCTCGCGTCGCCTTTACTGATTTTCTTTGCCTCCTCGGATCTTTGTGATTTTGCTTGCGGTGGTTTCTTTGCGACGAGTCGGGCTTGCCCATTTTGCATTGACCCCTTTCGGTGAATTTCCCTGCGGCATTTCATGATCGGTTTCAGTGAGTCAGCCTTTTTTTTTTTTTTTACCTGGCGTAGCTATTCTTCTCGTTTGGAATATTTGTGCGCGTGGGCGTACTTGTGTGGAGGTGGATGGGAGGAACGGGAGAAGTTATGTTTGGTTCTTTTTTGTTGGTTTGTGTCTCAGGGCGCACGGCGTGACCATTTCTTCGTCTGAAGACAGTTCCAAGTAGGGTCCGGCGAATAAATCGGTTTTCACGCAACCCTTGAGACTATCAAGGGCGACTTTTAATAGCCTCATTTGAAAGAACCGTAAAAGGGAAAAGCTGTTGGGCTATCTCATACTCTTAGGTTTTGAATGGGAACGTCCTCTAACCGTAATGAAATTTAAAATAGTGCCGAGACACGACAATTGTCTGAAACTCTTTCCTCTCTGATGAAAGCTGCCCTGTTACCGCGAAAATAAACGAGGAAAAACTGCAAGAGAAGAAAGTGTTACTCGTTTGCAGCTCGAATGGTATCCGTCCGTTTGCATCGTGCTCATGCGAGCACCATTGTTGTTGCTCGTTTCATTGTTAAAAAAAAAAAAAAAGCGGTGACGTACTGGCTTTTTAACAGCTAAAGAAAAGCTCTGATAAATGTATTTTATAAGCTAAGCTTAGTCTATGCATATCCCAGTTCACCTTCCCTTCTGAACGCGAGTCGTTTTACGCCACTATGCATCTATAGGCCTATATGGGTCTCCTAAACTTAGAATTTCGAAGGTCAACCATTACAGCGCCCACCTTTTAAATTATGCTCAACGCCAAGTAACCCTTTGCTCCCCGTGCTTCTCGCTAAAGCCTACCTATACGCAAACTATTTCTTCGCGATTCCCATCGTTTCGCAGCTCTCTCCATGAATAAGTGGGCAAAAACGATGGGATCTTTCTGTAACGTTGGTTAATATTTCTTAAAAAAATGAAAGTGAGATGGAAATCTTCTGGAATTGCTTAGCTAGGGGAAGCAATCTGCAGGACGCAGTTTCTGCGTACCATGCGGTGCGAATTTGCATATGAGTTTCGCGGCGATGTCTGTAGAGTTCATTTTGGTGGCCAAAATTTATCTTTCCGTTTTTTTTAGAGGAATTTAAATTTCCAATGCACTCTGCCTTATTGAGTGCTGACGGCAGTGAAGAAAAAGCTTTAAATTATTTATGCGCAAGCAAAAATAGAAGAAATATATTTTTTTTTTGTTAGTTTAGTTTTTAGCGGGAATAGATTCTTTTATGCACCCTCTCAAGGTAGGACACTCCATCTAAACGAAATAGATTTCTAGACTTGGGGAACTTGCAGAGGTTGGACATGATAAGCACCAGCCTGCTTGTTTGGCCCGTATAATATTTTTTGTCTGACTTTTGAAGTCTTCATTTGCACGTTTTCTATATCTGGCATCTTAGCAATATTTTCGTTTTGTTTTAGCCTTTATGCAAAATTAAAAAAAAATATATATTAGAGCGCAGAATATCATGGTATATTTCACCCATCGAAAGTGTCATTGGAATTTATATCCAGAAAGTCTTAAGGAGAAGTTGAAAGTTCAGTGTGGATATTTTTCTTGCGGTAGCTCCGGCACAAGTGTGAACCCGTGATGGGACCTGGTTGCACAGGGTCACGATGAAATCCCTTCAATCTCAACGCACGCTCTCGCAAAACACCTTTCAGCACAGTGCCTTTGTGTACGCATAAACCAAAATGGTTCCTTGTGCTTTCCAAATTGTAAATTTTTGGTGGGCGGCTATGTCTTATGTAGTCACTGAGAGCTGAAGAAACACAGAAACGATTACCTTCACGCGTGTTGTTTTGGGATTCGTTCTTCTGCATAATTCTATACGTTGCTGGTGCAACCTCATTTGTTCCGAAGCGATAATGAGACGCTGTACCACACCCTGCACTTTTGAAGCTGTAAGTGACTATAGTTTGCAGGGTATTTTCATTAAAAACAGATCACAAAAAGAGCAACAGACAAAAAAATGAAAGACGTTTACAACACCTTGTAACGCCGAATTGGAGCGCAGCTCTTGAGGAGTAGGATGGAAGGGTACTCAGGGGAGGGTATACCCCTCCTCCCTCCTCCTCACCTCCTTATACTCCCTGGAGGGCTCCTCCTCCTTCTCCCTTCCTATCCTCCCCCTCCCCTCCCTCCCCCTTCTTCTACTCCCCCTCCTCCTTCTCCCCTCCCCCTCGTCCTCCTCCCCTCCCCTCGTCTTCCTCTCCCTCCTCCTCCTCCCCGCGCGGTGCATTATGGGGCATTTCCCATTATGCACCGCGCGGTTACGCCGACGGCGACGCCGACGCCGACGCCGCTCAAGCCGGAAACGGGCGCCTAGAGGAGCTGCGCTCTAAATGGTTTTGGGCGCAACAAAACGATACATCGAAAAATGTACAACACGAGTGGTACAGGAAGCGTCTCAAGAAAAGCTGGATTTTGCGTAGAGGTGATAATTAACACGATTAATTTTAAGCCGACCGGAACCACTTGAGTTTAACTTTCGATGGCACGTAATTTTGTTTGCCTATTTGTTTACGTAAGAGTAGCGAGTGCGCGTCAAAGCAGGCGTCAAGGCGATATCCGTTTGTTCTCACGCAATTGCGTCGGAAGTCATGGAAGTTTGAATCCGCGCCAAACAGACCTCAGGTTGTTGTGGGACTTTTTGTAAAGGGTGCTCAGGTGTAAGTCAACCCGCATCTAGACTCTTCTAATAAAAACAAACGTAATTATTACGCGTTGTCGTGTGACTGTGCGGATTATGCAAATAATCTCTGCTAAGCTGGTTATTCAATATATAAAGATGATAATATCCAGAGATGGCAAAATTACTTTCAAAAAGTAGTTAAATTACATTACTAATTACTTTGCATAGAACTGCAAAAATGTAATTAAATTACATTACAACCTACCACAGACTAAAATGAATGACATTACATTACAACTACTTTCCAGAAGTAATGAAATTACTTCGACAGTACTTTACAATACCTTGAGGCAGTAATTTAATTGTGCTCATCTTATTTACAATATATTACCAAAACTCAGATCTTACTGTTTACACCGCAGCAGCTTCATGCGCCTCAAAGTGAACCAGACTAAGCAGTTGTTTTACTGGCTCACACGACATAAGTGTTAAACATAATGAATAGCTTCTTCTTTAGATCTGACTCACCGGTTTCACTCTTCATTCAAGGGTGAAGGTCCTAAGTTAAAAAGAGATATGTTTCCGTTTTTGATTTTTAAGAAGCTATAGAGAGGAAGGGAAACGTTTCACATTTCCCTTCCGCCTCAAACGCAATCTAATCATAATCTCCCAAGAGCACTAGTTGACGTATTTTCGGTCATTCCTCTCAAGCAGTATTGTTCCCAGACACCCGAAGAGCCCAAGTTCTTGCGCCTTGCTTGTCACACGAGGGGGCTGGATGTTTGCTAGGCACAAGCGTCGCCCGTTGAGGAAAGGGACGGCGAGAGTTTCCCAATCTGTGTACTTTCCCAACAAACGAGAGCGAAATTTGGGCGTAGACTTATTCCCGAATAAACTTCCCAAAGAAAGGTAGCGAGGCATACCGCGAGCGGCACCTGTTTTGCTCGATTTCCTTTTTTTCCGACTACAAAAAGTACATTTACTGAGTACCAAGGATACGCACGAAACGTTCTGGGTCCTTTACGAGGCATTTGGGAATAATTATTCATTCCAGTCGTTTCTTGTTCACAATGGTCGAAGCTTACGGTTTGACCTTGCCTCACAAAAGAGCAAGGAGGCTGGGGATCTGCTTGTCCTGTCCTCGCGAGTTTTAAACTGTGTCGATTCCACTGGTGATGTGCCCTTTGCCTTGTAGCCTACAAGCGCCGTTCATCCCTAAACTGACAGTGCGGTGGAAGCTACGTGCTCGTTGGAGCAGTCACACGTCTACCTTTCGCGACGCAAACACGCTCTTGTTCATACCCACGCGCAGAGAAAGGGACGGGGCCGGTGATCAAGGGAAGGTGGTTGATTGGTTCTAGGGAGCCCGTAGCTCCCACCGCACTGTCAGCTTAGGGGTGAACGGAGTATAGTATCGTCGTGATGACGTGACGCCGTGAATCTGTCTTGCCTGGCGTTAGTGAGCCGTGGCCTTCCAGCGATGTCTTTACACGTAAGCTTTTCTCCTTCGCCTTTCCAGGTCGCCTTTGTGCGTCTGTCGAGTCCTTCGTACGAGGCTTTGCGCTCAGATGGCCGTCGTTCATTATATCTGATGTCTCTTTCACGACATTTCACCGTGCAAAATAATTTTTCTCTTTTTCTTAAAGCTCGCAAACGAACTTTCTCATTTGGGACAAAAGTAATTTAAAAGTACTGAGTATTTTGTTTTCGAAATTACTGTCGGAATCTAATTTATTACATTACTAAATTACCAGTCTAGAAAAGTAATGCATTACATTACTCATTACCACAAATAGTAATTTAATTACTATAATTTCATTACAGTAATATCCTTACCGCCATCTCTGGTAATATCTTATGTATCGCACAAGTATTATGTATTATTCCTATTCCGACTTACATAGTTCGGTGCACAAACGTCTTGCACAAAGAAAGTGCTTGTTCCCAAAACCTCGCGTCCACGGGAAAAAAAAAAAAAAGAATCATTGGGTCGATTACGCAGTCTGAGCCGTGATTCTTTTACCCCTTGGAATGTGATATAACTTGAACGATTGCCGTGTAGGACCGGAATAACCCAACGACAAGTTTAGCCACTCCCTGTTTTCCAGTTTCCACAACCGGACTCGAGTGCTCCTCAAGAAAGGGTGATCGTATTGTTCATTCAAGTTACGTCATCGACAGAGGCATAAACATTTCCCGTTTTCCAGGGCGCAAATCAGTTTGACCCAAATGAGAAAAATGCACGCGGACGTCGCCGCAGCAAATTTCCTCGTCCCTCCTGGCCGCTGTGATGCCCCCGAGGAAATCAAGTGGAGCGTTCTTCATGGTGGCGACGCACGTTCTCGGCCAACCCCAAAGAACGAATGAGTTTATTAGAGCTCGTACCTGGAAACTTTTGTTCAAAAGATTTTGCGATCAAATCTCGGAGGACAAATAACTAGGGGGAGAAAGGGGGGGGGGGGGGGGGGCTGGCATGGAAAGGGAAAGTTAAAGATTTCTCGTCGGGATTGTTTGAAATGAAAGTTTACAGTGGAGAACGGCGGTGAGGTTGCGCCGGGAATATGTCTTTTGTTTGTTCTTTAGGAATTTGCAAACCGTGTTAATTTTTGAGTGATCGCTGTAGGGTGGCTAAATATAATAACTAGTATGAAAAATACATTTTTAAGACTCTATTAAAAAAACAATTATTGCAAACACTTAGAATAGTCTTTCTAGCTTTTGGTTTAGAAATTTCATTTATAATATTCATTGACGTCAATTTCAAATAGGACACAAAGAGATTAATATCTAGCACATGTTATTTCAGGGCACAGAGATTAATAGAGGGTGTTCGACAGCGAGGTTTGGGTTTGCTGGCCCTTTATAAGCTAAATATTGTTCCTGACTAAACAATTACAAGGATATCAGTTTCAACAGGTTTTCATATCCAACGCGTGGTTTCTTTTGGGGTGGTCCTCGTTTCGACCCATTCCCATCTTAACCTTCCCGTTTGTACCTTCCCGTTTCGACCCGGCTCGAAACGACCTTCTCGTTTCATCTTTTCCCATTTCGCCCTATTCCGAAACAACCTTCCCGCTTCGACCACTGTTCATTATCAGTTGGGTCGGTCCATGCGTCCAGTGTCTGTCCGCCATGAAGATCTTATTTCGTCCTGTCCCGAAACAACCTCAGAGATTTGATCACCAGCAGTCACTTTTTGCACGCTTTTCTAGTGTATATGGTGCCTGTCGTGCTGTAAACGAGCGTTGCAGTTTTCGCTGTCACCGGCGCGGGATGTCTTCGTTTGTGCTTGACTTTTTGGGTTGCACCCGGTGAATGACCATTTTTCCATTGAACGGTGGAACGGCCACGGAAACCGAGGACCACGAACCAAAAACAACATGGAGTCCTGGCACCGCAAGATAAACGTGGTGTCAGGCAGGGCTCTCCCGAACAATTATAGCTCGATCTGATCAAACGGGATGAGGCCTTGACAAGGATATCTTTTCAGCAGCCTGCAAACGGTGGTGCCGTGCGGGCCAGGGGGCATAAGTGGGTCAACAAGGACCACAAACTATCAGAATTGGAGTGTCGCCTTATTGATGGCACGATTTCCTTGTTCGACGAGGCGAAGTAATTTTCCGGTCTATGATATTTTTCTGTGTGCGCGAGGGTTCAGTATTTGAAATCGTACGTCTGTCAACCTGTGGGATTATCGCTCTTCAAAATATCTAGTTCACTATTAGGGAGTTTTAGAATAACGTACGCAAGCGCATTGGGTACCCTAGTGTCGGGATATAAAACCTATATGGCGACGATAATATTAGCTTACCCAAAGTACTTGCGTACGTTATTCTAAGACTTCCTTATTGTACTGAGCGCGACACTGTTAGCGCGAACAAGCGATCGTCTGTTTTTTGCTGTTTATCTCACAGAATCAAAATGCTGCCATTAAAACTGTTAGTGTCTTTGGAAGTGCATATCTGAGCCACTGACCTAAACGGTAAAATTTGGTGCCGACTAATACCAATTCGAATTAAAAATTTTAAAAAGCGTCAACGTCGTGTTAGGGATAACAGTAGCTGGGTTTACATGGATGCGATCGTATCGCATCAATGGAGCAGGGACCGATCACACGCACCTTGTCTTTTTACTTCTTCCTCCTCTACCCCAATCAAAATAGTTAAATTTCGATTCGATGCGCTATCGCTCACATCCATGTAAATGCAGCAGTGTCGCGCAGCGTA
The DNA here is from genome assembly GCA_013358835.2 of Ixodes persulcatus. Lineage (NCBI taxonomy): Eukaryota > Metazoa > Arthropoda > Arachnida > Ixodida > Ixodidae > Ixodes > Ixodes persulcatus. The sequence goes on from JABSTQ010010551.1 coordinate 1,467,432, forward strand.
CATAGTCCGTTTTGCAATTGCACATTTTAAAAACCATATTAAAAAAAAAACGAAAAAACAACAACAAACGCTTTGAGTGGTTGAAGTAGAAAATATTACGTCGAAGCTTGTCTAAAAGGGTTGTATATTTTAAGAACGCGTTGACGTGCAAAATATTTCATAACATATTCTTAAGCAGAAAACGTGTGTAGACCAGAATTGGAACGATTGGAACTTTTCGCTAAGAGGTTGAGATGTGCAGGGCCTTTTACAAATGGGTTTAAACTAGGGGTGTGCGAATATTGAAATTTTCGAATACGAATCGAATACGAATAAGACAAAAAACGGGCTTAGAATATCGAATCGAATATCGAATATGTGTCTAGTAATAAATAATTGCAAAACAAGGAGTAACAGCACATTTTATTGCCTTTTTAGAATAAATCGACGCCACAGCATTTTACTGGGCGGCAGCAGGATAAAGATACTTCTAGTAATGCACTCATTACAAATTATCGTGTAGGAAAATTAACTGCTCTCTACGCACCGTGACATTTCCGCCATTAGGAAGACCCTTTCACTCGGGAAACCTGAGAAATTTCACTAAAGTTCGAAGAAGTACCATATACCTTGGAAGTACGACTCACTGATCTTTATGACAATTGCTGGATCGCGCTTCCCCGCACCGAAAATGAGGCCACCGTCGGCCATCTTTAGAGATATGCTCTAGCGCTGTCAAGCCTAGACAGTTACCATGGTTACCGTGTGTAGGTCACGTGAAAACAGAGGCAAAGGTCACGTGACCGCCGCCTTGACAACGCTTCAGCAGATCTCGTAAGATGTCCGACCGGTGGCCTAAATCGCGCAATGGGCTCGAACCGGGGAAGCGCGATCCAGCAATTGTCATAGAGATCAGTGGAACGACTTATGGACAGCGTTGCCCGGCTGCTACGGGAATATTTCGAATTTTGGGAAACAAATAATTTAGAAAGTAGTTCATTTTATACGCGTATTTTATAAAATGATTACCAATCTTTACACCATATAAAAGCAAAAACACGCGCTTTTAACGATTTTATTAGTTTTAATGTGAACCAGTGATGCAAATAAACCTAACAAATATTGCACTTTTCCTCCGCCAGGTGAAATCAACTAGTTCTTTTCTTTTTTTTTTTTAATTTTCGCGCATGCGCTCAAAAGTCGAACTTTAGTCGAACCTTTGTCGAACATCACGTTGAAAGTTCGAAAAAGTCGAACTTGGTCGAAATCGAACCTGGGCAGGTTCACGACATTCCTGGTTTCGACTGCGCGGGAGTGGCAGGAGTTGTTGTCGATGGCGATGCAATGTTCTGCTCGCACCTAGCTTTTTTTTTCTTTTTCTACTTTTTAAACATTTATATTAGATAACACTCTCGAGATTTATTTTATATTTATATTTCACTCTCGAGGTTTATTTTATTCAGTCAATTTATAGAACGCGCGCAATTACATCCTATATTGCTATAAAAGTGCCACACAAAAAAGGCTTGGTATAAAAGAAACCGAAGCTGATCCTGTCTTGCTGCCATTAGACAGATAGAAACGGAGCAGACCGATAACGCACGCATCATACGCCTTTCTCAGTGAATAAACATTTTCATAGGGGACTGCGTGGCAGGCAGATTATTCGTTACTTGCTCGAATATTCGCAGTTTGTGCGAATATTTGGGAACATTCGAATATGCAATTTTCGAATCGAATACGTTTCGAATAAGGAAAATATTCGATTCGTATTCGAAATTTTGAATATTCGCACACCCCTAGTTTATACGGAATGGGTTCAAACGCAAAGGGTGTTTCGGGTACGCGTTCAAATGAGAAGGGCCTTTCGGGAACGGGTTGAAACGGGACGGATTCAAATGGGAAGGGCGTTTAGTGAATGGGTCGAAACAGGACGGGTTCAAACGGGAAGGTCGTTTCGGGAATGGGTCGAAACGGGACAAATTCAAACGGGAAGGTCCTTTCGGGAATGGGTCAAAACGGGACGAATTCAAACGGGAATGGGTTTTTTCGGGCTACACTCAGCTGATCAGCGGTAAAGAAACAATCTATTGAGAAGGCTATAGAACACCCTTTTTTGATTTTTTATTGTTAAATTCAGAGGAATCTGGTGTTCAATATGTTCTATAAATTGTGGGTGGTTGTGTTGCCAGCTTAAAAATTAAATTTTCAACACAACTGGTTTGTAAACACCCTATTGGTCAATTTTGGGTTGAGCGTCTTCGATTGCTAAAATGAACTTTCATAGGGGAAAAATATAGAATAATCAAGTTGAAAGGCGTACCATTTGCAGATATTCTTTTCAGCCCATTTTTCGAAATTGTTTTATGGTCGTTCACCAAAATTTTGATGATTACCTATTTCCGTAATAAGTGTAACATGAATGTAATACGTTCTCCTGCGCACGTCTATGAAGTATTTTATTGAAATATTTATGCTTCACCAGTTGACTTTGTTCCGTCGTGCTGAAGTACGGCTGAACTCTGGTGACAGCGATCGTACTCTGAGCCACCGTCGTGCTACCTGCTTGCTACTGCTTATGCCAGATCTTACGTCACATTCCCGGCCGTTTACGAAGACGAGCACTAACCAGTTTCAGTTTAAATCTCAACTCGATGTTATATCTAAAAAAAGTAAATAAAAATATTCGTAGTTATTTTTTATGAAAATTAACGTATACATTCCCTGAGCAGTTTACCAGTGCCGTTCAGAAATTATATTTTGTTGATAACGCTCAGACTGACAGTGAACCGCCTGCTTGGAATTTCTCTGGAACGTGAACAGAAGCTTGCTCAATGAGTTGTTTTTACTTGAATCTAATTTCCTAAACTCTTGCAGCCTGGTTTTTCTACTGACGTAGCAAAAAAGGCAAACCGGACGACAAGGGACCGGGCTGTCAGTTGGTGACACCTTCGAGGCAATAAAAATGTGCAAGAAAAAAGGAAGAAGGAACGCTGCAGCGCGTAGGCTTTCAAGGAGATGTCGCATTACGCCTTTCAGAGTTGTATTTTGTTGCATTTATATACCTTCTCAACTTGGGTCTTTGTCGGTTTCTCGCCTACTTGCTAACTTCCGGGGGTCGCTGAACTTTCGTCTGCAAAAGCTGTTAGAAGAGACAAGCTGGAAAACGAGAAAAGTTCATGTCAAGGAAGACAAAACAAAATAAAACAGAAACCGACCCAACAAATCTTGCTACGGTTTTTTTTTTTTTTTCTCTTCGACGTGTCCTCCCACTCTCGACTATTATCTCCGTCCACTTTTCGTTTGCTTTTGTTTTTGTATTATGGGTATTTTTCAGCGACCTTGGTCAAACTTTTCTTTTAAGTGCGTAGATTTTTTGGTGGATTTTCATATTGCGCGAAGAGGTCACGTTTTGCGTGAGAAGTTACTGCTGTAGTGTACAGGACCCTCGGTCATCTTGTCCCTAAAGCGCTTGAAGCGCTTTCAGGATTCGCCACCAGCACATTCGAGATCTTGGCTCCCTGATCTTAGACTTTTTCTTGACTTCGCAAGAAAAAATTCAAAAATTAACAAGAAGTTAAAAAAAAGAAAGAACAAGCACATACATTTTTTTCAGCTTTTTTTTTTTTTTTTTTTAACCTGTTCTCCGTCTCGGGCTTTTAATTGTGGAGTTAATTCACCTGATTCGCCGGCGTTTTGTTTTTTATTCTCTGATAGTATTCTCGCATTGTTAACGAAAGGCAGGTATGCTTTCTACCGGGCAAAGCATTTTAGCCTCGTACCACCCACTTGCAGATATACCTTATCTAAATACCTTCATTGGTACCTGCAGGTGTCCATCCGGCACTTAAAACGAGGCTATTGCAGTGAGGGTGACTTATTTGATGCCCACGCATAACAAGTAATGATATTATTATTAAATCAAATTAAAGCCTCAAGTTAAAAATCATTTTTATTCTGGCGCGTTTCCTGAAGCCAGGGGCGGCTTGAATAGCTTGACTAGCAAGTGTACAGCTTTTCCTGAGCACCATATTTATTATCAATTTACTAATTGTATGAACATCTATTTCCCTCGAATATTTCTTGATTTTGCGACAACTGTTGAGGCAAAAAGAAAACGAACAATGGTGTGGTGCGGAGGGACTTTGAACTTCTGTAAGTTCAGGTTAAGATTACTCTGTCGACCGTTACACTGCTGGAACCGAAAAAAAAAAAATCAATCATGATGTGGTCGTAAAGTAACTCCTGCTTCGAGGATATAAAAAGCACCGGGGATAAAAGAAGTGAGACTGTTCTACGTTATTCTACTGTGTTACGACAGTTTGGAAAGTACAATTATGTTGTGATAAATGAAGCATAAACTATGTACTTCGTTTTCAAGTGCCGTACACTATGTTGTGCCTCATTGAAGCTACCTCTCGAATGATCGCTTCGTTATGAAAATGTGATCCGACAACAGTGATATTCTTCAAATTATACATTATGGTAACTTCGCTGGCATCATTATTATTCATACTTTGTAAGCACCCCAGAAAGACTGTTCTACAGAGAAAAAAAAAGAGAAAACAGTTTTAACACTACATTATAAAATGGCGAGCAAACAAAAAATGCATCCTCTCCGTTGAGGGCAAGTTAATAAATTCACAGTATTTCAAATTATATTCGAATGGATCGTAGAAAGCACGACTTGGCGCAATTTTTTGACCAATTACAAAACTTATAGACCGTTTCCACTGGTTGAAAGTTCTACCACCGAGAGGAGCTCGCGCTTCTTATAGACCCTTTTCATGTTTACAAACATGAACTGCCTCCTGCGTCCCAAGCAACTTCCGGTCGCTCCGTCTTTGAAAGTATGTCGAGCTTGCCTGTGTCGCCAGTGCTAGAAAGCATAAACGCTACACGCACATCAAAGTTGGAGATTTAACGAGGCCCCTCGGCTGTTCAATTTAACGTCTTGGAGGAGGCAAGTTGGTTTACAAGAGTATTCGAAAATATTTATCATATCTGGGGGTTCTGCGTTCTTTTGGCGTTCACCTGGAGAATTGGTGGTTAAACGTTTCATCAACATTTCAAACAGCGGTGTTAGGGTGGGCTTTGTTCATACTTTTTATGAACCGGAAGTTCTCTGGGACGTCAAAGACTAGAACAACTCCTGGTGGCGTTTGCCGTGAAAAGGGTCTATTGACGTTAGTCACTCGAGTTCTGGGGCGGTTTGCTGATCAATGTGGAGATCTTTACCGGCGGCCAAAATACCCGTTAGAGGCATTTTCTGGTCACGTGACCGACTTCATAAAAACAACGTACCCCCTCCCCCCCACACACAAAAAAAATGAAACTTAACATTATCTATTTTTGTAGCGTTGACTAATGGACTAGTTGGTAGTTCATTTTAACGGGTAATAAAGAGCGCAGGGACATAGACAGAGTCTTCCGCTCTGTCCGTGTCCCTGCGCTCTTTATTAGCCGTTAAAACAACTATTTTCTGCATTACGTTGTCAAGGCTATATATACTCCGTTCACCTCTAAGCTGAGACTGCAGTGGGAACTACGTGTCCGCAGAACCCATCAGCCGCCTCCCTCGTATTACCTGACCCGGCTCCCTGCGCGTGGGTATGGGCCGGAGGTGATGACGTGCAAAAGAGAGGCGTCTGAATGTTCCACCGAGGACGTAGCTACCACCGCAGTCCCAGCTTAGAGGTGAAGGTGTATAGTGCCGCGTCCTCAGTGCCGCCTCCGCACTGCTGCACTCCGCGATGCTGCGCTCAGCACTACTGCACTCAGCACTGCTGCACTCAGCACTGCCGCACTCAGCACTGCTGCACTCAGCACTGCTGCACTCCGCGCTGCTGCACTCCGCGCTGCTGCACTCAGCACTGCTGCACTCAGCACTGCTGCACTCAGCACTGCTGCGAGAGCAGGTGGCTTCGTATTGTGTCTCACTCGCACGCGCTTTCATGCGAAGGAGACTCAAACGAAGCGACACGTTCGCGCAGGTAGCTTGGAGAGCGCTGGTCTTTATAGGGCGAATATGCTGCGACAAATCGACGAATATTGCCCGGCAGCTTTTGCTCTGCGCATGGCATGAGCGCAGTGGCATAGCCTCCTCTATACTGACAAAGCCTGGCAGATCGCCACGAGACGTGGCCGCCGAAATCGGAAAGGTACAGCGGAAGACAACGGATGAGAGGAGAGCCACGTGACGAGCGCCCCCCTGCGGCGAGACGCCGAAACACACTTCTCCCGAGCGATGGAATGTCCGCTCGTGCTCCTCGCGTTCCTCGCGCTACCGCTTCTTTTCTCGTCGGGTTTGAAAACCATGTTTCGGGTATTCGCCGCTACAAAAGCTGTGCACTGACGACCGGGTTCGCCGAGAATGCTCTGTGCTACCAGATAATCGCGCTCCAAATCTGCGACCGGGCACTCTATGGCTTCGTCGTCGAACTGCCAAGCTTTGTGAGTATAGAGGAGGCTATGGCAGCGGCTGCTACGTCACGTTCAAAGCGAGCGTGCCTTCGGGCGAAGTTTGTCAGTTATTCGTCGCATAATTCGCTCCATAAAGTTCAGCCTTATGAGCGCCGTGGAAGCTGCGCCAGCTTTGACAATGCAGCGCAAAACTGTTGACGCCGAGAACGACAAATATATGGTTGCCGCAATTCCGTCCTCGCTTCGAGTATTCAAGTCCGCCTTTGCGCGCATTAAAAAGGGTGAACAGGCTTGAAATGTAAGTGACATGAACCGCATCTGTCTACTAATTGGGAGCGGCGTGTAAAGTTATTTCTCAAAAAGATCGTGTTAAGCAAGAATTAAAAAAAAATTAAAAAGACAGGCAAGTCTTAGGTCTGTTGAGCGGAATCGGCTGGAACGAGGTACTTCCTGCCCTCTGAGCAGTTCACGTGACCAGAAAATTTCTATTGCCGCTATTTTAGCCGCCGGGAGAGATAGCCGCATGGATCAGCAAACCCTCCCTGGTGGTAATATTTTTTTTTATTTGTACGTGAAGTTTTCCTTGTTGTGGCCGTTGTCCGATGATACTTTTTTTTTTTGTTCTATGCTTGCTATCGTGATACCCTACGTCCGATATGATGTTGACACCCCCATGAGTCCCAATGCTATTATTTATAAACAAAATTCCGTTCGTTCGAATCCTTGCCACAGTACCCGATGACCGAGGCTAATTGCTGAGTAGAAAAGGTGTAACTGTAAATTAGATCGAATGTTTGTGAGAAGTCCCGTGCGGTCTAACGCATTCCCCATTCTCTTTTATGAAGCGTGTCAGATGCCATTTGTTAGCTTGACGCGCAAATGCCTAAAATAGCATGCCATTCTTACCTTTGACATACTGTAATTGGTAACCTACTTCGGTCTCAAATTTCCCAAAGCTGTTTAGTGCCGAGCAAAAAAAAAAAAAAAAACCGCCTTTCTTTGCTTAGATTAGAACCATGTTGCAGTTCTCGTTTTCCAGCAGCGATATCAAATCCGTTTCGAAACGAATAATCGAACGAGCTCGCGAATTCCTCCAAGGCGCTGACATTTTCTCCCTTGTCTCATCGGGCGATCGCTGTTTCCACTTCATTAGATTAAAGGCTCTGAGATATCTAGTACAAGCACACAAGAACCGCGACCAGTCGCTGGCGATACTTGTTGCTTAGTCTCTTTCATTCGACTTGCACTTTTGTTGTCAACTTTTTGTTTAAATTCATTTTTCCTCTGAAATAAAAATAAAATAAAAAATGAGTAGCACACACGAACTGTTTCCGCGTTGAATTGCACCGAAAACGAGGAAAGTCGTTTTTATTTCGCAGAGCTTACCTCAGATTGTAGAGAGAGAGAGAGAGACAGAGAGAGAGAGAGTTCTTGGGCGCACCCTGGGCGGTTGCGGACCTTTCGTAGTCGGATAGCCAGAAAGTGGATGTGTGGCCATTATGTTGATCCCTCCGTGCGTGAAAATTGCGGAGCGGCTTCTACGTAAGTAGCAGTCTTGCGGTTGCCTCAGTGTGTGTCTCGCTTCATTGGCGCCGTACCGGAAGGATAGATGATTAAAGCAATTATCGAAGCAAACGGCACCCCTTGATCAACACATACTGTGATCATGGGCGCTGTTGGGATCGGAATCATGTGTTCTTGCGTGTTGGGTGCCCAACGACGTATTGCACTTCGAGTATTGCCAAGTCTAGACAGGAACCTGTTGCTTTCGTGATTTTAGTCCTGAGGCTATGGTCCTGAGGCTATGGTCCTGAGCAACAATGGCGATCATCTGAATTACGCACGATTCGAGGATTTCTTTTATTTCTTTAATTGAGGAAGCTATTTTAAATATTTATTTTGTTCTCGATTGAAGAAGCGCTTATGGGTATATTGTCAAAGAAGGCTCGTTTTAATCTAGTAATATTAGCGATAATTAATTATTAAGTCAATAAACGTGCTTGCCTGTTTTTGGCATTTTTATCAATGAAACTCACATATATTTATCCAAATATAATTGACGTTACAGTACACGGCTGTACGTTTTTTTGTCTCTTCAGTTTGTTTTAGCTACGTTTAAAAAAAAAAAAATCCCCAGCAAAAAATATTTTATATTTTAATACAGGTTTAACATTTAAAAAGAATTGAAACCGGGGGTACTATATTTAAGTTCAAATATCGTAATCCTTGCCTGCCTAAAATGTTCATTTATATGATATGTAATGGCACTCGTGAGTTGAGTTTGTATTAAGAAATAGCCATTTCATTGCTTAAGTGTACCGGCGTCACGCGAATTACATGCGAAAGACTTACTATAATTTAGAACAATCAAGGTCACGAGAAATATAAAGTTTCAGCATTTTGAATTCAAGTTAACCTGTTTATAATGCCGCCTCAGCAAGTGCTTTCGACGCAAGTAAATTTCTGACCCGGTTTGAAAATTTTCTCTTAGTCCTAAACGTTTGATAGTTCGTTGATCAATCGAAAGTTCCGCGGTAAAGCACCTTTAAGAAACCGGTCTGGACTTTGTTGTCAATTTTTTCTTACACATTTCAGCTTTCGTGGGACGCGCGTAATGACAATTTCAAGATGTTTGTGATTCGCTTTATCCTGATCGACAAAATGTTTAGAAAAGCACCAGGCTGCTATACCTTGACTATACCTATGCTGAATGTCACAACAAAGATAATCTTGCTGATGCAACGAGCGATCTACATGCTCGTAAACGCATGCAGCTGTACAGCATAAACAAACGAACTACGTTTGTTTGTTTGTTTATATTGTACAGTCAAATGCGTTTACTTCCCGTCTAAAGTTCAAAATTTCTTGTGCAGAGATTTCGACAGCGGTAGTCTCGCCTGTATTGAAGAGGCGCAGTACGACTGCGAGCTCAACACACAGCGAACAGCGAGCACGCAGATGGAATGCAGTCGCCAAACGTTACCCAAAACTTGAACATCTGCTTCGTCTTCTTTAAAAAAAAGTAATAATTTTTTGCCGCAGAGGAGGAATGGGCAGCCCTCCAAACATAATTTCTCGCCTGTATGTTTCTTGTTGGGGAGGCAATTGAATAGATTATAAACTCAAGTTGTACCAGGTTAATAAAAAAAAAAAAAAGCTTTTGCTATTTTTTTTTCTTCTGGTGGCTGCTTCTTAAGCATCTGACGTCGTTCGAAAGCCTGAAACGAAGAAGAAAACCGCACAACGTTTTAAGAAAGTTTGGTAAAATTCAACGTTGAACAGCTGTGAACATAATATAAAAATAACCTTATTCGTTTCAAAGAAAAAACGACCCCGCTAGAACATTTTTTTTTCTCGCCCACAACATCTACTCCCTCAGTTCAAAACAACAGGCAAAATACATAAAAGAAAAACAGGATAGAAGAAACAGAAAGCCTGACATTTGGGTGCCCGCACAACTTTCAGTTAATCTTAATTTAACCTCGATGTACGCACGATGTCAGAATTGCAATTTTCGAGCATTTGGAAGTGACGCAAAGGAGAGTGCGTTCGTGTTTGCGTCACTTCGCTGGCCATTGCGGTATAAATTAAGGCACAAAATGAGTCTATGAGTCTGATTAAAAAATATAACGTTGCCATATATATATATATATATATATATATATATATATATATATATATATATATATATATATATATATATATATATATATATATATATTTTTTTTTTTTTTTCATCTTCTAAAAAATAAGAAATTTTGTTCTGCAAGCCGTCAATGTTTAGCCGTTCTACAAGCTCGTTTTTGATTTCAGCGCATTGATATAAATGCAAAATCAACCGCATATACGCTTGAGTGGATTTGTATGCATTTCCGAATCCATCAAAGTTATCTAAAATTATCCAAAAGGTATTTGCTGAACATATGAAAACAGTTCGGTCAGAGAAGACGCTGTTTTTAAAAACATGTTTGCCATGAACAGTCGACGACAAAATCGCTTTTAACACTCATTCTCTAACTGTTCCGTTTAGTTCAAAAGTTTCACTAGTTCGCTGGCAATGGGGATCGGCACGTGAACTGCAACATTGTTAAAACGCAATTTTTGTTTTGTAAAAAAACAAAAAAAAACACGTACATGACATAGTATAGATACACACTCGTGGGTAATGTTTTTGTTCACGACTCTTTTTATTGTTGTTCTAGTCCTAGCTTTTCTTTTCTTTTCTCGGAAAACTAAATTACAAGCAACAAATATATATAATAAGAGGGGGGGGGGGGGCAGTTGGATTGGTCCTGAAACCGAAAGCGCACTGCCTCCGCTTTTAGTAATAGGAATGAAATAGGAAGCTAAAACTTTCCGGTGCACTGTTTGGCGTTACAGCCAAACCCCTGTTTTCTCGTTCCCGGCGAACGTCATTTCGTGAATAGGCTAAGTCAAGCTTGACCCTCGTCTACACTCACCCAAAGATAAGGCGAATGCCTCTTCCGGGCCGGCAGCCGAACTCGATGGGCGAGCATTCCGGCGGTTAAGTTATGCAACAGGGCTAATTCACGGCGACATTCCGTTCTTGCTTCGGTCTCAATTCAGGGTCAGTCACTTCCTGCACGGTTAACGAGCGATCAGACTCCGCGATACCAACCAGATTCGTAGGTTTTCATTGATGCCGTCCCGAAGCCGCGTCGAATGACTCTGCCCGTGCTCCGGTTTACCTTACGATGGATCTCAACGGACGCTACACTTTAAAACATAATTCAGTGACTACCTTCAGGGAGAGCCCATCCTCCTATCTATGGAGGGCCCAATGATGAAGTTGAAAATATCTTCCGACACTAAAAAAAGGAGTGTGTGCTGTTACACAGTGCATGATGTAATCACGTGAAATATCGTGCTCAGTTTCACAGCGGATACTTTTATATTTTTGAAGATCTAAATATCGCAGCGACTGGCTGTTTCGTAGTGAAACGTGAGTGTCCCACTTTTTCGCACTTTCTTGTTTTACCCGTTTGCACCACTGTGCCCTGTTTCACATTACGATAGACCGAAGATACCTATGGCGCTAAGTACCATCAAGGCCAATCTAATGCCGCGTATGCATGACCTTCGGAAGGGCGCGATAAGGCGCAGGGCGCGCAGACACGTGACACGTTCACAACTGGCTACGTTTACATGGATGCGGCTGCAGCGAATCGGATCCACTTCAACCACTGCGTTTACTTGGATTCGGGTCGACCAGTAGCGGCACCTCGTCTCGAAGGATCACAACGGAAACCTCGTGAGCTTTCGATTGTTTCCGAGGTTTCCGGTTTGTCTAGTGGCATGCAAAGCAAAGTTCCCGTGCTCCCTTGCTCGAGCACTTGATTCCATCCGCTAGCGTACAAATGGAAAGTCTCGATTCGGATTGACAATCTCAAACCACCCCGTCCCAGCGCATCGGATCGGATTGGATCGGATCCGATCCGATCCGAGCCGTTTACATGAACCGATTTGATTCGTTAACTGGATCCGATGCGCTGCAGTCGCATCCATGTAAACGTCTTAGATGGCTCGTAGCATCCGCTGCTCTTCATCGTAAGGTGTTGCGGTCTTGCGGATTATGGCGAGGTCGCTAAAAGTCATCGCGCCTGCCAGGTGCGAGTCATAACCAGACTTGCACGTAACGCGTTATCAGGAACACGTTACTTCCATCTATAGTCCGTTGCGACTCAAGAAGGTAGGGCGAGGGAAAGGAAGGCCGGGGAAGAGGAAGCATACGGAATGCAGGAGAGGAGAGGAGGAAACCTCCTCCTCTCTCCAGCGTTCTGCCTGCTTCCTCCTCCCCGGCCTCCCTTTCCCTCGCCCCACCTTCTTGAGTTGCAACGGACTAAAGTTACTTTTCTTCGGGGACGAAGTAACGGCTTAGTTACTTTTCGAGAGAGGCAACGAGTAACCTATTTTCTTCACTTTATGATAGAATAACGAGTAACGGCATTTAGTTACTTCCGGAGAGGAACGTGTACAACGCAAGTTACACAATTTGATTTCACCCTAGTTCGCACTTCTGATTTTCACGGCAACAAACATCAACACGAGAAGAAAAAAAAAAGATGCTCATGAATACGTTGAAAAGCTAGACATTTTGACACAAAATATTAGAAGGCGGCTACTGCTTCAGAAAATTGACACACCCATAGTAAATAAAAAAGGTAGCTACGAGCCGAAGTTAGCGTTCTTTTTGAGTCTCAGTAACGAGTAACGTAAATTGTTACTTCTTGAGCGAGTGAGGGGTAACAATATTTAGTTTTCTTTTTTCAGTGACGTCTACAAGTCTCGTCAGAACGTGCTGTTTGCAGGCATATGGCATAGGAGAAAATTTGCATTTTCTTTTCATCTTCGAGAGAAAACAGTGGCGAAAAGTAATGCGGCCGCTTCTGCTTTAGCAGGAGTGAAACCCCGCCCCGTCCTTCTTCACCTGCCGTTGTCAGCCATCTGGAATTCGGAGTGGACAGGCGTTCTTGGCGTTAGCGCGATTCCGGCGCTAACCAGAGGTCAAGAACAAAACGAATGTGAAAGCGTTCGAAGTCGGTCGGCGACAGTGTTGGGCGTTGGCTCGCCGCGCAGCAGCCAATTTGAACGCGGTTCCGCTCCGCTTGGTTTTCGTTTTCTTGTCTCCCGAATCTTTGGCTAAATCTTTTCTCGCCGCGCATGCTGGTCGCATTGCAGGGTTTCTTTTTACCGCCTTCATTAGACGTCCTCGCAGTAAGCTAAGGTATGTTTGTTTGCTTTTTGTATATTAAGACAGAGAGGCCCGCAGTTCGTTTTATTCCTTGTTGATTTTTCGGAAACAGAAACAGCAAAATGTAGAGCAGGCAACCTTTCTGATTTTACGATAGACGACAAGGACTGCTTTTTGGAGTCGTCCTGTTTTGTTATGTACTTATCTTTTACATTTAGTTTAATGATGTATGCTTGAACGATCGAGTCAATGAGCGGCGTGTCAGAATAATTGAATAAAACGAGCAATAATGCAATAAAACGAGAAACAATTCAAGCGGAAGAGAAAGTCACATGTATTCTAATGAAAGTAAAGTTTTCTAAAGAAAGTAAAGGAACCAAATGTCACGAATGACAATTCTTGAGGCGATAATAACTGAGGAAACTAAACGTTTAATGGGGCGAACTTGCGCCCAAAAATAAAAAGGAAACAGAAGAAAGCAGAGCGTCGCGGGCGTCGAAGTCGGCGTGACAGCAGAGTGGAACGCTGGGGCGAAACTATAACTCCGGCTCGCCACGCGGGGCCCCTTTTGTACACGCGTGGACTTCTGGAACAATCGGCCTACAAGATTCGGCGCGTCGATCATTCTATACTTCATCTCACCTTAGCAAGGACTAACTGCGAAGGCTGTGCAAGCGCGAGCGGCTAGCTTCGACTGCCTTGACTGGAGCACTCGCTGCATGAGCGCTCGTGCAGCCGCCGAGGCTTCCTCCAAAGCAACTAGCTCGGGCGTTTGGCACGCGCGGCTAACAATAGTCCATGCTACGGTGAGACGAAGTATAACCTAGAACAAGCAACATGGTTCTCGAAATTACCAGAAATCTAATTTGAAAGAATAAATAAAAGTCGCGGCGCTCCCAGGAATCGAACCCGTGGCTACCGCACGAGAGTCAAGTGCGGTAACCACTCGACCACGCACGCGCTCGCTCGCCGACGCGCGTGGCAATAATGCGGTGATAAGTTTCTGTGATACGATTTATGTATTTTTGTATATAAAGTAATTAATGTAATTAGGGCTGTAAATTTTAGAAGTAGTCACTTTTTAGACAGAATACTTCAAAAGATCTCTGGGGCCATTCCACGGAAATATTCCTATACTCCTTGTCACTAGTTGTGTGCAGTGCAAGCAAGGGAACGTTAGGCGAAAAGAGAAAGGGCAAGCACTAGGAAGGCGGGACGGGAGAGGAGGGCAGTGGAGGACGAGGGGAGAAAAAGAGAGCACTGGGAACATTAGAGAGGAGATGAGGTTTTTCTCCGCCTTCCAGTCTTCCTATTGCTTGTCCTGACGTTACCTTCGCCTGTACTGCACGCAACTAGTGACGCGGAGTATAGAAGGCGTGTGTGGATTGGACTTTATATGAGAATCTGAGTTCAGGTATTTTTTCCCGGAAACAAAGAATAGAAAAATGTCTAGTAGAATGGGAATTCTATCAGAGCGCGCGAAATTATTACAAAGCTTAGACACACAATTAATCAAAAACATCAAATGTAATTTTAAGGCTTGGCAGTGCCGGCCGAGTACATTTCTATATTTTCTTTACACTGTGTTCCTCTTGTGAAAATATTTAAGTTCAAAAATTTTATAAATATAATTTAAAAAAAAAACTCCAAAGTCTAACGTCTTTTCGACAGAGCAAACCCAAGAAAGAGAATGTGAACCGTCAGGCGTCAGACAAATAAAAGTGAAGCAAAATATTGGCACCAGGAGCGTAGAACAGTATTTCTCTTACCCTCTTTGTACAGGGCTTATTCTTTATAATACAGGTTGGTAGCTGATATTATCAATTCCCGGAGGGCTATGCCCTCTAGAAACATTATGGCGCATCAAGAGGAGTAGAGTTACTGCTGTTTCTACTATTCTCTAATGATTTCTACCTGCTTATGTTATTGCCACTCTCATTCCCATATATATATAACAGAAAGATAGAAAACAACAGCATAACACTGCTGTTTTTAGAAACACGCGTCCTCGCATTTTCTCTCGGGAATCACCACGCGTAAACTCTCCTACAATGTTTATTTCACGTTTTCGGTGCACGTAGCATCTCCTAATGGTTTTCGCTAAATAATTCTCCGGAAAGGCGCCAGCTAGTGCTATCGCCGGAGTGAGCAGCCGAAGGCTACCGTTCAACCGACACACTTGGGTTGAGTAGGCAGTTGAACCGTCCGTCGGAAGGATTCAATATCCGGGACTCCGGGCGTCGGAAATTGGTGTTAGGCGCCCTCGCTCCTTTTTCTCGGGTGCGTTCTTTTATTTTTATTGCTGGGGTTATTTACGCTCACTCCAGGGCGGAAAGAACAAATAATTGCTCTCGATACGGTGTCCCAGAATCTGTTCCAGATAAGAAGAAAAATCAAAAGACACGTATAGGTGATTCGCATTGGAGTTTGCAATGCATTTTGTTGCGAGATAAAATTTTATGTACGCTTCCTCAGCTATAGCCAACGAAATTATGAAATTACTTTCGGTGTGATGAAGCCTTGTCCTGAACGTTTTGTTAACAATTAAAACAAAAACAAGTTTTTCTCTTTTTAGTTTGTGATTGAGTTCTGGATCAGTTTCCTGACTTGCGTGACAAAGTTTTATCCTGGTAATATCCTTATTCATGATGCAAAACACTTCGCGGAGGAAGGTGCTAGTTCATTGGCGTTAGAAACTTTAAAAAAAAATAGCTCGTGTTTTGATAGAGAGCGGAAGAGGTTAAATTATGGACTGAGGAGAATAAGTCTCGGCTCATTATACTATGAGTCTCGACGCAAAGAAAAAAAAGAAATGCTTTGCATAGTTTGAACGGACGGATGCTCCGTAGCTATGGGTTTCCACTTAGAATAAGGAAGAATGGATATTGCCATCTATTGTCGTGAAATGCTTGACTCTCATACAGTGACACAAAAAAAGTCGCAGTGGCGCTGGTGACGAAGCACAAATAATGGGACTGTCTCACCAAGTCAAAAGAAAGTGCACCGTGCCTGCGATCGTATGCCGTCAAGACATCCTCACATCTAGGGGAACAGCCTTGTGCCGTTTAATTCGAATGAGCGGAGTGATATGCATTTCCTCTAGTACAATATTTGGAGAGGTGATGGAAATTTGGGAGAGTTAAGCAAAATAACCGAGGCATTCGGGAGAGCAACCAACTGACCACATTCCCCCTCGGGGCGAGTACGCAAGAACATTTTGATACCGAAATACTAGCCGTGTGCAATCCCCCTTTTCGCCTCGCTAGTTTTACCTTCCGACTTGTTTGTCCGTTATTTTCAGCAGCCATAAACTCCGCTGCTGCGGTCCTATAACATAACTGACAATGACAATAATATCCTTGTGTTGGCGATCACGTGCTTATGTTGATTCTTAGGCATTTTAGCTCCTCCACTTCATAATACTTTATTGGGTATCATAAATAAGCGAGGAAATAAGTATCGACTCCCGAGACTTATTCCATCCCTGTTTGTGCGGCGATTGCAGCTGGAGCCGTCGGCAAGAGGCCCTGGAAGAACGGCACGTCGTGCGACCCGGACACGCACTTCAGCTGTCGGAGTGACCCCAAGGTGTGCATCGCGCTCTCCAGGGTCCGGGACGGGTCGGCCGACTGCCCGGACGCCTCTGACGAGGGTGAGTGCACCTCCCAAGGCCCCGTCCCGTATATAGCGGTGTCCCCGAGCGGACCATTTCGATGGGCTTCACCCTCGACGAAGCAGGCCATGAACCCTTTGTGGGGCAGCGGTACATTTATATGTACCACGTTCGAACCTTTCTTCAGGCGGCCATATAGCGGCAGTGGTACAACGTTGTACCAATTTGAATGGTGCTGTCCTCTCGTGAACGTTGTGGCAAGCTTCCAGAATATTTTTTTGTGGTTTCGACATGTTGCAGATTGATCGCAGGTTAAACACTGCCCAGGTTAATTCCTTTCTGAATGCAAGACAATACCTGTGTACTAATTTCGCACTTAAATAAAAATAACACGTTGGAAAGTATGCTTAAACTATAGCTGAGTTTAGTAATTTTATATTAAAATTTTTCTTTGAGCGTGTACTACGTGAAACTAAATTAACACTTTGTTAAGTACGTTAAACAATAGTTGAGTTCAATAATATTGTATTCAGATTCTTATAAGAAACAAAAATAAGGCTGGATAGTATATTTAGACTTTAATTAGAGTTTATTTATAATATATTAAAGCATAATTCGAGCTTGCGCGTCACAGTGGCCAGGATAAGCCGGCGGCAGCCGCAGTGTTAATTATACGTCCAGCGTGACATTAAAGTGCTAGTTACGCCAAAAGCATAATAAAGTATACTTGTGATATGCCAAAATATGGAAATACACTCGGTATATTTTAGGTGTACTTTTAGTGTATTGAAAGTGCGAATCAGGACATCGTTGGAGTATTGATATTTGTCAAGTCAAATTGAAAAAAAAAAAAAAATAAGTGTGGAGTGAGCGAAGCATACGTGGTAAGTTGGCTGAGCCATGCGATTCAGAGTAAAAATTTAGCTGTGCATCAATCTTTGATGAACATATGTTTTAATGAAAAGATAAATTTGGTTATATCGTCGTTACTACACTCTGAGGTTAGCTATGTTTGAAACATGATGATTTAATTCCTCGCTTGAGAAGACCACTTGAGTTTGTGAAGTTGAAATCCAAATGTGTTATGCTTACCCTATTGAAAAACAAAACATCCCACATATGATTCGTCCAACGTACATGTCAGAGCTTATATAAATTAGAGAAGGTAAATATAAGGCGTATATAATGTCTCGTATATTCTTATATGTTCTCATATGTTTATTTAATCTGTAATGTGGAATGCGTAGCACACAGTTATAAAATTGCTCGAATTATCAAAGACGAAGTAATAAAATAGGAGCACTCCCTACGACGGAAATAGTAGTTGGCCCCACGTTTACGCTGCAAACGTTTCTACAGTTGCTATTTAGAAGAAGAAAAAGCAGTCAATGAATAACATAATATATATTTAAAACAAGCGGTGCCTCCGGTTTGAAGTAATGGCTGCGAATTAAGGCCACCAAAAAGTTTAGCGAGTTAGGAGGTACACTTCAGAAAATTATTTTATGACACCAAACTTGTGAGTCTGAATAGGTGTTACAGACACACTGTGGAATGAGCTCAAGATATACTGATTTCCACAAATTTTCACACAAAATATAAAAGATAAAGAATAAAAAAAAAAACAATAGAAAGACAATAAGAGTAACGAAACAACAGTGTTGTCTTTTGCTTTGACTGGATAGTTTCTTAGTTTTTCCGCACCAGTCTTGGGTATTACCTTATGAATTAGACTAAATTGCCTTCTTACCTTGAAGATCGCTGCGCTTTGTGGCTGCCTTCTTATTATTGAGTTGAACAATAGACGTCATCCACTGAAACTGAAATAGGCCTAACAAATGTTACATTCCGACGAAACAGCATCCGCATAAAAATATTATTTAGCACTGCAAATAACTTGCGAGTTTCTGTTGTTATCTTCCTTCAGATATCGCCACGCATGTCCCCGTGCAAGCGCGCCCTTGTCCGATTGGTTATCGTGCTTGACTCCCACGCAACGAGCCGAGGTTCGATGTCTGGGAGCCGACAAACCTTTTCGTAATTTCTGTGAATGCCGCGTTCTCGTGAATTCGAGAACCCTGTTGCTTGTTCGAGGACCGAATGTTCTGCGCACCGAACTATATACGCCGATTGTTCCAGCTATAGACCTTTTCTGTTTCCTGTCGTTCTCAGTCACGTGGGTTCCATATCTGGTATGCGGGGCGAAAAAATATTAAAACGTTTGAACCTGGAATATGCGAGAAAATATAGGTGAGGCAAATCAAGAATGTGTGACAATCACGCATTTTTTGTAAACACCTTCCAGCTTCGGGGAGAGATCAAAAAGATGTTTTACCGCATACCAGAAGTGACGAAATTCAAGATGGCTGCACGCTTGTGGAAAAGGTGTATAGAAGACCACGCGTGTACATAAGGGGCTCCGCGTGGCGAGCCGGAGTCAGTCTCGCGCCAGCGCTCGATCCTGCTGTTCCGACAACGTCGTCGCCTGCGACGCTAACTTTCTTCTATTTTGTTTTGGGCACACGTTCACCCCATTAAACGCTTAGTGTCTACAATAATTCGTCGACTCATTATTTGTCATTCGTGACATTATTTAATTGAACAGTTCTTGTGAAACCAGCATCAGTTACACTTATATTCCTAAATAGCTTGACGCATCGACAGATCGGATAAATGATGACACTTGACACTAACCGATTTCATTCCCTTGTGTTGAAGCGTTTATTTCTTGAGAACAGCAGACAGCGGACACCTTTAATTACAACCCAGACGACCTCTCTCCGATATTAGTGCAGATTACAATAATATATATATTTTGTTTGCTCAAAGAAAATATATGACGCGTAATAGAACAATTCGATTACGTTACTTTGTTTGCTGATATCAAAATGAATATCTGCTGGCCGGATTTTTCATACACTTTCTAGAATACTGAGTAGCCTATACATCGCAACGAAACGGAAGGCGCGGCAATTTTCTTTGAAAACGTTATTTTTCTGCTCCGAAACTTCTTTAATGACTCCCGCCGCAGGAAGCTTCTGGCCTAGCTTTCAAGGCGTCTCATATGATGTGAGTTCTCTGAACCAGCTTTCCTAATGCCAGTCAAAATGCCCTAAAGTGCTGCATCGCAAACAAATTAAAAAGCAGAAGTGAAACATGTTAAGGGATATTTTTGAGGTAAGTATATAAAGTAAATAATCCCAAACCATAAATTACAAATTTAAACTTAAAAAAAACAGTAAATGCGTTTTTGAATAATACTTTTATGACGTTAGCCTTATAAACACCTCCAAGATAGACGAAAAAAAAAAGCTGTTGATTTTGTTAAACATTGCGGGGGGATACCTCACATAGGACTCGAAATCATGAACGTGCAGCGTTCGATTTCTTCTTGTTCACTTATTGCATGGCCTCGCTTCCCGTAAGTCCTTTGGTTTGAGCGTATTTTTACATTGAAGCGAGCTGCACATGCTGAAAAGTTGTTCATTTTAAGCGGTTAAGTACATAGACGGAATTAATATCGCAGCAAGGCAAAGTTAAGCAGGTCTTCAAACTACCTTTAATACCGCAGTTTACAATTTGTCAAAGGCGTTCATTAGGCAGTCTCTTTTAAACTAATTTAAGTGCTTTGAAATGTGTCTTCTTATATGACCATTTTATCAATTAGGTCACCACTACGGATGTCACAGTTGAGTCTATGGTTTGAAAAGCCTCTTATTTCTTTAAGGGGTAATTTTAACGGTAGATTAAAAGTATCTCATTTAAATATGAGCAATATCTACGCTAAAGAATATGGAAATTTGACTTACACGATGCATGGTATAGAGTCAGATTAAGTGAAAGCAAACGGCTTACAATAAGATATTGATTTAAAGCCCGCTATCTCAGACAGTGTATCTATCTTAAAGACCGACGACCAGTTCACGCTTTCCACTTTTTCCTCGCTTCCTCCTCTCCCCCTCTACCCTGTCCACCGTTGCCTGTTTCCTCCTCTCCCATGGTGAGGAGGATATTCTGCCTTGCAGAATCTCAAGTCTGGTCGTCGGCCTTTAAACGATTCTGGAGTGAAATATTTCTTTATCGGGTTATAGAATAACTTTCGTTTAACGAGGAGATCCAAAAAAGAGTACACTAAAACTGAAAAAAGCATGTTGCAAAAACATTTTGATTTTTCTAAGAAACAGTGACAAATGAGGGAAAAAAGAAACTTGTACAAAGGCATGGAAGAGCCCGTAATCCCATAATAGACCGTAATAGTTTTCCTGCTCTTTCAGCGGATTTGGTGCGAGGAAAACTTTCTTCTCTGGTGTCTACTGGCCTCCTGAAATGTTTTGATCATTCAATTGTCCACGGACGTCGGGAGTTGTAACGAGCAGCAGCCATTGTTTCGTTTCCCCTTACACAGAAGTTGGATTTCTATATTGGGCTACTGCTGGCTTCCAGAGCGGTTTTTCCGCCACGACCGAATGGGGCCCGCGTGGCACTCGACCTCTTTGTAACTTACCGAAATCAATGTTTGTAGTTGCGTTGCCCTTCCGTGTCAGGCCTGTTTCTAATTCGAGAACCGCTTGGTCCATTAGCAAGCTTTCTGAGTAATGAAAGTGCGCGTTGACAATGAGTACGCAATCTGTCCGGAAAGAAAAAAAAACAAACTAAAATTTGATTAGTTGGCAACATTGGTGTAAAAGCTTGTAATGAGGCATTTATGGGTCAGTTCTAGCAAAAACTGTTACAGCTAGGACGGGTAATCAGCGCGAGTGAGAGGGCAACTATGGTTATCCTGTGAATAGTTTATTTCCAAAGAGACGTTTCTCGTTTGATTCTTCTGGGCTCAGTGAAACTTGCATTTATTATTATACAAGAGGACAATAATTAAACTAGACTGGGGGAGGGGGGGCACACGTTGTTTATTGGCAGACTTACCGGTTATGTGTTTCTTAGTATTAAACCTTACAAAACATTTATTTAGTAGACAGCTTTCCATGGCGATATACACGGCATGATCTTAAACAAGAAATTTATACGCAATTACATACGTTTATTTTATATTTTATGAACCCACTCAAGGTAAGGATCGGTAAAAATAATCAAATCAACATGAACAAATAACATCCCGGACGCTCGATCACGCTCTCGGTGACATATTCGCGGCTGGTGCAAACCTTCCTTTGAGACGCCTTATTGACCAGAAAAGAACTGAAGTATAGAGCCGCATAGTGCGTGTTCATTCCAGCCGCAAACAACGTCTCCCTGGCAGGTTTCCTCCGACGCGTCCGTCGTGTCTCTTGAGCAGTGTAGGCTAATCAAATGGCGCGGCTTCCACGCGACTAGGCGCCAATGGGGCACCACGTGTCACGCCGAGGCGGTGTTTTGGTCTGCCTCATAATTTACGCCAGAATGCCTTCCGCCTCGCGTTATTTTTTCTTCGTCATTCTCCGGCGTCGGTGCGGGAACCCAAAGACATTGGCGGAAGCCGGAGGCAGTAGCTGGCATGCAGGGGACGGCGGCGGCGGTAACGGCAGCGGTGTCACAGCCTGCCTGAGGCGCTCGTGAACACGGAGCATAATTTATGGAGCGCAAGTTCAGCCGCGAACCGTAATTATGGCGTCGTATTCTTGTTTTCATTGGTCGTCGGCGTTCTGCTCTATGCGTCAGGTGGCACGCCGCTAGCGCCCTACATTAGAGCGCGCGACAACCTCTAGGTTCGCAGGAACGGCTGGCCATAGTCTAGCTGAGGCGCGCGTTCCGTTAGCGTTTTTATGATACGTTTCTAGGCTACCGGATAAGCAAGATGGAAGATGCATCGCGATATAGAGTGGGGCTACGGGCGTGTATACCCTGTAGCCTTGGCGACATTCTTCGTCTTGATTTCGATTTGCGCGTGGTAGTTTGGCCTTCCTGTTGCGGAGTGCGATAGGGGTTTGGTGGAGTGGAGCCGCGATAAATTTGAATAATGAACGGCTACCGGACTGAGATACACGCGCTGGAAGGCACAATTCCGACGTTGATCGAGTTGACAAAGCGGAATATAGCCAAGAGAAGACGGAACACGTGGCGTATTTATTGAAGCAGGTCGAATGATATTCAGGGTTAGAGCTACCTGAAGGTTGACTTGTATCGGTGAAAGGGATGTTTCGTCTGGGGTGCTAAAAACATACGGTGTTTCACTAACCCTCATCCCACTTGACACTTTTTTGTGTGTGTGTAACTGACCCAGACATGCAGCGTGATGGCTTTGGAGCAGTGTAGGCGTTACAAAAAAAAGTAACGAAATACGTTACTCGTTACTTGCGAATAAAAGGAACGCGTTACGGACACCGATAAAAGGTAACGCGCGTTACTTTTGCGTTAGTTTCTTAATTATGAAATGACGCGTTGGACTGTTTTGACGTTATAAGTGTGCATAAGTGCCCTATTTCAAGAAGCTTTATAGTCATTCAGAAACTGAAAATAATCAATTTATATTTTACGGTTTAATTAAATTATATATATACTTAGGAGAAAAAGCGCAAGAAACTAAGTAATTCTTATGGCTTGCGTCTAGAAACACGAAAAAAGATGGAAGTGTAATTTATTTAAGAAGTGGGAAGAAACAGTAACGGGTAACGTAACTATGTTACCTGTTACCCGAAATAAGTATCGTAAGTACGCTACGCGTTACTTTAAAAAAAAGTAACAAGTACTTGCAAATACATTATTACGTTATCGAAAAAGAGACGCGTTACCGGTAACGCCGTTACCTGTTGCGCGTTGCCGCCAACAGTGCTTTAAGGTCTTAGCATCCATTTTCGTAGGGGGTATTCACCGGCGGCCATAGCTGAGCCCGAGGCTGCTCGGCGCGAGCTGATGGTGAGCTTTCACAGTGTTTTTGCACCATGCATTCCCCGCCATCAAGATCGCCAGTCTTAGCAGTCTATAAGTGTAGGCTCGTTCTGAGCATGCGCTGTGAGAGCGTGCTGAAATATGGCCTGCTGTGAATACCCCCTATAGTCTCAATGCGACCAACCTGTTGTTCAGGTGGCTGGACACATGCATCGTGCGGTTGGACAAAATATATAGCGTGCTAGTTGCTGTTGTTCTCAACTCCCAGAGATTGGGCTCAAAGGCTAATCTCTCTCTAACCCTCGTCCGCACGGCGACGGACTATAAAAAGACTGCCCGTATGACTCGCTTCAAGACTCGGCGAAAAGTAAGAGAGTGTAAGCCTCACTAATCCTTTCCATCCGCGGCTTGAATCGACGGCTGGTCTTGGCCGCAAAGGTCGGGACAACAACACGACGCGTGTCGATCGCACAACGGCGTCGATTCTTAACGCCTTAACCAAAGCGCACAACCATAACCTATACGACTGAACAGGGAGAGGAAAGAATCAGCGTTCTCTCGCGATTGATGTCGAAGCCACCCACCATATCACTCTTTCAGGAGAAAATCTCGACAACGGGCACCGCTGTCAAATGCGATTTGTTCTTTACGAGTTCAAGAATGTCTTCCTCCTTCTTGTTCAGAAGCTGCTCTCAAAGCCGACTGGTGAGAACTGTAATTTAAAAAGAGGCATACAGACCAGGCATTATTCTTCCCATCGAATTCGTCCGAAGGGGCGCCGAAAGCGTGTTCAATACCGCCCTCTGAGTGGGTCGATAGGGGCGGCTCGGTCTCTTAAAGGTCCAACCTCTAAAATACTCGTGCGGTCGCATGGCTCCTTTCGGCACGACAGGGCAGTAGGACAGCCGAAACGTTTGAAGTGTTTCTCGAGACCTACATTGTGAATGCGGGAGGGAGCGAGTTAGGGGTGAGATACGGCAAGCAGGCAAGCGAAACGTCCGCCCAAAATTGAAGGATGTGGGAACGGGATACCGTTGCTCGGGTAGGTGAGGCGCCAAAGGATTGAGTTTCAAGTGCAATGAACCGCGACTGACTTGGAAACAGCTTCCTCGTTGGTTGGTCATTCGGGGCGGTTTCCGTATCGCCCTGTCTGCGGATTCTTGGTATATTTCTGCCTACTTGAGGTGCTCAGATATTGGATCGTTTGGGGCCAGATAGTGGAAAGCTGCGTGTGTTTTGGTGAAAAGGCATTTCAGATTCGCCCCAACCCTCCTCACCTACTTTATTCACCCTTCTTTCTTTTTTTTTTTCCATTGCCGCCTATAAGAAGACATAAAATTGAAGATGAGAAACTTTGATGAAGAGCACTCACGAAATGTCAGTCTAAATAAATGTCGTTACCTGGATAACCCCACCCTCCATCTCTTACGCTCACCCAACCCGTCACAATCCACGACTGCGTATAAATATATATTTATATATCTCTGAAAAGGGGGTGTTCAAACAAGGCAGTACAAAAGTGAAAACATGAAAAAATTTGATTTTATGTTTTCAGCGAAGTAATCAGCGAGCAAACGAAAAGAACAAATAAACGCCAAAATTAAGGCCATTGTGTCAACAGACACTGTGCAAACACGAAAAAACCAGTAGTGAAGTCAACAAAGCAAATTGAATACAAGGAATTACTCGGAAAAATAATGGAAGCTGGAAAATTAAATCTTAGAAACGGGTAGGCGCCGACATCTCGGGAATGCTGCATCATACCTTGTCTTCCCGAAGAAGGTGGTGTCACTGCAGAAATGTCAGCAGCGGCAGCCCGTTCTTAAAGTTTTCTCGTTATTTTCATAAACTATTTCCAGTATTTCATTCTTATTCATATGTCCTTTTTTTCAGTAACCTTTTTGTGTAATTAATCAACCAATTTTTGTTTTTGTTTTTGTATTTGACAAATGGTGGTATGTATATATTTATGCAGTTTTAAACTCCGTGAGTATTTTTCTTTATGAAATACTAACCAAAAAGACTCTTTATCTGGAGGGCTACTGAGCTTCCAATTAATTCAGTTTTGTTTATTTATGAACAGCAAAATAAAGCAAAATGATTAAACACAGAGTACTGAAAGACGTAGATTCGTTGTTGCTTAAACAGAAGAGGCACTAATTTATTTGTCTTTCTTACAACTACCTAAACACTGTTTTTTTTTATCTCAATTGTTAATCTGACTTATTGTCATCAACAGACTTTGAAACGCAACAAGATTTAATTTGGTTCTTTAGTTTAGAGACTACTTTCATCCAGTAGGATGAATGCTTCTTGCCGAAAGATTATTTTTTTAAGGCTGTTTTTTTTTTTCTTTTAAGTTCCTACTTTGATTCAGCTGTATCTCCTGGAAAAAGAAAATAATAATATAGTCACGCCGGACTGCGTTAAGGTATTATAGAGTGATAAGAGCCCAGATAAAAAATAAAAAAATAAAAAAAACTCGTGGAAGAAAGCGTCATTCTGGCAAACCCGAGATTGTTATTTTAGTTTTCGACGACATACCAGGCGTCCAAGGCCACAGGCTATAGGAACAGTGTTGAGTGGAGCTGGAAAAGAAAAACTGCGTTCAACAGCGTCAGCTGAGATACTCTTTGAAGATCGCATTTTTGACTGCTTTGGTGTAAGCCGCCTTCCAATTAGTAATTTGGCTGAGAAGAGAATTATTTATATATTGTTTTTAAATTCTTAGACTAGAAACTAGGCAGATTACGTCGTACGGATATGTAAGAAAGATATTTGATGAACCTGAATGGTCTTGCAAATGCCGTGAGTTTTGCGACGTTGCTTGGCATAGGAGCTTCCGCTCGCATGTGCATTTTTGGCTCAGGAAATTATTCAGATTTAAAGTAGATAAACGCTCGTCCAGTTTTCTGATTGCTTACTGCAACTTTCTTTTGGGTTGGGATATCGAAGGAATGTGGGCAATGATATGAGCCAAAATTGCTCTTCGAATTTAGGATTATCTCCATTTTAGTTTCGAATACTTTCTAGATGTATTATAATAAATTAACGTTTTTACTCTTAATGAGTATTAGTTTTTGCTTCGACTGTTAATACTACTATATAATTACTGTTACAAAACGTTCAAGTGTAAACTCGGTAGTTTCTCCAGGGAAACTAGCGAGTTTACAAATCGTAAAAAGAGGTTACCATAAGTGAACTTTGTAAATATATATTTCACTCTGTTGATAATTAAAATTGCAAGTGACTGTCTTGTACAGTTTTCAGAGCAGTAATACTTTTTGTGACGAAACAGCTCTTTGTATACAAAAGAGATACGAAGTTGTGTCAAATAAACAAAAGAAATTCTTTATTACGTAAGAGACTTGAATGCATTCATGAAACATATCTCCGGAATATATGCTAAACCTAAGACCATATCTTTTTCAGCTTTTATGGTTTGTTTTACACTCGTTCTCGCAAAAACTTCAGAAGCGTAAGAAATACGTGCCACTTGAGCCTTTCTGACATCTACCTATGTTCATGATGCTTTCTTCGCTTTCATTCGTAACATTTGCTGAGTTGCTAAGGAGGCGAATTAAACATTTGAAGGGAGAAATTAAGCTTGATGATCAGACTGGTCATATAACACAGCGTAAGCCGCACCCGCGGAGCATAATTTCAAAGACATTTCACAACCACACGCGCAGACAAAACAACTGCTTTCAAAAGCGCCACGAAGTCCAACAACGAAAATGAAAGGAGCACCGCGGCAGATTTTTTCACGTACTGGGGTCAATTACATTACCCTTTTTGGCAACACAATTTCCCGCAAGATGTTAAAAAGAAACGAAAAGAAAGGTCGGAAATCAAGCTTTTGAGTCAGTGCTCTGCAGGTTACTCGAGACAGTTTTGTTTCTTAGTTTACACTACTTTAAATTTGTTTTTTTTTGTTTTTCTTTTAATATGTTTTGTACATTCTCTGCTTACTCATTCGCGATCTGTGAACGCCAAAAAATGTAGAAGAACAGCCGCGCCGGCTTAATGTAAGTGTTGGGTCTGCTCGCTTGGATAAACTCGCGCGGGGATTTACAAGTTGGCTTACTTAAAGCAACAAAAAAAAAAAAAAGGAAAAAAAAGAAGCACGCAAATAAAATTAGCGAGTGGCTTTCCATTTTTTTGTTTGTTTTAAGTTTCTAGGCTCGGATACCCGACCGGCAACGTACTTGGGAATTCCTAAGTTTATGACTGTTGGTGCTACTGCTCTCAATTTTTCACCCACGAGTATTGTGGTGCTGGCAAATTCTCCCGGATGTCGCATGCAACGTTAGTGTTTGCCACTATAGACGGGCCATAAGCCATACAAAAGAAGCTAACTGCAAAACTAAAAATAAAAAATAAAATATAAACAATATTGAAAGAAACAAAGCTGAAGAATGTAAGAAGAAAGAATGACAAAAGACAAGAATATTTTCTTTTTCACAATATAAAATACCTTTTATTATACATTTAAGTTATACAAAAAGTTATTTAATTTATACTTCTGTCAAGTTAAATGTTAAGTCGTCCGATCAGTGAATATTTTTTGTATCAATATAATCGTTGCAAATACCGTGCCCAGTAACAAGTTTTCTAGAAGTGCAGGTTACACTTTGAGATAAGAAAGGCAGAAAGACATCGGAGACTGTTAATCATAATATAAATAACAAAAATTAGTACAAAGCTCTGGGTACTCGTAGACGCTTTGTGAGAACCTACGAGGGAAACGTTTTTTGTTTCATGCCAACAAAACGACGCTAGTTTTGGAGCTCTCGGAACGGCTTTGTTTCTCATGCATATCTCTCAATGGCGCCTTTTCACATGGTAGCTCGACATTAACGTACGCACAAGAGACACAGGTAGCACGAACAAGCGATCGCCTGCAGCATTTTTTTGGTCAGTTCGTTTTTGTTTTAGCTGCTGAGAAGCTTCGATTCAGTTAACATACTAGAAGAATAGAAAGTGCCTATGTGGGGAACGAACTAAGGCTGCAGATAAATGTTCTCGAAAATCACCTGTCTGAGTCGATTGCGAAAACGCGTTAAAGTGTCGTTCACGCGGTATTAGGCTCTGCACGAACATATAAACTCTCAGAGCGTGCCTTGGAATGGCAAGCGAGGGGCTCAAATTGTGTTATTCACTGTTGATTTTGATAAAGCACCTTATTTAAAATTTGAGTATCCAGGATCTAAAAAATAAAATAAAAAGCACCATCTCAGTGAAACGTTTGAATCGTAATAGCTAAATGTTTGAAGCCAAGTCAAGCAATTCTGAAAAGCAGCCACCCCCTATCGAAGTCGATACGCCCTGTTTGCACAAGTATAAGCTGTTCCTCTTTGTACAATCACCTGGAAGACTATGAATTTACTAAATTTGCGTGCCAACATACAAAAAAAATCATATTCTTGATTGTTGAATGTTACAATTATCTAACTTACTGATTAATATGCCTTTCACGTCTCACTGGGAGAACGTTAGCCTCGAACTCGGCCCTGACCACAGATTGAAGTTTACAATTTTGAGTGCTCAATATGTAAACACTTTTCGCAATCTCTCTTGATAGGTAAGCATGTGAAAAATGTATCGCGCCATAAGGTAGAAGGAGCACGATTAGGGGTATTTGGTCGGCTCGCGGCTTTGAAACCTTCGTATCTGCGCATTTGTGAGGAAGCTCATTTGCATCATTTATATAATATTTCTTATCTAAAGTGTAATAAAAAAAAGTTATCATCAACACCAAATGAACAATACATTTTTTTTACCATTACAGTTTAGTGTTGTATTATCAAGTCAATTCAAAATATGTCTGCTCAAAATTTCAATAAAAACAGTTTACTCGAATATAAGTGTTTAATTATTATTTCACTGTTTATTTGAAACAATGCCTAAAGGGAATTCACTCAGGATGTTTTACGAACGACTGATGATTACCATAGAAAAAACCTACCCCGAAATAAAAAAAAAGTGTCTTTGAGATAACGTTATAAACGGCGCCAGACATCAAATTACTAGTATCAAGTGATAATTAGCAAACAAATTACCCGAAATTTACCAAATAACTTTTAAATATTCGCCCTAGGTGGCACAATGGAGATGTGTTGCCCATCGCCAAAATATGCCATAGCTGTTGTCGTAGTATTCAGAAAACTAAATTCAACACGCCCCCTCCTCAATGATATTAAATTTACGGAAGATAGCAACATTTAAGGGGATACCAGACTGCTGTCTTCTCAAGAAAATATATGTGCACACAGTAAATTTTATCTGGTATGATTTTAACAAACTGGTAACATGATATAGCGTAACAACCTTACGGAACAACATGTTAAAATGGTTGATTGTGTTCTTGAGCACCGAAAAAAAATTAAAAAAAACGAGTCAACACGCATGAAAAGAATGCTCGCAGGGAAGGTCACCCTGCGAAGTGTATAAATCTAAATCGGATTTTAGATTGGCAAAGTTTTCTTTCGCTGTTTGCCGAATCTCGACAAATCCGAGGACTTTGATGTCGACGTCATGAAAGAATTTCGAGTATTTTTCGGTTTCTGTGACGTTTCGCACGCTGCCTCGCTCACCCTCCAGTTCGATGAGTTTACAATTTGGTGAGTCTGGAACCGAGGCAGGTATTGCATTGGGATTACATAACGGCTTTCAAATACGATTTCGGTTTTCTGGAGGCCAATATGAGTTGTTTGAAGTAGCTTAACCCCCTTATACGTTGTAATGGTCCTTGACGTACATGGCGCGACATAATAAAAGAAGAAAATTTTGAACTCTGCTTTTAGAAGTCATTCAATTATAGATAACCCGAAGGAAAAAAAAAAAAAACAGCGAGTTTCAACGAAATAACAAAAGCAAAGTGGGTCAGGGACGGTTCGGGAAGCAATTTTGTAGCAATATGTTCGGCTCAGAAAATCAATATTGAGGCTCATTTTTGATATGTCAAACGTAGGGGAGATATTTAAGGATCGGGATTTCTTCTTTTTTTACTCTTAATACCATCAAAAGTTTTTTTACTAGTGGTTATAATTGAGGTGGGGTAACGTACATCTCCTACACTACGTCAGTAAACCACCCATCATGCGCTTAATAAAAAGCACACAAGAAGAAATACATAATTAACTTTAATTGTGAAAAAAGGCTCGCTCTTATTAACAGTGCATATGGCCTTTGGTGTCCTATTGGGTAAATTTGAGGTGAAACTCAGTCGATACGTCAGCGTAAATTCAAGGGGCCCACACATGACTATAGGAGACTATTGAGTTATGTATCTTTATGATTTTAGAGGAAATCAATCGAGAGGATTCCTAAATAATCTCCATTGAATGCAACATTACACAATAACACATTTATTACCACTGATATTTGTTCAATTACTCTTAAAGCAATAAGTTAGAAGAGCAAAAATGCCAGCTTATCTCGACAATTGGAAGAACCTAAAAAAAGCCCAGGTTTTCATTCAGTCGCAATGTCAAAAGTTGGCAAGATTCACAAAACTTTCCAAACTACCTAGATGGAAAAAGAAAATAGTTTTTTTTTTTTGCGAAGGTTTCTGAATTAGGTAAATAATATTTTTACTTGTTTGGAATTCGCGCAAGATGCCACTTGACTGAACTCACTTTATTACGCACAGTTGCGCAATACGAGAAAAATAAACGCGATACTACTGTTTAAGTATCGCTTACATTCCAATGCGCCAACCTGGGCCCCATTTTCACGACCCACCTGAATAATTTTATAGCAGTGCGGGGCTGAGTAAGGGAGGCCTCGACTATTAAAGCAAGGCCCACACAAACTTGTGTGTTTGTCCGCCCTCCAACCAAAAGTGATATATTTCTTGTCTTGAACTATGCAAACCTGAGCGCTAAAGTAATTATCGACAAAACAGCAATCGTGGGAATTATATGAAACTCCACGAAGTACTCTTGCTTTCAAATGCTTCACCAGCTCAGCTGTCTACAAGACAGCCGGCCCGAATAAGCTTTGCATCGCATTCAAATTTATAAATTTCGGTTGTGTTTCTCAAAAATGAATTTGATATACTCATCATATTTTATTCTACATCATACTTCGTGATTGCACCGAGCCTCATTTCGATGCTGCTCGCGTGATTGTGGGAATGTCATTTAATCGCAAATACATTGTGTGTCGAATGCCTCGCGAGACTTGCAACTTAATAAAAATTGCCACTCCGTCCCCGAAATACTTCTGGCTTAAGAATGCATATTACACGTTATTAGTGGGCATCTGCTTAATGCCATTCCCCAGTTTTCAGCTTGGGCGAGGACTCACTTCTTCAAACGCTCCTGAATGCAGCCTCGGAACTTCTTCAACCTGTACGAGCAGGAATTAAGAGCGAGAGAGCATTTATCCTTTTCTGTATTAGAAAATGATTCATTAGCATCCTTATATACTCTCTTATTAATATAAGAATGGCACGCTAATTAAGGCTAGGATTATTTCTCCGTAGAAAGTCCCACAAAACATAACCAATAAAAACATTATCGTAAAGGCGCACTAGCGATGAATATGGCATTGACTTGACGCAGTTCTAATACTGGGATCACGATGAAAAGGGCGAGGGAAGGTAAGGGGAAGAAATGGCAGATGACAGAAAACTTATATTCCTAATTATTAGCTACCTAAAGACTCTCTTGAAGGTAGAAGTCTAATACCTCAAAAATAGTCTACAAAACCAAAAATAACAAAAGGCCCTATTTAAGTTTTGGACTTGATTCCACTTTTTCCTTCCGCATCATCGTAATCCTCTCGACCTTCTAATTTGCCTTTCTTTTTTTTTTCGGCTCAATTAGTGTAAACGCAGCCTTCTCTTATTTTGTTTTTGTTTGTTTTGGTAGCGTAGATCGTGCAGCCTCCGCCCGTGTATCCGTAGACGAATATTACCGGAATCAAAGGAAGCTTAAATGCCCTCCCTCCTACCCCAAGGTTCCCACGGTGCGCGCTCTACTCTGATACACTTTTTTTCGTGTTCTTATTTTACTCCGACTCAGTAAAATTAGAAATGGAGGAACAGTAGTTCCGTATTGTGAAGAAAGACCCCCCCCCCCCCCCCAAACAAACCCCCCTCCCCCCAAAAAATACAGAATAAAAAAAAACAATAATCACAGCGTTGTTTGATAGGCGTAGTACTAAAATGGGCCCACACTCGTCTTTCATGCTCTAGAAAACAGGAGGAAGAAGCCAGCTGATGTTGACTAGCAGGAATACGGGCCACCCCCGCAAAGCAGTTGACGGGCCTGGGATAGGCGCACTTGTACGGCTTCTTAGGAGAGCACAGGAGGGATTGCGCGCCAGATGACCGAGATAAGAGTGTACGATTGTTTTGGTGTGAGCGCTTTATGATTGCCTTCTTGCTGCATAGACGAAGGCGGTAGTCTCGATCGCCAGTAGACCGCGTCTTGCAGGAAGATGTTGGTGGTGGCATCTCCAGGAACATCTTTTATGTGGGGGATTACGCGAATGATTAAGTGACTGCACGCTTAGACGCACTACTTCCGTTTATTACTATAACGATTTTAGCTTAAGGTTTAATATCGTGTTAGCTTGCTTGTGTTTTAGTTTTTTTGTTTTTGTTTTACTAAATTAGGTCTTTCTTTTAGTGATGACCGATTACTCTGAAAAACCTCAAGGACGGCGGAACAAAACAGGAGGACGACCTCAACACCGCTTCTGGCACGGTGTTGGGTTTGCCATTTTTTCCTCTCCTCGTTTTCGGCTTTGTGTGTTTGTGTGTGTGATGGCTTCTTTGCGGTATTTCATCTGAACTCCTTTGACCTCCGCTCTAATAAAATTGATATTTTGATGATGCAGGTGGACGAAATACTTAGGCTCAGACACTCTGCGTTTAATTAATTAGAACCGGTGATGCGTAGATACTCCAGGTCATAAAAGTTCGTAAAAATTGACTTTTTATGCATTAAATTTATACCACGAATTCGGGCAGAGCTATTAATGTTTATGAATTTGATAATATTTTGATTTGCAACGCGCTGAACAGACGCGTTTATTAGCCTATAAAATATATACCGACATCCGCCCATTTCACATAATATCTCAAAATAAAAATAAACGTAACTACTCTATATGCATTGTTTTACGTTTTACAAATAGCCCCGGAACAATGCTACGGAGAGGCCGCTCCTCAACATAAAGCTTTCGCTATTCCATGTACTGCGACGGAGTAACCGTGCTATTACATTTACTTTTCTTAATTTGCGTTTTCACATATTGGAGGAAGTTTGAAACGTGCTGTAATTTGGCTTGTCGGTTTTTAATCGCGAGCCAGAGGCTTTAAGCCAGGGTCACACTGCTTATACATCATACGAAAGACAGTCTGCATGCAGATTTGAACGCGAGTCACCGCGAGATTCGTGTTTCGAATGCCGCATGGCAACGAGTTCAAGGAAAAATTTCCCTATTGAAAAATCTAATTTGTTTGAGAAATTTTTGCGTCCAATAAACACAAATGAATCATACAAGATGTATAAGAGCATATAAGAACCATATAAGAAACTTGTGAGAAGTTTCTTAGAAGTTTCTTATCTTATCTCATACTATATCTTATATAGTTCCTATATAGTTCTTATATGGTTCTTATATATCTTATATGGTTCTTATATGTTCCCATATACCTTGTATGCATTCATATGTGCTTATTGTACACAAGACATTTCTCATACAAATGGCTTTTTCACTAGGGTTGGCCGGCGGCATTCGAACCACAGATATTGCGGTGACTCGTGTTTGCAGATTGTCGTTTGTACCATGTATGAGCACTGTGACCCCGGCTTTAGTGTTTGATTTCACTCGGAGATCTGAACTAGAAGTGGGTAGTTTGGGCGCACTCTCGTTTTGCACTTTTGTACTACTTGCGAGTAATAATAGAAGTACAAAAACACGTTTTTTAAGTTCGTACTTTGTTTTGCTCTTATTGAAGATGAAGAAAGTAACGCTAAAAGTGTATTCGTAATAAAGTTTTGGTTCGCATTCTGCACTTTGTTTTCTTCGTGTTTTCGAACGTATGAGGCAATGTTTTCGCCATTTTTTTTTGCTTTCTTTAGTTGTATGACAGCTTACAAACATTGGTCTACAATCCTGCAAGATGTGTTTAAGAAACTTAACCGGTAACATTAAAAACGGTACAATTAAAACATATATCGCATTTCTAGATTTTTGGTTTTGAAGACGAACGATGTCTGTCGTAATAGCACAGCATCATTAGGACTGAATTATGGTACTAAAGATGAATTTGTCAGACCAGATTCTTTTTGCCTCTGGCCCTTGTTTTGGGGTAGCGTGCAAACATGATCGTACATTCCACGGCTTGGACAAACCACGAGAGAAAGAGAGGGAAGGAAGAATGCTATGGGGGCAGCAGAAGACACGGCACGATCTGGAAACAACGAGGCGCGGCACGACACGAGCGTGTCGTGCGCCGCGTTTCTTTCCCAGATTCAGGCCGAGCATAAACACTGGTAAGCGGCCCTGGGAACTTTACGTCCCATTTTCGGAGAGGAGCTGCCTAAATGGAACGGTCGCAGCCTAGCACGGCGACTGGCACATTGTGCATTTCGCAAGTGTAGGCACGCTACGCAAAATCAGTCCCGAGATCAGTAACGCACGACGTAAGATTCATTGGGATAAAGCGGAGCAATAAAATGGTTTAAGTCGTGCTTTCCGAAGTATTCTTGTCACCCCAGTAGAGCATGCCTGATGTGCAGCGACTACAAGAAGTAGCTTCTGATCTCTGGATATAGTATTTTATGTAGCGATAAAACCGGGCAAAATAAGAAAGAAGCATATATCATAGCAGCTGTAAGTTTTTGACAAGAAGCAATCTATATTCTTTAAATATATTCACGCATGAACTTTTTTTTTTATGGGGACTGTGGAAGCGACATTTTCCATACAAATCTACCAGTAAAGCAAGATACGGTGATGGTGTATATTACTGAGATCGTGCGTACGATATCACTATTTGAAATCAAATAATGTAGAGCAAGTTGTAATATACCACATGATGTGGTTGATATATTGGTTGGGATGTGACTTTAGCCATCGACAAAGTATTTATTTCTGAAGTGTGATACGAGATATATTAGATACTAAAAACATTGTTCAGTTGTAATCTGTTCACGAATATTCCATATTTAGCAAATCAAACAGTAGTTTAACAAACTCAATCGGCGTATGCGGGATCAAATGAGCGAACACCGCCGATGACAAAAATCAGTTCCTATCTAATATTGCTTTTGTTACGGACAACGAAGGAAACCCAGGGCTTGGCGAGTCCCAATCATTAAAAAAAAAAAAAAAAAAAAACGCAGTGATGTGAAAAGGGTATTTGTCTTAAACATGACCTCGCATAAATATTTTATTTCTTCGGTTGAGCAAAAATGGCGCTTGTATGTGCCTAAAACACCAATTTTCGGCGTAATCTGAGCAGTTTCAGGGTGCAGAAGAATACATTAGTCTCTCGCCGTCTTACGCCATTCTCGCCTGATCCCATTCCTGGCACTAAGGGGAGATGTGCTCACTCGCAAATTCTCGTGTTCCGCCTTCGTTAGAAACGCTCAGCCCTTCGTGTCGTCATCATTTATCCGAATTTGCCTCTCGCTGCGTGCCGCTTTATACTGCGCCGTCTCATGCATGCGAGCCTCGTGAGCCCGTCGTCGTCAGAGAAGGAAGTGGCCTCTCGCTGGACTCATTTCCTCGGCGGACGTGAAGAGTACGGGTTGTTTGGATAAGGCGCTCCTTCAAACGTTCTTATGCTCTGGGGGCGGAGGCAAGGTTGTTGTAAGCGTTGAGCAGAGTTATACGTAACGCGTTACAAATAACGCGGTGACCATATCTATAGTTGCTTTGTTTTTGTAACGGAGTAACGACTTAGTTTTTTTTTTTCGTGAGAAGGAAGTTACAAGTAACGCTGTACTCATATCTAGTTACTTTCGCTTTCCGGTAACGAAGTAACGACTTAGTTAATTTTGAGAGTGGGAACAAGTAACGTATTTTTGTTCCCTTTTGAGGGAGTAACGACTGAGTATTGAGTTACTTCTGGAGAAGAACAAGACAAGTTACCCTATTTGACTTCCCCCAGCTCGGGCATGTCACTATCGAGGAAAAAAAAAGAGCAAAAGAAACCGTCATTAAGAAAATAAAAAAATATGCCTCTGAATGCGTTAAACAGCAAGGCATTATTAACGACGCAAAATATTGAAAGGCGGCTACTGCTTCAGAAACACGCCACTTCCTGAGTAACGAGAAAGTAAGTCGTTACCTCTGAGCTGAAGTAAGGTGTTCCTTTTGTGTCCCAGTAACGTGTAACGCGCTTATTTACGTTTTTCAGCCATTAGGGAGTAACGGTATTTAGTTACTTTTTTTTCAGTAACGTGCAGAAGTCTGGTATTGAGCATGAAAAGAAGAGGGTAAATGTCCCGCATGTCGAATACTATTACAAGTTCCAGACTCGGTGAACTTCAGTGTTCGATAAAACGATATTTCTTAAGTAGCTTCACGTTTGCTGGTATTTGAAGGGAAGTGGAAGCCCACACAGACCGTACTGTCGAATAAAAATGATTCCGTCCTTTAGTCATTCAATTCTTCACACATACACACTAGAACTGGAATCCCGTTATAGCCTCGTGGTTCTACAAATGTCTCTTCCTCTACATAAACTCCTGGTAGGGCGCGGCGTTCTGTAGTCGCTGACAGCCTAACAAATGCGGAACGTGGCCTAGAATGTTGACGATACGCGATTCGTTCCATGCCGCTTTTATTTTTCAACGCTGCAGTATCATTTGCAGCGGAACGATAATAATATGGTGCGCGGGACTCGTCACGACCAGTGCTTGTTAAATCTGTCGGTTATTATGATATTGTCACAAAATAGCCCCGTTTCATGTTCGTGCTGCCTCGCATAAAGTACGCAGGTATGAACGAAATACCACGATCAACCGAGAATTACTTTGAATTTCAACTAAATATTTTTCGAGACGCGCGGGGGAGCGGAGATCATTAAGGAGGTTCTCAGGAACAACAACATATTGCTTTCGTAATATCCACCAGAAGACTCGTCTCCTCGAAATATGCACTTCAAGAGATCTGAAGAGTCTTCTTTCCAGAAAAAAAAAAAAAAAAAAAAAAAAAACCACTTGGGGGAGACAATTGCTGCAATTTACGAAGATTGACGAGACTGAAAATATCTCTAGACCTTTCATGGAGCTAGGAAGCTTCAGGAGGCGACATGACGCCACCAGGGTGACCAAAACCACAACTGTTTTGGTCACCCTTGGGTGGGTGACCAAAACAGCAGTGGCTTTGGTCATCGTTGGGGCGTGTCCCTCCACACTTCTGGCTTCACCTCTCGTGGTTCTATGTCGCCTCCAGAAGCTTCCTACTTCCACGAGACCTATAAAACTAACAAATGACAGCGTTGTGACAGTGATCCTGACGTCCCACCATGTCAAATGACACAGCGCAAAGTGATTTTTTTTTCTTTTTAAGGTTTAAACACTTTTCTAGTTTCGTCACTCGGCGAGCTCTCTTTCTATACTGCCAGCGATTGACTCTTCCAAATACCTCGCGGGAAAGTGCAGTCTCCAGATTTCTTAGAACGTATTTAAAGGCGCCCATTCTGTATTAACGGTCAGTCTTGAAGAAAACTTCGCTAAATCCGAGCTCGTACGTATACGTTTTTTTCTTCCTCGACCATTTGTATGTAGTCGGAGGCTCTAACTTGTTTTGAATGCTCTCGACTGGGAGATTTCCCCGACATCGCAGCGTACGCACGCTCGTTCCACGAATTACCTGACGAGGCACGATTTCCATCGAACCGCTAATGACACCGAAACTTGAATATTCGTTCATCATCGCGATGCAGCGAGAAGATGGCCTTTGCCCGAAAAACAAAACAAAACAGCACACGAACGATTCGTCGAAAGTGGTCCTACTTTCCATAGGTCACTGACACGGTCGTTCTGTCGCCGCGCATTACGACACCACCACGGGTTCCTCTCACACTTATCATTCCGGGCAAGAGCGGTACCTGTCCCAACTCTAATCTTCCCTCACTAATTGAATCGGTCGCATATGGTCACTCCGTCACTGGCGCAATTTACTTTGCTCGACTGTGTCCCAGTGAGTGGGCCTTTGAATGATTAGCGACTGATCAATTGGTGCGTGGCACAGTTTGACTCAAAAGCGTTATCGCAGTGACCCCTTTGTGATTGGCAGTCGTACCGCGTGCCACTTAGCACCGCTTAAGAGTCGGCCACGTCGCTTTCAGGATGGACAAAGGGATCTCACGACGGCGAAAAGAGCGGGGAGCGATGCTGATGAGAAAACGGGTAACCCGAGCCAATTCTTTCCCTTCTTTTTTTTCTCTCTTTGCTCTTTTCTCACAAGGGGTCAAACCGCCGCTCCGACCCGCAACAAAAGGTGGGCCCGCAGAAAATAAATAAATAAATAAAAACACGACTGGGAGTGAGTCTCAGCCGAAATCGCACTGCGCTTTTGTTTGGCTCGTCACTCCCATTGTTTTCAAACCTTATCCACCGTGGCGGTTGGTGTGTCTATAGCGGTGACCGTGTTCGCGTTTTAGTTTTTGTTTTGAGAGAAGTGTCCGGCTAACTTCTCGTTGAATCGAGCTGCCGTCGCATTTCCGGTAGTTACAAGCACTGCCTGTTTTCTCTCGCGCGCAACCGTGGCGAGGCGAATACATCAATTTGAAGAGTTTTCGTGGATTCGAGAGAAAATATTGAAATCTGTTACACAGTCTGCTACGCTTTGTGTGTATATATGTGCAATGGCCGCGTTTAGCTGCGCTAACAGCTGTGTCTTAATATATATCACTTTACTTCTTTTTTTTTTTAAATTTCTTGTGCAAGAAAAACTATATTCAAATACCCGTAAAAAACAGCAACAACAACACTGCATCTAAATGGGAAAAAGCTTAAATCCCTGAGTAATACAAAATATAAGACTGGTGCTACCCCCTATATGCTAGGTGAATAAAAAAAAAAAAAAAATTCAGGTCAGATTGTCGTATTTACGTCATATTTATCGAGCTTCATACGCCAGATGTTTAACGTACTCTCCTAGAGTTCCAACGGTGAAATTAATGCTACAAAGTAGCCATGAAGCATATAACACGCGCCTAAAGAAGGTATATTAAATATTTATCATAGTGTATATGAAAGGCTTCTGAGCCCATGTTTAGAAAGAAGCCAATGAGAAGATCGTATTAACTTTAGTACGTTATCAACCTGTATTCAGTCCCATCCCTTTTTCTAGATGGAGTAAACCTCTTAATCAAGCTTACTTGGATTTGAATGCGGATGAACTTATTCGTAGTATAGTGTAATATTGTGCTGAAGCAAACCATCTTTATTAAAATTGCATGAATTCCTTTCTTATATCTAGAATTTTTATGTTGCTACCATAAGCGAGATGCCTCTATGTGCCTTACACAAACGCAATTATTTCCTACATTCCTACTTTAAGCTAATTGCTCTATCCCTTAGAGGGAGAGAGAGATAAAGAGAGGCACTGTCCGAGTCGTCGTTTTCCCCCCGAGTGAACAACGGTTTCGAGCTGAGCAATAATTTCACTCCTAGATACAGGGTGCAGTAGGTTACAGCTATTAATACCCTGCTTTATGTCACTCGTTACGTATAGCACTATAATAATTACTTTCTTAAAGTTATATTACAATTAGCTCCTTAAATTATTTCGAAAATCAATGAAGAAACCTTCCAAGAAACTGACGGGAATCCACTAAGGGATTGCTTCCAAACTTTCAGGAAACACGTATTCTGCATTAACCTATCGCGTTTAAATACCCGCCAGATGTTTTTTCAGTTAGTTGTATCTTACGCATTATGTCTTTTTATTTTCTATCCTGCCTTGGCCTTATTAGCCTCAAGGTACAGAAAATGTGTTTTGAAAGAGATGTTACCCGATGGTTGGCAGTTTCGCCTGCCAGTTTCTTTCTAAACAGAAAGGTTGATACGGGCGTGGAGTCGTTCAAAATTAGGACATCTTATACCCACGTACGCCACTGCCTGTGGATGTATTAGTAGGTTTTGTTGTGTGTGTGTGAGTGTGTGTGTATGTGAGGGGGGGGGGGGGGGAGGGCTGCTGTAAGCGAAGGTCTTATGGTAATTTATAGAGCCGCTCAGCTTTAAAAGTTGCATCTCCTTAAAATGAGAATGGATTGCTTTCAGATATAGAGGGCCCAAGGTGCTTTACATATATATATTTTTTAATTATCTTTAGGATCAATAAATTTAAACCTAAATGGCAGCTGCCAGTGCCACTCAGTATTGAAATGTCAGTGTATTAAAACGCGATTTTCTCGCAGCTTTGAGATTGACCGACCTTTATTAAGATTGATGGGGATTCTAGAGTTTAAAATATTCGTGACACTAGGACGCGGAAGTTGTTGGAAATATTATGGCACCTCATGTGTATGCGAATTGAGATGCCCCAAAGATTGTCGATTTCATCGACTTTTTGATTCCAGCTACTGCAATATGAATTCAAGCCCATCTTGATTACACTTTCTTTTCTCGTCGCACGTCACGATGTACGCATATACGAGTCGGAACGTCTGAGTTCTGGGGCCTGTCGGAAGAGCACGACGCATCCCATAAAAAACACCTAAGTAGCAAGTTGCCAAGTAGGACTTCGGTACCCCAGCGTAACAAGTCCATACCCTGCTTGTCGTTGTCACACCAAGCAACGTGCGGCGTCCTCGCAGGAGCAACTTCAGTCGATATCTGTGTTAATCAATACAGCAGAACGCAACGAAACCATTGCATTCATATGCACTAGCTCACCTTGGTCTGAAAGTAAGTGACGCGTTATTCACTCGTACATGATTTAAAAAAGAAGAGCGTGGTTAGAAATACTTGCTTTGTTTCTCGAAACAATGTCGGCGCATTCTAAAGGTATTCGAAACGTAGTAGACACCGAGTCTCTGAAACTAGGGTTTCAGAATTCGCATGCCGCTCAAACACCAAAGAAAATGGGCCAGCTTTCGGTAAGGTAAACTGACAGGCGCGCGCGTAGCGACGAGTTCCTCGCGTCTTTTGTGCGCGTGTCCCCGCAAGACAAACCACGCCGCGACGTGAGCTCGAAATTGAACGCCGAGCACGAAGCGAAAAACCCTCCACGACCGTAATGGAGCACGGGACACTTTCTTTGTCTCGACGGGTCGTCGTGGGAAAGCATTATTATGTGCGCAGCCCGGTTCGACACGCTGCTCCGTGGCTCACGCGATGACCCACTCTTTTGACATAACCGGCGGCGTTTCGCCTGGCGCACAAGTCCGCGCTAAAAAAAAAAATAAAGGTACACATAGTTGCTGTGTATACGTCGTACTTACCATGGTCTCCTAGATTCTTGACGCGCAAATTTCTCCTCCGGCTCTTCTAAACGCTCGTTTTCCGAGCAGAAAAAGCGTGTAGCACAGCTTTTGAAGAGCTCCGCAAGGCGGTGCTGATACAGAGCAGGTCACGATGCTGATACCAGCATCATAGACGACGATGGCGACAATGACAGGGAGCTATACCGGGCGACAGCTACGCTACATTTCAAACCCTGGACACGAAGGCCTTGGTGGTGGCAGCCGTCTGCTTCGACTGCCCCACATGCTGGTCGGTTCTGGTGGTGCGATCGCTTACTTCGGCCTTCGCCGAAGTGAGCGACCGCACCACCAGAACCGGCCAGACTGTTAAGGCGTTACCATCTGAAACATTCATCGAACAGCTCGCCAGGTCACCTTGGCCTGTTGGCTGACTCGCCTCAACCGCCTACAAACTTCCGAAACTCGGGCAGCGGTTTTCGTGACGATCGGTAGAACACGTCTTCCTCATCTTCTGTACTATATCGTAACAGAATCGCTATCTGCGAGGGAATAATGAGAATGACGTTTCGCCTGCTCGGACTCGCAAAGTAAATTACATTTTTGGCTCAGAAACCTTAACTAGACAAGTCATTCACTCGCCACTATTTTGCGTCCCCAAACGATTTGACGCTCAGTTCGTCTGAAAACAATTAGGCGGGCATTTCTTTCACATCTTTCTTGGTTTTCAAACAAAAAACACTCAAATTTGAACTTACTGTTTTTTTTAGAAGTAACGTGTGTTGTGGCGAGAGGCAACGACTATATATCGGGCAAACGAGCGCCTTTATATCCATGCAGCTAGACAGCCAACGTTGGTTATGACGCTGGTTGTCTAGCTGTCCATGGTTCCAAGAACCTCGGACATGTACTTAAATTTGCTCATACCGGTTCGCACCCCTTGCGGTGATAGCGCAGGGAATGACGTGGGCACTAGACCTTGTAGATTTAAACCTGTAGGACAAGTGTGTGCTCTTGTAATCCTAAAAGGTACGTGATCTAGCTGAAATTTGTTTGTATTATGTAAATGTATTACACGAACAAAACAGCTAACATGAGAATGGGCGTTTACAGCTCGGGGAATATAACACTCTTCAAGCTCCGGGAAGGAGCGCGTGCTAAGTGCTGTCTGTATGTAGTCTCCTTATGTCCTAGTAGTCCTAAAGCCCTCTATCCTGGGAAAAGTGGCGCCATTCATTGTTGTGGAAATGCTCGAGACACGTGCCGCGCGCCACTTCTGGGAAAAACATGACCTCTGAAATCTAGCTTATTGCTGCGCTGTGCTGCCATGATCTTCCCAAGGGCTGCACGTTGCATGTGCCTCATGCATCGACGCACCTTGCGCTACTTTTGAAACATAAAGGGGCTTTAAGTAGTCCTAGTTAGATTGCCTCAGTGGTTCTGGGCTGTGCCCCAGAGCGGTGACAACTCTGTCGTCTGCTAACGAAGCCGCCATTTTGCCTCCCACCGATCTCACCAAGCGTTCCACGCATGCGTGACGACGTCACAAGGGGGAACCATAGGAGGGCGCCCCCAAAACATCTCGCCGCTAATACTTCGTTTCACCTGATGTGCGAGCGAAGGCAAAACTGGAAGCGCGAGCACGGAAGCTCCGTGCGCTCAGGCTTTGCTCGAGCGCGCGAGCTGGGGAGAAATGCAAAAAGCGCTGGTCTCGCGCTTCTAGCTTTGGCTTCGCTCGCAGGTAAAGTGAAACGAAGTATAATTTGAGCCGTGCCGAGCGGAACTTCGCGTCTCAAGACGCTCGCGCACCCCACCCTTTGCACTGCTTTCTTTCAGCCAGTCTCACGACGCTGTTCTAGCAGTGCAGACAAAGGCATGGGCACGAGCGCGTGGCTTTGGAAAGTGTTTCCTATGCACGAGGTCTCGTACAAACAAAAGCGTTTCGCTGAGCTAGGCTCACGCGCCTGTGCCTTTGTCTTCACTGTCGACATTTGTGAAATGGAGTAGAGGTCTCCTGATTGGTCGACGCTGTGTCACAACCATGCGTGACGCCACCATAACTGTAGTTCGTAGGAGGCAGACGCCAGTTCACCAGAGAGCTCATGCCACCTCGAGCTCTGCTTGCGCAGACCTCCAGCAGGGTTGTCGCGCGTGCAGAAAGACTACAGCTCCCACGATGCATGTCGGCAGCGGTGGCGTACTCAAACTAGCTGGTGAGATCGGTCTATTGTTCACGCCGTTATTGCGCTTGTGAAATGACGCGGAGTAACTTTAAGTACGCGCAATGTCACGTGTTCTGTCAAGTATGCTTTTTTTTTCGGCGCCGGTCTGAGGGCATGAGGTAAATAGTGGCCTCGGTCAGGAAAAGGCGGCACTAGCCCTCCTAAAAGTGGTCGCCACTCTAGCGAGCTGCAGCCAGCAATAAACACTGAGGCCCTCTATACCAGTTTTCACCTAAAGAAAAAAAAAAGCGTTTTGTCGCATTGTTCATACGCGGCGCGATGTAGTTCTTACGAAATTTGGTTGTCGGAGGAAAAGGCGATGCTTTTGGCGTTTCGAACGTGTACGTCTTGATAAGATATAACATATCTTTAATTTAATATTCACCTACATATATCTTAATTTTCTACATGAAGGGGGAAATTAGTAATGCTCCGCAAGGAGTCACTGAATCTGTAGGGTTGCCCTTTCTGTTTACATTTAAAACTGAATATATTCTGTCCAGAAAAAAAAAAACTAAACTGCGGATATGACAATATG
Source organism: Ixodes persulcatus (assembly GCA_013358835.2). Classification (NCBI taxonomy): domain Eukaryota; kingdom Metazoa; phylum Arthropoda; class Arachnida; order Ixodida; family Ixodidae; genus Ixodes; species Ixodes persulcatus. The sequence goes on from JABSTQ010010551.1 coordinate 1,512,147, forward strand.
CTATCTAACTGGGTTACTGGGTGGTTATCGGGGGCGACGTCAACGTTTTAAGTGTCCCTGCTTTATAGTGAAAAATAAAATAGAAAAGAGACAGGCGCTCATAGGAGACACTGAAGACACTGAAGGTCAGACATGTGCAAAATGGGTCATCCGACGCTTTTGATCCGGACTGCAACGATTGAAGAGAACAATGCCATGCTACATTTGTTTTGTTAGTTCTTGATTCACTCACGTTTAAAAGTATAGGAAGCGATTAACATTGACCCATTGCTTTTATAATACAGCCACGTACGTCTTGATAAGATATAACATATCTTTAATTTAATATTCACCTACATATATCATAATTTTCTACATGAAGGGGGAAATTAGTAATGCTCCGCAAGGAGCCGAACTTGTTTTACTACGGTTCTTAGGGTGAAGCCAGGTATAGTACTCTAGCCTTCGTACTCCTGGAGCAACAAAGAGCGACAACTGACACGGGCCAACCTCAAACACGTGCAGAACACGCGATGGTATGTATTGGCAGGCTTGCAATCTTTCGTGCTTACTTCACGAGCTTCGAGAGATTGCAAGCCTGCCCAAAATACCTTCGCGTGCATGCTGGACGGACTTGAGTTAATTTGGCGTCAGTTGTTGCTGTTTGGCGCTCAAGTAAGACTAACGTCACTGAATCTGTAGGGTTGCCCTTCCTGTTTACATTTAAAACTGAATATATTCTGTTCAGAAAAAAAAAAAAAACTAAACTGCGGATATGACAATATGCTATCTAACTGGGTTACTGGGTGGTTATCGGGGGTGACGTCAACGTTTTAAGTGTCCCTGCTTTATAGTGAAAAATAAAATAGAAAAGAAACAGGCGCTCATAGGAGACACTGAAGACACTGAAGGTCAGACATATGTGCAAAATGGGTCATCCGACGCTTTTGATCCGGACCGCAACGATTGAAGAGAACAATGCCATGCTACATTTGTTTTGTTAGTTCTTGATTCACTCACGTTTAAAAGTATAGGAAGCGATTAACATTTACCCATTGCTTTTTATAACAATTAACAGCCTCGAGTAAAAAAAAAAAAAAAAAAAATTGGGAAATTTAATTTTCGAACGTAATAACGTTCCGTTTTTTGTTTTCGCGCCTAATTAAATAAACATGATTGAAATAAAGGACACAACGGAAGAAAGGAAATCGAAACAGCGAACAAACTAACTTAGCGCATTTTCCGGATCCGCACCCGGTCCATATAATCCACACTTGGTGCTTAGTCGACACAAAACTCTCCTGACACGGTTCAACTAGACAAATGTCCGCTTCGTTAGCTCACAAGAAAGCTTCTATTACGCATAAATCAACATTAGCATACTCTTTCATTCGCAAAATTTGTCGCGTCTCGTCATAATAAACGATGTTCAAGCGCAGAAAAATCGTGGATAGTGCGCACCTGAAGATAGTCCGCTCCGCGCAAAAATTTTAACTTTCAAACATGTATAGTCCGAGGACTACAGTGAGGAAGAGTCCGTGCTTATAAAAGCAAGAAAAAAAAAACAACAAAAAACACACAAATAAACAATATTCAGATGAACACTTGCTTCTTCAGTGATTAGAGCTTATTCGCGGTATTTATTATTTCGTAAATATATATTTTTATTTGTGTGTTTGCTGTGTATGTGTACACTAAGTATCCGTTCTTGAATGTTGTTGTCAAAATACCCTGGGACTATTTCATTGCTGTAGGATGCGTACTCACATGTTTTTCCTTCTTTTTTGGTTCTATTCGAATCAGTCTCAGTGTGGATGCTTTGTGTACAAAAGCTATCCCTGTCGGCATCTCACCTACGACTGACTAGCGACGCTAATGCCCTTGTTACACGGGCGCACTTAACTGCAGTTACGCTAAGCCACAGTTAGCGCACAATACTTGCGGACAACATTCTGCGGCTATGCAGTGAAAGCTATGGGCGAGCGTGCGCTTGAACATCTAGAGCACCCATCGAAGCAGTGCACGCGCGCTCTTCACTTCTTCTGAAATAGTGGTATCTGTGGTGCCGCGCAACAGCAGTTAAAGCTGAGTTAACCACAGTTAAGGGTGCCCGTGTAACAGGGGTATAAAACAGCTTCCTCTCATATAACGACAAGCTTTATCTTACAGCTCGTATCGATTCAGGTGCCCTAAGCTTTGTATAATTTGCGATGGAATTACGAATGCACCTTTAGCAATTGCTAAACATATTTGGAAGAAAAATAGTGAGTTGTACTTTTTATTCGTTTCACTGCTCTATTCAAAAGCCGGGGTCGCAATGCCCATACATGATACGAAAGACAGTCTGCAAACACGAGTCACCACAATATCCGTGGTTCGAATGCCGCGTGCCCAAGTTTTCTCCTTGAGCTCATTGCCATTCGAAACACGGATCTCGCGTAACTCGCGTTCGAATCTGTTTGCAGACTGTCTCTTGTATGATGTATAAGCAGTGTGACCCCGGTTTTAGGCGTGACTGAAAAATTTAGGTTTAACTGCTCTTTTCCAGATTAACGAAAAAAAAAAAAGAAAGGATAAAAGCTCTCTGCTTTTATCGTTCTTACTGAACACTACATTCTTACTGCGGCCGTGCTGAGATCACACCTCGTGGGGAAGGCCGTTTTGAGTGGAGACTATCGCCATTCATCCACGGCGTGCCAGAAGCCTTCCTTCCTGAGATAAATCCTCCAGAATCAAGACTTTAAAGAAGAAATAAGCCTTAACCCCAATCAGGTAATCCTCAAGTATCCCTTGCTCGTTTCCTGAACGAAGTTCAACTTGGTTACAAACTCCCCAAACCACTCCAAAACGCTGCAAAAAAAAAAAAAAAAAGGATGGCATCAAAGCGCGCGAAACGGCCGGCGGCCGTTCATTCGGCGGCGGCAAATCCAGGCCCGATTCTCTGCGCCGCCCCGTCTCTGAGTTTGCTTGCGGCCGGTCAAGCCAGCGAGGCCCGCCGAGTCCGACCTACTTTACAAGGCGGCGGAATTCCCGAACAACCCGACGAAGCGCGCGCTCACTCGGCGCACTCTCCCGCAAGCGCGCTCTCACACCGCTCACATCTTGCCTTCTCAGCCTTCTCCACTCAGCCGTCCTGCGCTCGTACACTGGGGCAGTCTGACCCCGTACGACTCGCGTCGTTGCTGTTCACTTATGAGAGCCGTCCTCTCTCCGAGTCCGAAGCTACGCTGCAGCAACACACCCCATCCCATCCTTCGTGTACGTGTTTTTTTTTTTTTTATTTCTTTTCATTTCTCGTAGCGTGGAGTCTCCATTTGCCGCATACTAGCACGCGCGGCTTGGGCCGATCGACTCTCCGTTCCATTACGAAGAAAAGACGAGACTGCCACGACGAGCTCTCCCCTTCGTCCTCTGCCTTTACCTGTTGCTGCTGCCGCGATCGGCAAACGAAATTTTTTTGGCCTCGTTATGGGTTTTGTAGGACAGCTCGCGGACCGTTGCTGCCCCTAAAGGTGGCTATGTTTACCGGTGTGTGCAGGACCCCGGCGCTCCGAATGAAGATCGTATACGGTTGCTCATGGGGCCACCGGTCGTGTGTTCTCCGGGAATGACGTCTGGACGAAAAGAATAGACGCCGCGAGGGCCGCTGTCTCGTCCTTTTTATATTTTTCTTTTCCCTCTTGACTATACGGTTGGGTTCGTGTTTGGGTTGGCGTGCTTTCGCGAGGGCCCCACTTATGTAAGTGGCCCTGTTTTCTATTTCGGGGTCCGGGGAACGGCTCCCCTCGACCGTGTTATGATTTTTTGTTTGCGTGTTTGTTTTTTTCTATTTGATTGCTCCGATGCGCCTTGTTAAGTAGGTTGTGGGATGAGAAATGTTGCGTAAGCGGGATGATGTAAAAGCGGCGTTATAACGGCGGTCGAGTCGGTTAGGCTATACGATGATGGCTTGAACCTTGGCGGTTCTGAGGAATGGCGCTCATTCGTCCAGCTTAGCCGAATTTCTCACAGCGTTCTTGAAGGGTTGCGGAGGTCTCCGGTTCAACGATGCTGCGACATATCTTTTTCTCGGTTCGTTAGGGGTTGGAAAGATGGTAAAGGGTCGCGACGAAGCGATTGAAAGTGCCTTCGTTTTAGCCGCGAAAAAGAGGAAATGGCTAAATTGTTTTTTTGTGACTTCGCTATGGGTAGCGCCGATTCGACATTAATTAAGGGTGTATGGGGCCGTGGCCGAAAAATGGCGTGAAACGTTCATCTTCATCTGCCCGTATCTAGCAAAAAAAACAAAAAAACTAAACAATTAAAAAAACAAAAGGTTTGAAAAGGTGTTCGGAATTTTAGTACATAAACCAGGCATGACATGCTGACCGAAGTTCTGGTCTCTTTTCTGGCGTTTTATCTTCATTCTCGGTTTTGATCAGTATCTACAGCGTACACTAAAGCTCGCTTGCACACTCAGCATCGCTTTGCTAGTGGCTCACTGTAACTGAACCTAAATAAAACAGGTATAAAAAATAAGCGAGCATCTATACAATCCTGTACATCTGCTTGTAATATATAATATTTTTCACTTCACTATTGAGAAGCAAACTGGAATCGCACTTGTAGAATATAAATATAAAAAAAAAACATCATTGTGGCCGTTTATATTAAACCGATGGTCTTCCAGCAGAGGCTAGCCATTGGTAGCAAAACACTGGTCAGTTAAACCACTCACACCACCTGTAGCTTCCGGACTCGGCACACGGAGCGACCGCTTCTTTGACCGCAACGGCCGGCTCTTTCAGTCGACTGTGATTCTCGATGGTATCAGGATCGTCGCAGCCCTCGTATATGGCCTGCAGTTTCACACACAGCGTCCCGGAATATGAGATGGCATCACTGAGAACCCGCCGCTACGGTGAAGCGCTATATGAAGTGTCTAAGGCATGCTCTGCCATGGAACGGAGAGCCATATTTCTACAAGAAGAATGGAGACAGTCTATTATTCCAGCTTTCTTTCCAACGGGCTTAAGCTTCCGGAAATTGCTGCATTGCGTTTGTTCGGCTACGGGATGTACTCAATTATACCAACCCACATGACCGGCTCTCTCTGGAAACGCTCGGTTTCCTTAATGAGTTTTAAATATATTTGAGAATCTCACTGGGAGTTTTTAAAAAAAAACAAACAAATATCATGGTACTGAAAACAGGCAACAGGCGGGCCGATAAAACAAAGAAATGGCGTTTTGCGAACGCAACTGAAAACGTTTCCGCACTTCCCTACCCGCGTCATTAAATGTTCGTAGAGAGCTGATGGTCACTAAACGGTTGAAGATAATATGTGTAGGATGTAAAGGCCTGATTGTCGATCCGAACTGCTGCCTTGGAAATCAAATAGTCCCGAACACGTCGCTAAAGTGTGAGCCCACAGCTCTCGAAGTATTTTATCTTACCAGGTTTCTTCGCAGGAATCTTGCGGCATATGTTCGAGGCAGTGATGAATATAATGAATCTTCCTATAGCATGCGGTGTGCCAGTTTTTGTAAAGAAAGGCATAGTTCATTCTCAGTCGTTTTGCAACGCGCGAAGAGCGAGTCCGAGTTCAGGACCGTGCATTTGATGAACCCGAGCGAGATATCTCCCGGAGGTGCAGCGTCGTATCAGCTTGCTTACTTAATGCATGCACGCACGTACGCACGTACAGTGAATAACGAAATTCGTCACGCGAATAAAAGAGCGCTATCTATTCACGCCCGTCCGCGAACGGCGGCAGGAGGACGATTAGCAATGCGCTTCCGGACTCTGCACATATGGAGTGACCGCTTCTTTGACCGCAACGGCCAGGGGCAACCATCAACACCTCCGCGGCCAGTGAATGCTCTCCCCCCCTTCCCAAGAAAAAAAAAAGCTTCGTTCCCGACCGAAAGGCGGCACAGCAGCGAGTAGAAATCCAGGAACAGCCTGGAAACATTTGGCTCCCGCGGAAGGAAACATACACGACACGAGCAAGTGAACTTCAGCTGTCGCGAGACAAACCAGGAAAGGATGCACAAATACAAGTATAAATTAAGATTTTTTTCTTATTCTTTTGAAATCTTTTTTAAGAAAGATAAATGAAAGACGTTTACAATTCTCCGTCATGCTGAATTAGAGCACAGCTCTTGAGGAGGAGAAGGGGAGAAGGGGAAATGGGGTACGGAGGAGAGGGTATGCCCCTCCTCCCTCTATTAGCAAGAAATTTCGAGGGAAATTTTCGCCGAATTTCCCGCTAAATTTAGCGGGAAAATTTTTACGCTAAATTTAGCGGGGAATTGAATTAGTATATAGGTTTGTGACGTCCCATAACGCTACGCGCGCGGTTACGCCGACGGCGACGACGCCGCCGCGAAACACTGCAACGAGCGCATAAGAGCTGCGCTCTAAAAAAAAAACAAAAAAAAAACGTGAAAACTGCACGAAAGGCCGGTCCCCACTTGCTACTTATCGTCTGCCATGAGCAGCAGTCACGTTGTGATTCAAATCGGGTGATTGCTACCGTCAGCACGTGCTTAGTGCAAAGTTAGCGCTGTGCTTATAGCGCTGCGACGAAGTGTGAACAGGCCTTAATGCTGTCTGTGCTGGTTAGTTATATACCTGTGTCCAGGTCAGTGTTGGGTAAAGTACATCTAAAAGGTACTTTAAGTAAAGTACAAAGTAAATGAGACGTGATGTACTTTAAGTAAAGTATTAAGTACACTAGCTGCAATGTAATTGAAGTCAACTACTATAAATACAACGTACTTTCAAAGTAAAGTACAAGTATTTTAACACAATCTTTCATGATGCCCTTTCATTCCCCTATATAGAGATTTTTCAACTGGTATGCATTGCCCAGGTCCCAGAGGTAATCAGGGGTGTATGGCCAATTTTCAAAAACAGCAGCGAATATTTGATAAAGTCAAGTGGCCACAGAGTAGCTATTTTCTGGAATGGAACCAAATTCAGAAGTCCCTTTTTTAAAATGGCGCCCCTTGCACTTGATTGTTGCACTCAAGGGGGCTAAATGTACTAGGAGAGAGCATAACGTCAGCCCCGTAGCTTCCGCAAGGAATCCTCTCACAGAGGATTGTCCTCACCTTAATGCAAAAAACAGTGAGTGTGCAACCGCGCCGGTGATAGTTAATCATAATGTGACACCTGAGATCGGAGTGCGAAAAAATTAAGGAACTTTCGAATAGAAAGAAAAGACAAAAAATAATTTCTCAAAGCATTGCGACATTCTCCTCTGTTGTCTTTTACTTCGACTTGAAAATTTAATTTTTCCGCACCACAGTCTCAGGTGCTACATTAGGATTTATGATTAATTTCGCTCTCCTATTATTTTAGACCTCCTCGCTTGTGCTGACCGACCGAGAAGTAGTGAGAGTTCAAAAAGCTGCGGGAAAGCCGCTACCAGAACAAATAGAGCGGTGCGTCGTCTGCTCACGTTTCTGGCAAGAGTAGAATATCCCTTCCAGTTTTTCTTCGGAGTTGACAAAGCATCATTTCGTGATACAAATTTAACAAAACCAAATTTGTGGAATTTACTTTGAAGTCGGTAATTGTACTTTCCTCGGAAACTACCAAAAAAAATACTTTAAGTAAAGTACAAGTACAGTCAGAGGCAATTTGACCTGCAACAACGGAGCGAGCGGCCACGGGGAACAATTGCCGTATGCAGCGCTGCGTTCGCTTTTTCGCGCTGGGGAAGAGGCTACGGGAGCAGTCCACGTTTCGCTGCCGGGGGAGGTCGAGTCAAAACAAATGCCCCTCGCGCTAGAATGGCCTTCTATGATATAAGATCTCTTTCTTGCACAATATTTTTCCTGCGTTATCCCATGCTTCCAACACCTGAATGAAAACTAAGAAACTTAAGCAGCCTTCGCGACTTCGCGATAACTTTTGATAAACCCAGCGGCCAGCACTTGGCAGGAAATTAACGCTTACTTTTCATGTGTTTGCAAAATTGTTTTTATATTTCTGAAACAAAACAATGAACATGTGGCCGGTAAATGTGGCATAACATTTCCACAGATATGTGAGGAAAAGGTATACGTTTACTTTTAGTTATATATTTGTTAGACTGAACCGCGAACCGTAAACTGAGATCAAGTTGGAATCATTACGTGCGAAAGAACTGATAGTAATGCCCGACGGCTTTACAAACTCATGCTAAGATATGAGCGCCAGAACGGAAGCAAACCGAGATAGCCTTTCCAAGGGAACAATAAAAATACTTAAAAAAATATAAGTCGGCGTATTTTGCTAACCGCGTCGAAATGCCGCGCCGCATAGCCGGCTCTTCTTCATGTCCCTCTTCCGTCTTAATCCCCCCCCCCCCCCCCCCCCCCCGCTTCTACAGAGTGGACCAGTCCGCCGAGTCTCGTTCCCAGAACGCCGCGGCGACCGCTGCGCCCCATGCGGCATTTTGCCTGCTCCGCCAGCGTTCACGTTGTCGCAGGTCAAATTGCCTCTGACTGTACATACTCGGAGAATGTACTTCAAGTAAAGTACAAGTTTCCTAAACCTACTTGAAGTAGTACTTTAAGTACAATGTACTTAAAGTACTTCCCAACACTGGTCCAGGTGAATATAATAAAGCGGTTAATTCTCACGATAATCCTGGTAATTAAGTAAAAGTTGTTAAGTAAGCTTTTAGTAAGTGAAATATAAGCATATCGCTTCAATTAGAAACTTGCTGAGCGTCATAGAAAACCCCTTTCTCAAACAAATGTAAACACAATAAATAATTGTGGCGTGTGTTTTGTTTTGAAGCATATTGGAAGCACGTTCGCTTTATACATGCTTGGAACATGCCGGCAGACAGTTTTTGTATGACCAATGTCGCCGTCATAAAAGGAAGGCCCAGACAGTGTTTGCTGCAGACGGTCTTTTGTATGATGCATTGGCAGTCTGACAGAGGCTTTAAAGGGATACTACACCGAAATTTCAGCGCTTTATTTTTGGTCTATTCGTGTTCAAGGAAGCAGTATCACATCAGACACACCAATCTCTTGTTGAAAGAGACACGAAAAGGAATTTTAAAACGAATTAAACGATTAGCAAAGAGCACCTGGTGGATGTCGCTAACACCTTGTTTGTAATGCCCGTCTAGGAACCTTGACTGGTAGTGACGATAACTGTCTCGCGTTCGGCCACCTCCAGAGAAGAGGGGAAGGAGGAGCTCCCCTCTCCTCTCTTTTACGTGCCCCAGACGTTTCTATTGTCCCTCTAAAAGATTATAGAAGATTAACCTGTCACTCAAAGTTTGTACAAAAGCAGCTTTCGGGTTAGTTGCGGTGGTCCGTTCGCTGGCGTGCCTCGTCCGCAGCTTTGCTCGTTCGGGACAATCTACGTCAGAATTGCAGGGGGTGTCACGTGCTCTCCGCTGGCTGCTCTCCGAGCGCTTGCCAGAGTGAGCAGTTTATAGCGAAAAATACAGCCATCAGGCTCAAAATACAAACGTGCCATTGTCATTTAGAGATATTGTGGATCGTATTCAGCCTATTTATGAACACGTCGGGTATATTTCAAATTTCGTTAAAGTATCCCTTTAAAAAGGGCACCCAGTATACAAGGTGTCTTTTTTTTTTACTTTAAATATTTAAAAAAAAGGCGTGAAAACTACATTCACGCGGTTTGTGCAGGCGAGTTATACGACCAGGAGGAACATAATATAGGCGGCTAATCATCACGAGAAGTCGACTATACTTCGTCTCATTGTAGCATATGATGTTAGCCGCGCATGCCCGAAAGCGCGAGTTATTTGCTTTGGATGAAGCCTCGGCGGCTGCACGACCGCTCGTGCAGCGTGTGCTCCAACATAGCCTTTTCTATACTCACAAAGCCTGGCAGTTTGACGACGGAGCCATAGAGTGCCCTGTCGCAGATTTGGAGCTCGAGGATCCGGTAGCACAGAGCATCAAAGAGCCATTTCTCGAGGAACCTGGATGTCAGCGCACAGCGTTTGCAGCGGCGGGGACCCGAACCACACTTTCGGGTCCTCGCGTCTCGCCGCCGCTTCTCGCGGCAGCGGCGAGACGCTGCGTTTCGGCGTCTCGCCGCTGCGGGGTGCCAGTCACGTGGCTCTCCTGTCATTCGTCGTCTGCCGCTCCACCTCTTCCATTTCGGCGGCCGCTTCTCGTGGTGATCTGCTAGGTTTTGTCAGTATAAGAAAGGTGATAACTCCTGTCAAGGCTACCCGCTCGCGTTTGCAGAGCCTTCGCAGATAGTCCGTGCTAAGGTGAGACGAAATATAGTTTACTAGAATGTCTCGATTAACGTTTTAAGCAGTGAAAATAAACGTACGCGGTTGCAATTAGATATTTGCCGTGTGTCATCAAAAATCACTAAATCATTCAATTTTGCAGCAGCAGTGGGAGCGAGACTACCTGAGTGACATTGCGCCCGCACCGTTTTTCCGTCTTTCTTACCGCCGACCTTCTGCCTGTTGCGCGAGTGGTAACTTTAGCCGACTACTGCGCTTCCCACGCGCCTAAAGTATTTCTGAAAATTACTGACTTAATGGTCTTCAATGGCACTCAGCAAGTTTACAGTTGGAACCATGAGTATATTTGCACTAATTAGAAAGGCATTTAACAAGATTAGTTTAATTAGTCGTCTTATCGTCATAATTAACCCCCTCTATTAAGTCCTCCTGGCCGTATAACTCACCGACACAGACCTCATTAGTGTAGCTTTCCCGACTTTTTTTTTTTCTTTTATAGCAAACATGTAAAGTAAAAAAAAAAAAAAAAAAAAAAAAAAAAAAAAAAAACAGTCGGTTTGATGTTTTGAGACAGAAAGGTAGGATGAGTCCTTCTCTCGAACGGCACAACCTCGGCAAGTGAGCGGAGCGATCTCTGGGGCCAACCTGTCCGCGTAGGCAAGATCGCGGGCGGGAGGCGAGCGTCCGCGCTCGCCGCGAGTGCTCGTCCCCGGTGTCCTTGGCCCGCTTAGGATCGTCTCCTGCTTCGTGAAGGTAGCCAACCCCCGTGGACGATCGGGTCATCGTGAGAAACGTCGGCGCTCGACAGTGGTGCACGCGGGAACCGCGGCGTCTGACTGCACCGTTTCACCTTACGATGGACCGCGGTGGGCACTACAACCCAACTCAGCCAATTCAGAGCTGCGTACGTGTCACGTGACCCCACGCCCCGCGCGCCGCAGCTGGTCGCAGCGCCCCTCCAGAGAGTCACATGACACATGCACGGCATTGGATACTGGCTTCGACAGCTCGTATAGGCTCCTCTGCGGTCCAACTTAAGGGTAAACGAACTATCGAGACGTCTGATATTGGCGTTTCCTTCTCCATCCGATCGAAATTCACGTAGTGGGACGCTGTCATGCGCTCCTTGACGCTGCTTTGCGCTGGATTCTGTTCGGGGCGTGGAGAGTGGTGAGGTAATCAACGGCAGACGTCGGGCATCTGCCCTCGTGCGCGATCCTGCTCGTCCTCTTTCTTCGGATGGCGTGTGGGAAGATTCAGCGTCGTGTCATGACATCTTCGCACGGTATTGCGAGGGAAGCGGGGGAGCTGAAAACGAAGGCGGGCTTAGATGCATACGGGTGTGCGGAGGAGTTGAAACGCCTACTGGATCAACGAAGGAGCGGCGTGGGGCGGTACTTTTCTTTAGAAACTACTTTGCATCATTGTATAGCCGAAACAAATATAATTAGAAAAAAAAAAGGGGTGGGGGAGCTGTCGTTGCAGGTTTATGGCTTTTTGGGGTCCTCATGAACTTCTTTGTTTTTAAGTTCCTTTGTATGCGTTCTTTCCTAAAGAGAAAACAAACTGTGCTAATCGCTGCAAGTAGAATTCTTACTCGGCGTCCGATCAGTGATGACGCGAAAATGCGGTTCTGTATTAGGCGATTATTAATTTTCATGGAATCTTACCTTTCCGACACTGCTCAACCTCAAAATGAAGCTGAAACCGTTCTTTCGAAGAATGAGATAGAGGTTGATTCTAGCATAGTTTTATCCCGTGACCCTGAACATCACGTTCGTTTTTCCCGAAGATAACCCTAACCACGAGAAAACACCAAAAAACTCCGACCAGTCTTTACGTCATAAAAACATATTTCGGCCGTTAAGCTCGTGTCGCTCGAGGGCCGCGTGTGCAATCGCAAGCTTGAAGTTGCCAGGCATAGACGCTTTAAACACGCGCCAGATTGAGCCGGCATTGCCGACCTTCCCTTGTCTTACTAAGATGCCGAGCCCCTGAAGCGGGTGTTGACGAGTCTCCACAAAGACCTATGCTGGGGAGAAGGACACAGTAGCACCTAAAGTGGCAAACAACCTGCCCTGCTGTGGCGATGATGAAGTGAAGAGAACGGAATAAGAGGTAACAAAAACTGAAGGTCCGTTATGGCGGCGCCCATGCACAACTGCGGCAACGCGTCTATATTCCCTCGCACTACCAGCAGTCGTGACGTCGTTTTCTGCCCTTTTTAAAATAACAAGAGTGCGCGTGCATACATTTGATAAGCGCTGAAGGTGCGCGAGAGGGGAGATTCCGAAAACTCCTTTAGTGACGTCATGAACCGGGGAGGAGGGCCTTCGGCGGTACTTTGTATACGTTGTTGTGCAGCCTCCGTGCACCAAATTAGAAAAAAAAAAAAGAATTTCGATATTCGAGATCCTGGAGGTCAAATGAAGACGATTTGAGTGTGTTTCCTCAAATACAAAACCGCTTAAAGGAGCGGTGCAACGATATTCAGTTGGAATGTTTTACACTTTACACGAGCTTACTGGCACTAGTGGGACTTATGGATACTCGCACGCAACGCCACTGGCCAAGAAACTCCTTTGATGAGGTGTAATTTCTAGGACAAAAACGATCATTTTCATTCAATCTCTCCTTTGCAAAATTCGATGACGTAACGTGGGGATCGCACACACCCCAATGACGATATTTGAATGCTGTTCATAGATTGAACCCGAGCATTGCGTGGGCACTCGATTTGGGCTCGTGATAATTACTAGCTCGAGAAGCATTCGGGTAGTGGCCCGTGTCCAATCGCTGCAACGATGGCAATAGCCGAGCCATAACAATGTCTGGAACTCAGCGCGTGTCCTGTGCTTTGCTAACCCCAGTGCGTGGCTATGATCAACATTGGCGGCATATAATCCACTCCAGATCACGTGTCCGCTTGTTCTGGCTGCGAGTTGAGGGGGTGAACGCTGCTCGTTTTTCTTTAATTTTTTTCTGGGACTTTTATTGCGCGGGGTGAAAAACGAACGCGTGTTTCATAGGTCATTAACGTCAGGAATCCGTTCTAAGCGGTATTTGCGCAAAGTACAAAAATTGTTGCATCGCCCCTTTAAGCTTCCCTTTAAGATTTGAGCGTTATTTGCAAGCTCACGCGTGATTTCTTTCATTAGTAAGTCAATGATGAATTAAAATTCAAAACTTTCCATTTCCTGGTATGAGGAAGGGGAATTTATTGAGCGTAGCTAGATCGTGCAGATATCTTCATTGTAAGCAGATATCATAAAAAAAAAAATATATTTTAAAGCTAATTGCATCGTTTCGGGGGTCTTTTTATTTTACTTGCAGGCGCAACGTGATTTGACATAAAACGCCACACTTCAATGACGTCCTTAGAAATGAATTGTGCTTGGTACGAGATTTTGCTTTTCACTCCGGGAATACTCTCACTAAGTACTTTGAAGTCAAGAATGCAAGACCGTTTTCTAACCAAACTGGGAAAAGAGACTACATGCTCCGAAGTATAGAGCCTTCGAGTAATACCTAATATGACTTTAGCTGTTACAACACCTCCACTGGGCCTTCGTAGAACCCAGAAAATGCGTTCAGGGTCAATTTTGCAAGACTCAAGATATACAAGGCGAGAGTTAAAATGTCCCGAGAAATTAAAGAAAGTAAAATATGAGTGTACTTTGAAAGGATGCAATTTCTTGTAAGTCAAAAATTGGTAATTTTTGATCTCTGATCTGAAAGAAACAGAACACAGGGACGAATAAACTTGCTATCGCGAACTTCCTTCTAGATAGCTCCTCGGTACAATTTGCCTAATTAAATCGTAGGGCACACGACCAACGTGTGCCCTTGCATTCAAATAAAATCAGTTTTCTCAGCACTGAAATTGCGATTAGGCTATTTCGCTTCGGCACTTTTTTCTCTCACAGGATCGCTATCTAATTTAATATTGTTTAATAGTTTGATTTTAGCTTTCGAAACTAAAGTAAAATTACGAGCTTATAGAAAATTAAGACATGGCGTTTTTATTATCTACCGTATCACAATGTAACCCTGAGTAGCACAACATAGCTACAGTAGGCGTTACGATAAATGCCTACAACAAACATCTCACAATCCATTTAATTTGTGGACACCAGTAAAATTCGAAGGTACTCCGCATGTACTGCCTGCGTCAAGTGGCTCGGGATATCCTTGCGAAATGTATTGAGCCTTGAGTAAATGTCCAGGAATAACGAGGGAGAGAAAAAGAGGGAGAGAGAAAGAGGGAGATAGAACTGTGAGAAAGCGTCCTTAGTATGCGTCCTTGGTGCTTTCCCACGACTGTGAAACTCATCTGCCCCTGGACGTCCTTCGCTGGAGCGCACAACAACCCTCTAGATATTCGCCAGCGAGCGCGCCTGCATGTGTGCGTGCGTTTGTGCAGGTGTGCGCAACGGCTGCTTGGCGAACCGCGAAAACTGGAATCCGAAACGGTCACAGTTCCAAAAAGGTTAATGACGAAAGTTTGGGACGATGCCGCCGCTACGGATGAGCACTAGAGAGATGCGCGATTCTTAATTCGAGCTGCTTCGTCTCAATCGTCTTCGGTACGCTGCAGCCATCCTCACAACGCAGGCTGTGGTGCTGTGTCCCGATTTCTACATCACGTTTTCTCCATCACTTGCCGCGTTCCCGCTTAATTGCGACCCGCGCTCGTTTCTCGTTTCGAATGTGAGCGCGTACTTTGCTCTGCGCCGACCCATTGAAGGATCGGGGAAAGCGTAGCTGCCGTAATAAAATGAGCGATTCGGTATGAGTAGTTGAAAGACGCCGGTGTAAATTATGTCCTTCAAAAGGTCCAGTATCCAAGGCGCATTTCCTTTTAAAAATAAAATAGTTTTTTTTTACTGCTTCTAGCTTCCCATGAGGCTAATTTCCCTTATGTGTGTTGCCGTGCCTGGTTCTCTAGTTCTCCTGAGAAGCCAGAAAAAAGGCCGGGGGGGGGGGGGGGGGTACATAGACTAACACCATGTACCCCCCCCCCCCCCCCCCCCCGAACAAGCGATCACTGGCTTTTTCCTGCCATTTTTTTTTTCTGTTTGTCCTTTTAAATTTTAAGATTATGGAAAAAAATGACAGTAAATGCACAGTTCAGTTATAGCGATGCCTGGGATGACTTACCGGACCCTAATGTGTTTTTGCGTCTATTTCACCTTACGTAAAGGGAACATCGCCGGTGCAGACACGGAGATGGAAACATTCATCTATGATTATAAAATGATCTAGATAAATGGGCATCACGTGACAGCGTGACGTCAGGTGACACCCTGCCAGTATGTGAAGTCGTGACGCTCCGCGACATTGTGATGTCACGTGACAGTGAACGTTAGGTGTACCCTGATGTCTAGTGATGCCGTGAGGTCATATGACATGGCGTCACTGGACTCTGCGACGTCCCTGTGCCACGTGACGAGAGCGACGACTCAGAGCCTACATCATTTCGAGGCGGGAGGAAGAGCCCACAGCAGGTACCGCTGTAAAAACAACTCTTTTGAAGATAACTTAGCGCGCACTGAACAAAGCAAGAAATAGGTTTCGTTGGTCCCATATATGACTCCATAGGCCGATCGTAACGGTACCGCGCGAAGGAAGTTCGCTTCAACCCCTGCGGAAAAGTTTCCTTCCGCCCCGTTCGTCATGTCGGGAAAACGAGTCTAGCAAAGGAGACGCATTTCCCATTAATCACGCGAGAGTTCCCAGGACCGAATTACGGTTTCGTGGTGGCGGTCCATCAACTTCTCTCAAAAAACAAAATATCTATTCTTACACTCGACAGACCATTTGGGTCTGCTCTATTTCTGACAGGAACCACTTTGCTTTTCTTCTTCTTTTTCCCCGTGCGTCCAACAGCCCGATACAGATTTATTTCTAAGATTAGATTGTGCTTGTGCTCAGGGCGTGTCTGACTAGGCGGGCGTTGTCCGGACCGCGTTTACCTTCGCGGACCAGAGGTCAGCGATTAGGCCCTCATAAATCCCGTTTTTCCTCGCCGCGGCGCAAGTTAACGAACCCGCATCGCATTCTGTAGCAATGGGAATCAACCATTGGCCGAGCACCGGAAAGCAGGCCCAATATATATATATATATATATATATATATATATAGTTATATATTTTTTGTACTTTTGCGCCGTCGCATTTCCTCATTCCTCACGAATCTGTTCATGGTGCATTCATTTTCGCGCAGGATTCAACGAAGCTTGGTTATCGAAGGTCTTCGGACTCTTAAGTTTCGTTTCTGCTTCTTTCCTGACGAAGGCGAGCTAATATGGGCCAATTTCCCACGAGACCGGCGGTGTATCTTGGCGGGACAGCCAGTTCCCAAGGCGACTAATTGAATTCTGTCAGAGACATTTTGTTCTTCAAACCTAACTGTGCTAAACAATATATATATATGCAGTGTTTCAGTTTGATTTGGTTGATAGATGCGGTTTGTTCGGAACTAGTGAATTATAACTCCGCGTACATTCATGTGGGCGTGAATAATTAAACGTATAACAAGGTGGTTAATAAGGTGGATAGCAAATATAGTTGTCTTTGACTCATATAAACGGTTGCGACTTGAGAGGCGATTTTTAAGTAAGGGTGTGAATGTGCCGAATAGCGCTACGTCAGTTGTAGCCTTCACTGTGCGATAAGAAAACCGCGATAAACAGTCTTTGTTTTCAGTGTTGAAGCTAGGGGTTACGCTGCGCTATTCGATTCCCAGCAGCACTTGCACAGTCCTACTTTTAGCAAATCTTGGGTCATTGAGTGTTAGGTTAGTCGAGTTTTAATGAAAGCTCGGGCCATGTTTTTAAGTTACCTTAAGTGTCCACGAGTCGCGCTTGCGCTAGTAAATAAAAACGCTTATTAGATGCTTCGAAAAAAAAAAAAAAAACTGGGGAGATTTCAGCAATTTAAAAGTTATAAAAACTGTTTAAAAATGTAATCGGTTATTTAAATAAGTTATACGGAAGGACTTAATTAATACAGGATCCGGACAACATTCACGTTGTCCCGATAGTATATTAATATGGTTCAGTCGTATAACCAAACCCAAAATGTTTCACGTTGTTTTTCAAGCATCAATGTTTTTATCAACATTTCAAGAGGTTCATGACCCGCAAGTTCTCGAACTTTTTGGAAAAAAAAAAAACACAATAATCCAGAAGCCGCATTTTAATGAATTCCACTAATTCCTTTGCTCGATGTCGCTGCTGGATAATAGTGACATCATCGATATCAAGTGATTATCACCACTTGATGTTATTTTGCGCTTTTGTTCCACTCGAAGGTTGGGAGTCAAACTACATACTAAATTTGGCAGTCATTGCAGCGAGGAAGAGGGTGGGCGGAAGGGGGCTTGACAAATGCCAAGTGCTTTGTTTACAGAAAACCTGATGCGTTAGATTCTATCATCGTCTATTCCGCCGGGGATGAGACGCCAAGTGCTCACTCAATTTTGTAAACGGGTGCGACTTTTCCGTTCTGTCTGAGTGCCTCATGCGTGTGGGAAGCAGTTTCAAATTCTCCCAAGGGTACGAAGACCACCACTGAACCTTCACATTCGTGTAGTGCAGAGTGTCCGTAGGGGCATTTTGCTCCAGAGCCGGCGCCCACAAAACAGATGTCATAAAGAAGCCATATTGACACTGAGCAAAGGGTTCAACTTAATGAATTTCGTCTATATAAACATATATTCTGATGTGATGTCAGGATCTAGATTGAGAGTTGGTTGGCGTAAATCAGTCCTAAGTAGGATTCGATAGGCGGTAAGACATGTTTGCTCATATTAATTTGTTTTATAATTCACTCGGAGCATATATGGGCTGGAGTGCGTCTTATTCACCGAACATGCGTGCGTCGGGGCATGCCTCTGTACGTCAATATATTTCGTTTTGTGAACGGGTTGCGAACCAAATTACTCCTTATCTTTAGCAGACCGCTGTATTTAGGGAAATATAGAAAATTAAATATGTAATTGACTTTGCTGAGCTCTTCATGTCTATAATTATGTTATTTTATCTCAGAACAGAATAATAATTTATTTGACGTACGTGAAAGGCAAGCGTCATTTTTTAGTTCAATTCTGTGACACCTTAGTTTACTTGTTTAAAAGCCTTTTTTTCAGGAGGTGGAAATAAACGTATGTTTTAAATTTGTAATTTAGGTGTATAGATTTTCAGGAGCTCTAGTATCTTGTACTTATCTATAACGTCTGTGGCTAGACATATGAGTTCGTTTAAAGCTTGCTTAAACTCCGTCATTTTGGAGTTTCGGTGTATCGTACAATGCAACGTCAAAATCTTTTTTTGCTCTAGGTTATTTCCACGTCGGATTGTAAAATGATGGTCCAGGTCATATTGTCTTATATTTATGTAAAAACATATGTGAAATTCATGTTCTTGAGAGGAGTATTCAGGTATATATGAAAGCTGTTGCTGATTGTCTTCCGGAGATATGGAATTTTAAAGCTCGAATCATGAAGATTTTCAAGGTTTCACTGGTGTTCTGCACAGCCGTCAATTTTACACCGAAGGGTGCAGGTAGTAATGCGTTTTCTTAGTTATTTAATAAAAGGCTTACAACATGTACACAAATTAGGAAAACAATACAATAGAAGATTGATTTTGAGGAAAGAAAATTGGAAACATGCAAAGTAGGCATGTTTTAGAGACATATTCACAAGTTGGTTACCACCAAACTGCTTCATATAAAATTGCGCAAAATCTATCAAAATGAGCATTGTTAAATGAATTTTACGGATATATAAAAATATATGCCTAGCCATTATTGAAGTTGTGTTAGTGTTTTAGAAACAAAGCTGATTTCCCTAAATGGGACAAAATTCCACGTCAATATTTAAAACACTCCATCTTTTATTTCTTGTAACCCTCCTTAATCGCCACAGCGGTTCGAACTTTGTTTTGATGACATAACATAGAGTCGCATATGACTTCCAAGGAGACACTTTCTAGAACCGACAGTGGTTATACAGAGGTGCTGCTCTACCATAGGGTGTAGAAAGCCGTGCTTACTTTAGCTTAACTTTATATTTGTATTTATTTGCGTTGCCGGCTAGCCTAACTTACCCAAGATATAATTATTTAAATCAAAGCTTTCCCGCAATAAATAATTAACAGATGTTTATAATCACTGTTTGTCTGTCAATTGATGCTTTCTCTATGAATTCGTTTTGCATTTACATCAAAGGGCCATCAAGCAAAGAAGATTTATAGGAGCCTGAACACGAACCAAAAACGGTGCTCTTCTGAGAAAATTTGCATGCTCAGCTTGATTCCTTTTACTTCGTTAATCACGTCTCTAAAGCCTGGTTCAGACAGTTGCGTTTGACTGCGTTCGACTGCGTTGCGGCAGCGAGAAACCAAGACATCCCTGCTGCTTATATCGCGTGCCAAGATGATTCCTTGAATTGGAATCCACGTGCTTCATACGAAGCACAGATGTGCCGGTGACTCGCTTTCGGTTCTCGACGCAACGCAGTCAAACGCACTCAAACGCAAGTGTCTGAATCGGTCTTAACACCCCATTCACATGGGCAGCACAAAGGTACCTTTAACATAGGTCCCTTTGCAATCGGCGAATCAGCTCGCGCTCTTTGGTCGCGAGCACACGCCACGCGCGGAGAATCACGAAATGATTCTCTGCCGGGCATAAAGGTTCCTTAGCTAAAGGTACATTTAGGAGCGTAAATGGGGAATCAATGTCCGATTGCAAGCAAATCAGTAGGCGAAAAAAACAAAAACAACAGATAAAAATCTTCACTGTGACATTAACAAAAGTTGTTAATGAAAGTGTACCTTAAAAGTCCAAATTTACTGTAATACTCTCTCCGGCGTCATTCTCAGTGATCGAGCGACTTGATCAATCGTTATTCTATGTTTAACAATACTAAGAAACACTTTTTATGTACAGTGATATACATCAGATCAATATTTTTTAAGTCAAATAGATCCGATTTAAACTAAATTAAGCTAATTTATTTTATTTAATAAAAATTATATTTTTTTTTTTCACTCCTATTCCTCGTAACCTTGTTATTTATACTCCGCTGAGCCCTTACCGCAAAATACAAATTAGTGTGGTTCAAAGGTTTATGTTACAAACTCACCTACGTCTGCTCATTGCACTACTCTCCTCGTTCATTTTATATTTGTCGGTTTTGTGTCGACGCGAAATTAATAATTGCATTAAGTCTGCAGCTTATGCTCTCACTTTATCCGCGAAAGGAAGACAAAGAGTACAAAACTAATCGAAACTGTTTTTTTTTTTCCTCCTTTATTTGCAGCGTGCCATACGGGCGAGTTTCGGTGTCTAAAGAGCTACTTCTGCATCCCCGAGAGGCGGGTCCGAGACGGATGGGAAGACTGCCCGGATGGATCCGACGAAAGTGAGTCTGGTGGCTTCATCAAAATGTACCGGAAGTTCTACACTGTTTCGCATTTAAGTCCACCCGCAGCCGAACGCTACGATGTACGACGGAGCCAATCGAAGCAGCGAGAAAATGTGTATCGCCACGGAGCCAGTTGTATTCTTGGAGTTTACTATAATCACTTACAGCTTAAGAAAAGTTTTCGAGGGAAAGGAGGGCAGGGGAGGAGGAAGCAGACGGAATGCTGGACAGGAGAGGGGGAAACGTCCTCCTCTCTTCAGCATTTCGTCTGCTTCCTCCTGACTATCCAGAAAACTTTCTTAATCTGTCACTGACTATACCCCCGGCTATACCAGTCACAGACAGAAGAAAAAAAAGCGCAGGATTGCGACGCATTCACTGGTCATGATTAGTTTGGTCGGCGATAATAAACCCCCAAAAGACAACCAGCGTCGTGACGGTGCACTTTTGCCCCTGCCCGATTGCTTCCATCAGGTTGTAGCATAGGCTGGGGTCGGATCTAAGGTAAAACAAAGTATAGATTACCCTGCTCCAGGGAAAGTTTGTGTATCGGGCTCCGTTCGGGAAAGTAATCAGACGGATCTGCAGAAAGAGCAATGCTCCAACGGCAGGCTTGCGTGTGGCTTCGAGCCAGTCCTTTAATTTTTGATGTGCCTCCTGACTGACACTTGGTTTAGTCAGTCCGGACTGGAGTAACATCCGGTTGTTACTATACCTTTCCAAATGTATGGCCATAGCTTTCTCTGATTCTCAAAGTGCCCGCGTGTTGTTGGGCGAGGTGATATTGCTAAATATTAACGGGAGAACATAAAAAAGGAAGAAGTGCGGGCTGGTTGGTTAGTCTCCCGATTAAGGGAACGCATCTCCATGAATAGGGTTTGTAGCTGACCTTTAGACAAGATTGCCGGATCCGCGAATTAGATTGATAAAGGTTTTAAGCATGAAAGATATTGCGACTATCTTAAATAACCTGGCAACATTATTAGAAATAAAAATTCGAAATGAATTACTAGAAACCACAGGAAACCTCAAGCCGTTATGCAACATGAGAGATGATATTTTTTTTTTTTTACAACACGCATGTAAACGGTTTTCTGTTATCTTGAAATAGGCCCTTCATTTAAAAAAAAAATCCATAGCCGAAATTTTTACCTTTTTGTCCTAGGTCGCTATGCTATCAGACCCCATTCTAGACTATGACTCCGTGTACGCTACTTTTTATATATGATCTGTAAGGGAAAAAAAAGAAGCAGGCACTCTTTTTTCTATTGCCAAAATACTTCTACGCAATAAAAAAAAAACATGCAAGTCAAAACAAAAAGACTGGTTTACTGTCACACATGTCGTATAGTTTCCTGGAATGGTTCCGATCTTTTTCCGCATTCACTGCTCTAGTAAGAAGATGATCTCTAGAACAGTCGAACTAGGGCTTGCACTTTTCATAGTAAAGCAGAGCATAGATGAGTTCTAGCTTACGAAAATGTTAGAAAGAAGAGTAATTATCCGATTTGAAAAAGCATTTAAAAAAAAATGAACAACTGACGACTTCGCAAACGCCAAATTTCGGTGAACGGCCAGGAACTACGGTATGTTCCGGGGTTTCTTCCCTTTAACCAAGCGTGCCCAAATGCCAACATCTCAACACGGACGTAAAGCTGAGTTTGCAGGGTTACGTGAAGTGGTGGTCGCACTGCTAATGCGTCGTACAAAATATATAGTTTAGCGTCGCTAAACTCGTCAAACACAACTTTCTTTGTGTTATGACATATTGGGGGGAGGAGCCGAAAAATTGCCGCGAAGTC
This sequence comes from Ixodes persulcatus, assembly GCA_013358835.2. NCBI lineage: Eukaryota > Metazoa > Arthropoda > Arachnida > Ixodida > Ixodidae > Ixodes > Ixodes persulcatus. The sequence continues at coordinate 1,534,590 of JABSTQ010010551.1, forward strand.
TTCTTTTCTCACAAACCCGCATATTTGTGTATCTTCGTGAGGCTTTTCATTGAAGAGGCGAAAAATTCATAGCACTCCCTAGGCGCCGCACAGAGAGAGAGCGCGCCGAGACAGCCGTGGTTCATACATGTGACGTCACGACAAATATTATCAGCTGCGACCGACATGTTTGATTGTCTCTATGATGGAGGCTTGGGTAATTGCATTCTAAAATCAACACCGTTGAAGTTGATAGTCTGATATCGTTCTTATTTCCGCCGGTAAAGCATCATTTAAAAAAAGCGTCCCTGTCGTTCCTTTTATTTATTTAGGCCTTTTGAATTTGATCAAAGTGTAGCCCACCGTGGCTAAGCACTGTCCACTTTCGGACGAATTTCGCTTCCGTCTAGTTGTCTCTCCCATCGGCGGGATAAATCATTCTATGGTAGACTTTCAGAGATTAGCCAAACTGGGATTATTTATGCGTTCTTTAAAGAAAATAAGAGTCATGTCAGGTTTTCAATATTGACGGTGATGTTTCGAGAACGCGAAGACACCAAGCTTCCATCGTACGCAACCAAACTTGTCACCGTTGACTTGAACAGGCACCATCAAATTTGAAATTCACAACTGATAATCCTGACCCTGACGTCAAAGGTACGATCTATAAAGGGACGTCACTGAACGCGCCTGCATACAGTGAGCCCTGGCACGAGCCTCTCGCTTGGAAGTCTGTCATGGCCGCTTGTGAGTTCATGGAACGCGAACGTTTTAATTTCAGAATCTCTAGAACCATTATTTCGAAAATTGCACGCTGTGCTATTCCTCGTCATCGCTCAGTTGGAACGCCTCTAGCAGGGTCGTCGAAACAGAAGGGCGGGGAGGGGGACACTCCCGCCCCCCCCCCCCCCAACTGGCGTTGAAAGAGGGGGAAAGGGGCATAAAGGTGTAAGGGGGGGGGGGGGGTATCGCCCCAGCCCCTGACCATAGCATTTGAGAGAGTTATAATAATAAAAAAAAAAATGAAATGCGTTTGCAGTTCTCTGTAACGTCGAATTAGAGCGCAGCTCTTGAGGAGGAGGAGGGGAGGGTATGCTCTTCTACCTTCCTCCGTACCCTCCCCTCCTCCTCTCCTGCTCCCCTCCCATTTAGCGGGGAAACTGAATCGGTGTTGAGATCACGTGACATGAATTTCTCCGCTAAATTTAGCGGGGAAACGTCCAATAATGCAACAAGCGTGGTTATGCCAACAACGACGCCGGCGCCGACGGCTACGCCGCTCAAGCCCGAAACGGGCGCTGGAGAGCTGGGTTCTAAAAATTGGGGGAAGGAATATCCCCCTTCTTCACTACCATCAGCCCCCCCCCCCTCTCTCTCTCCCTCTCTCCCAAACTTTCTACGGACCCTTCCTGACTCCTATTTGTGTGAGTAAATGTGTGTGTGCGTGTGTGTGTGTTGGCCGTACCTTTTTTTTTCATTTCCCTTCCTTAGGTTTTCCCTCGTCATCCCCGTCGCCCCCTCTTCTCTCAAACACTACCGACGTCACTGCACACACGGCCCCTGGGTGACCCCGGTAGCGTTGTTGACAGTTCCGGAAGATGAGCTCTAAGCCGCGTGCACCGCGCTCGGCTCCACAATATCACAAAGTTCAATCTTCGCCTCGATTCCAAAGTGAAGATTTTGGCCTCAAATAACGCCTTCCCAGAGTTGTGAAACGTCACTTTGTCGTCACCAATAACTTCCTTAGACAACGATCTTCCGACGAGAAAGTTCAGAGCATTTACAGCCCACCTAGGTACAATTTCGTGTTATTGATTCTAACTCGGCATAGGGATGTAGGGACACGCAGGAGCGACGTCATCAGTGCAGCCGTTCAATCGCCTGGCCCCACGGTGTTGCTCGGGCGCGCTCCGATGAAGCTCGCTACGACTTAGTGTTTCACATTCTCGCTGGAATTTTAGCACCGAGATAGTATGGAGGATTGACATCTCGTCCCGCGTGACGCCATCGTTGCGAGAGTCCAATCAGCACGCTCCGCGAACTTCGGCCCCAACTTTGTGTTTGACGAGTTTAGCGACCTAGGTGGCGCAAGTTACCGCCCGTTTGCAAAGGCTATAGCCTTTAACATTCATCCAGCCAATAAGTCTGCAGACACTGTGTGAGGCGCGTTTCTTCTTCCTATTGGTCCTGCCTAAACTGTCCGCAGACACTTTCAAAGCATATACATATGTGTGACGACATGTTTCGAACACGCCTGAGGCCGGTCCGCAGTTACGTTTTGTCACCACGTCTGCTGCGAACATCGTGTCTTTTGTACGATGTACGAACGCGAGGGTTGCGTCGCCTTCGGGCCGAAATTCGCGTCCGACCGGTGAGCGCACGTGTCTCGGTCGAAGCCTGACAAAGCAATGGTGTTCAGTCTGTGCCCCGCATTCGCCTTCAAAAGTGGGCGCCATCGGGTATAGCCGCTGCTTCTGTTATCCGGGGAATCCGCCGTTGTTTAGGCAGGCACTCCGCTCATTCGTATTAGTCGCGAGGGCGGCGTCGGAGTTCGGCGTGAGCTCGGCTCAGCTCATTTGGAGAATGAGTACTGCGTCAGCGGTTGGCGAGGACTCGGAACCAATCGCGTGCTTCGTGCCGCAAGAAATGGCGACCGCCAATGTTGCTTGACGTGGTCTTTGAAAAAAAAAAAAAAAAAGTCCGATGGAGACGACGGAGTAGCTCGCGTACGACCTACTCATTTCGAAGCTCGCAAAAACCTTCGGGCGCACCAAACGAGGGCGTGCGCTACTTCGCGAAGAGGTCCGTTAATATCGTGGCGCGATTCCGTTCGTAAGTTTAACTGAAACCTTCAAAGCTCTCGCCCACCTACCCACGAGTTTTCCGGTGACATCAAAAAATGGTTCTCCTAGTCAGGCTTTTTTCTTTTTCGACAAAGTACGGCTTTCCAGTACAAAACGATCTACAACGAACAACGTCCTCTAATCCGTGCAACAGACCGTCGACAGAGTCTATAATTGAGCTGCTCGGGTTTCATCAAAACATATGAAAAAGAGAAGAAAAAAAAACAACAACATCGAGATTAGGGACAAAAATTGGGACAAAACAACACCGCGTCATAGACGGTGGTTTATTGTCCTAATTTTTGTCCCTCGTCTCAAGGTTTTTTTTTTTTTTCACACTGATTGTTCATTAGTTTGCCTAGGCAGTAGAGCTTATTTTTGCTCTAATAACACGATGATCCTATTCATATCAGTCTATTCTTGTGTGAGCAGTCCTTTTTTCTTTCTTTTTCCAAAATCCAGGGCTACTTCACTTAGCCACCATTGCCCACTTTGTCGTAATTTTTAGATATTCACTTGGGCTAAAATAGATGTATCTCGACGCCCCCCCTGTGTCGCAAGAGCCTTTACTTCGACAGCAGCACATCCGTCGCTGCCCTTTTTTAAATAAAAAAAAAAAAATTATGAGTACAAATTTAGAGCTAAGATAGACGTCTTCATAAGCTCTCCGTAGGCGGATTTACTAAATAGTTTAAAAGAGCCGTGGGCAATATACAAAGTTTCGTGAATTCAAGCGCATCTGTATCGAGGATCGGGGTTGCTTTTTGTTCCCTACTGCGGTATTTGCCCTGCTCGCGAGTATTGAGACCAAGAGAAACGAGCTCGCTTTATATTTTTATGTTTTGTTTTATTTTAACTATGCGTTCTCACAAGGTTAGGCATAGTTTAACTTAATGAACGTAAAATGTCCCGCATAAATTGGAGTCACCCGAATCTGGGTTGGAGCCGACTTTCATATATAAAAAAGGGGCCAGGGGTGCAATAAAGGTAAGAAGAAAGAATGTGAGGTGTGATACACATATAGTCACCTGCGACCCTGTGTCAGTCCGTTTTTGCGTGCTTTATAAGAGTGTGTTGAAGTACACAATTCGGCAGCTCAGCCTGCGGTCTCCGCATTTTCTCGTGTTTTTTAGGCAAATAGTACAAAATGTAGCTTAAATTGTTTCTGATATTTGTCGACAAGATGTTTCGGGGCGCCATTTTAGAATTCCAATCCTTGAAGTCACGACCAAGATTATTAGTAGCGAGCGACAACTTCTATGGTGCCTAAAAAGCACGGTGGAAGCCTAGTCGTCATGTTTCTACATCTACACAATTACAATTTCGAAGTGAGATCATATTAAAAAAAAAAAAATAATAAAAAAAATGTGTCTCTTAACCTGCACCACTAAATGGCAGAACAGGTTTAAACCAGTGCCAGTCAGAGCTGAGAGTCTGACTCGGTTCTTATTACCGTCGATGAGAACAGAAATAATCTTAAACCAAACGTCATAGTGAGCGTCTGGCCAATCGTAGAATGGCGATCACAGCGACGCGTTTGGTCGCGAACGTCGCCTATGCTATGCGGTGTGAATCTTGTTTAAAATCTTAGTTTAGAGCTTTCCAACGCATTGATATGCAACGAACATGCATGGACAACAAACGTGGATTGCGTATTGTCGTGTCTGCTCCGATATCATACCGTGCGACATCGACTATACGGAAACTGACTCGGAAGTTGCAGAAGTCGCACCCGGCCTTCACTTCCGCCACGCGCAATCGCTGGTTGGCCACTGCCAGGCAAGCTCACTTCGGACGTTCGTGCTGAGGTCCGGACAGGTCAGACATTGGTTTTCTCTTGCGCGTCGCATTATTGCGGAGGGCCTCGAGTTACGTGCGCTGATGCAGAAAGACGCTGACACCGAAGGGGCGCGTGAAAAACTGTTCTTGTGTTTGCGCCCAACGTTGGTTGCACCCTTACATAGGTTGTGTCATAGCCTCCTATATGCTGACAAAGCCTGGCAGATCGCCACGAGAAGCGGCCGCCGAAATAGAAAAGGTGAAGCGGCAGACAACGGATGAGAGGAGAGCATCGTCACTGGCCCCCGCTGCGGCGAGACGCCGAAACACACTTCTCCCGAGCGAGCAAGCGTGTTTCGGGTCCTCGCCACAGCAAAAGCTCTGCGCTGACGTTCAGGTTCCCCGAGAAATGGTTTTTTGATGCTCTGTGCTACCATATCCTCGTGCTCCAAATCTGCGACCGGGCACTCTACGGCTCCGTTGTCGGACCGCCAGGCTTTGTGAGTATAGACTTTTCCAAGAAAGAGCGTGTGCCCGGTGCCATTTTGAGTGTTCGTGCGTATGGCGCGTGCTTTGCTCGCTTTCCGAAGCGACGAACACGCACGTGCTGGACTGTGAAGATCGCACGCTGGACTGTGATTTTGTAAACATTGGAAAGGTCTATAGAAGAGGCTATATTTGTGTTCGCTGGGCGCCATATTTAAGGAAGCTCTTCACAGTGAATGCCCAAAATGAGCCCCCACTTATATTCTATGAAGAACCCCAATCTTGGTTGTGTGCAATGCACATTGCGGAAGTGTTGTGGAAGCTCGTTGTAAGCTCGAGCTCACCAGCAACGGACTCAACTATGGCCGCCAGTGAATACTTTCTAAGCGCCGAGAAATTGAGGGAGAGGAGGAGACGAGAGCGCGCCGGGACGTCAGAACGCCGAGCTCTGGTTGTCTCTACCGAACTCGTGGAAGGCGTTAAAACGCGTAACGCCGGCGTGCGGCGTTTGGCTATCGCATTCGAACGCGTTCGACAAGTGCAGTGGACAGAAAGGCAGATATACTCAGTTTCACTTGAAGTGTGAGCGTAGAAAAAGCTGCAAGAGCGAGCTCCGAGCTTTCAGCGTCCCTGCCAAGCTCGCGAGCTCGTGCAGTGCAAGCACTGCTCAGGGCCGAATGCTCGCGCTTGTAGCATCGGCTACGTCTGAACTTAAAAAAAAGAAAACACTGAAAAAGAAAAGCAATTTTTTTAAACAATCTAAGTGAGACACGTGTGTCAAATAAAATATTTTACGCACAAAAACAATTTTAAGACCAATATTGACGGCGTGAGACGCGATTTAGTCGGTAGTCACCTCCTTTCACCTTGTTTTCTCTCGGCATTTCGGGCGCTTGGAGGAGAGGCGGGTCGGCCTGGCCATCACGTTGAGGTGAAGAGAGTGTACGACCATCTCGCTGAGGTGGAAAGAGTATATGACCATTCCGTGACGTCATGGGCTTTGCGCGCAGAATTTAAAATAAATCTCGCGCCGTCAATATTGCTCCAAAGTTCTTTTTTTTTTTTTATCGCGTAAACTTTATTTTTTGACACGCGTGTCCCAACCAAACTGCTTAAGAAAACATTAATTTCTTCTTTTCAGTCGCCCTATGAGGTGAAACGAAGCCTATAGCTTTAGGTCTTGTCTGCCCACCAATCATGCGAACAGAGATTGGAGTTCTGACATCCCCGCGCGCTCTGGTCTTCTCCTCTCCCTCAGTTTTTCGGCGCATAGCCACTGCCAGGATGGGAATGGTAGGAAGGAGTTTGAGTAGACCGACCTCCAGCCCGCCCTCGCTACCTTCGATAACGCCTCGGCGTCCGGTGAGTCTCTGGCGTGCACGCGCAGTGAATGCAAGGCGAAGGGCGACGAGCGACTGCTGGGGGCAAGGCGTTAGAAATAGACACCCCGCGAATTTCGTCCTCTCGGTGACTGTAATTAAAAAAAAAAAGTTTAAAAAAAGACAGAAAAACACACAAACGTAATTTGGATGACCTGACCCTTTTTGAGGGGAATTTGAAAGAAGGAGAGACACGCCGATGCTATGGTAAAACATATATATTAAAATTTTTCAAACAAAACGTTCGAGGCAGTTTTCTGGTCCAGTTAAGACGCTGTTCTCAAATGAGGAGCTGACTTGTTTTTCCCGCAACCGACCAACAAACCCAAAATTAGGTGAAAGGTTTTCGCAAAATTAGAAGTGGCATCGTTGTTAACCAAACAGATTATCCGCGCACACCCATGCTAGTGTTCTAGCGTTCGTTAACGCCAAGCAAAGTTAACATAAAGCGACATTAATTTCGTATTATGTATGGATATAATTTGGGCCCAGATGTATCTAAACTATTGTAACAGTTATCAGCGGATAGGACAGTTTATTTGCAAACACTTATCGATGTGAAGCAGAACGCAAACGAATGTCTGGAAATACTTACCTAACGATATCCGTCATGCATCGTGATTGCCTTAAAATACTATGTTGATGTTGATGCTTGATGTTAATCCTTAGGTTGTTTTGTAACGTAAGTTTTATACAAACCAAAACAGCGCAGTCGCGGGAATAAACGGGAAAGACAGACACGCAATATGGGCTAAATAAATCAACCGAGCTATACACAGTTTCCTAGGAAATTGAATTTGGGTGACTCTGACCCAGTTAGGTTGAAAGAAGTGCGGAAGCCATCACTTCAACCGCTCCTCGAGCGCCACTTGACCCCGTCGGAATGCCGAAAAGTTTATTTTGGGCCGGTGTCAAGCGGCGAGGGATGGGCGTGTTCGCATTCATATATGTATATATCTGTTTTGCCTTTATTTTTGTTCGTCCTCGCGATGATGTTGACTCTGAGTCTTAGACATCCTCGAGCCTATCGATTTGTTATACCGTGGCGAGCAAACTACGTGTACAGCGTGTACGTACACCTTACTTTTTTTTTTTTTTTTGCACGGTGGAAAGAATGTTAGTCTTCGTTCATGCGCCGTAATGTAAGCTATTCGCCATAAGCTTTTTTATGCTTATTTTGTGCGTAACGAGGCTTTCCCACAAAAATCTGGCCGTCCAATCCTCTAGAACACGAGACCTTCTTGCTAAGGGACGGGACGTCAAGAGGTGAGCCAAATTCAAAGCTGTTTTTTTTTCTGATATCCGCGGCGGCGCGACGTTTAGCTTTTGCAACATCGCGTCATTATAGCATATGCGGCGAGAAACTGAGGGAGAGGAGGAAGCCCCGATTGCTGACTTTCTCTTGTCTTACCTGGATGCCGAGTCACTGAGGCTGGCGTTGACGAGCCTTGACAAAGGACTGTGCTGGGGACAAGGACACACATTCGAATCCAAAGTGGCAATAACCTGTCCTGTTATGGTAATTATGAGGTGAAGTGAGCATAATAAGAGGAAGCGAAAGCTGAAGGTCGGTTGTGGCAGCAGCGATGCACATCCTGCCGCAAAGCGTCTGTAACCTGCCTCGCCCCTTCAGAACACAGAAATGTTTATCTTATTTCGCCATGTGTTCGCCTTGTAATCGTGTAGATGTTTTTCAACTTGCTCCGTTCCACGTCGTACTTGCTACACCAGAGGACACTAACCTCTAAGGCCAAAAACGGGCCAAAATTGTGTAAAATCAGCGTACGCAATCTACATTTTGGGTATCTAACGGCAAGTGAGTAGTTCATAGCGGCGCAGGAAACACATGCTGACGCCTACTAAATGAGTGACGATAATCCAACCACTAAGTGAAGTTCGCTAGAACCCGGAGATTATGATGAGTCATTAACTTCGCGTCGATAATATATTGAGAGATCTTGATTACGCCACGCGTTTCTACAGTTATTGCGGACAATGATCGTCAGCACAAATGAGATATCAAAAATAATTCACCGTGTCCTTTATCTGTTTGTATCTGTCCATCTGGAGGTGGTCATTTATAATGTTACCAGACAAAACCAATCTGACTAGGAGGAAGGCACAACGCTTGGCAATGTCCAGAGTGCCTCTTCGTACTTGCGTTCAGTTTTGAACAGCTTGTATAACGCCAAGTACGACCAGCTGCAACAATTTTGTAAAAAGAAAATGGCTATCGCTACGATCTTCATTCTTTGGTAGCTCTACAGAAAAGGCTTGAAATCATGTGCGAAAACACGCCACGAAAAATAGGCAAGAGATGCCACCCGCGAACCCCCTTTGGGTGTGGCAAAAAATCGCGGGACGAATTGTTTTACCGCCCCTGGTCTTAGAAGACCTGAAAGCATGATTGATGATAAAGCTAGAGTGTACGAAAATAAGGCAGCGTCAAAAACACCACGATTTGTAAAATGCCTTTTTTTTCCTATACGTGATGCACAATACAAAAGTGACGCCGTCTCCCCAGTAAATGTAACTGCGTTGTGTGTATGTTCATACAGGCGGAAGTCAGTCAGCCCCCATGGCCGTCTGGTGTCCCAGCTCTAGATGACCATTTTACCTAGCGCAGTGCAACCACTAGCCTGAGGTCTCTAACGTGCATCACGTAGTAGTGATACACGACCGCACGCCGGTACGATGCTCATCCAGATAGAAAGGGGCGGGGGTGGGGATATAACCCAGGATCCCTGGGTTGTGCAGCGCGAGCTTTCGCTCCACGTGCTCCGAGCTGCTGTGTGCTAGCCAGTGTTGGCGGTAACACGCTACAAGCAAAGGCGTTACCGGTAACGTGTTACTCTTTTGAGTAACGTAGTAACGTACGGACTCGTTAAATTTTGAAAGCAGTAACGGGTAACGTACTTACGTTACTTATTTCGAGTAACAAGTAAGGTACTTACGTTACTCATTACATGTTCTTCCCAAGACCTTTAAAAAAAAGTACTCTTTCATTTCTTTTGTGTGTTATATTTCGTTTTACCTTAACCCCAGACGAAACCGACGCTACGAGCTGATAGGACTGAGAAAGCGTCAAAAGGGCACCATCATGGTGTTCGTCATGTTTCTGTACCTGTTCCATCATCGCTGAAGCAATCATTAACAACCAAAGGTCCAGTGAGTTGCGCTTTTCACGCTGATTGATTGGTCGAATGAGCTCGTGGCGTTGGCTGCGTCAGGACTTACGCTGAAACGAAATATAGGCGCCACGTCATTAATTATTGCCCGAAGTCCACATACCTTCAATGTTTTGCCTGTCTCTTCCTCACGCACAAGTCCCTTATTTTACTAAGAAACCCAACGCCCACGTCACATCCTCTAGTCGACATCGTGGTTTGGCCAGCACAGTCCTTCATTCGTTAGTACAGACTAAGGATAAGGATGATGAATACCAACTAGGAAAGAAAGGGTTAAATAGAAATTGGATAAACGTTTTTTTTTGTTTTGTTTCTTTTCTTGACATAAAAACGAAAAAAAAAAACCCTGGAAAAATAACATAATTTACGACTAACCCCCGAGACTGGGGAAAAGATGATGGACAACACAACACATAGAATGTTGTGTTTTCCTTCGTCTTTTCCCCAGTCTTGGGGGTTAGTCTCAGATTATGTTGAACCTTCATTAGCTCGTTTTAGCCGTAACTTTTGTTTTGGGAAAAATAACCGAGTCCCCAAATATTTAAATTATTAGCGAGCCTATTGTGCAAATTCTTGCAACGTACGGTAAAATTTACAGGATTCACTACGTCAAAACAAAAATATAGTCATATCGCACGTCATTTCGTCTACAGCTCAAATTTGTGATTAAACATACTGTACCATATTATATTTGTTAGTCAATAACAAGAAAAAGAAATTGTGCGCTAACGTAGCAAGGGAGAAAATGGGAAGAAACATAAGCGCTCTTGGTTGTTTGCTGTCTCCATCCGTCGTCAAACTGTTTGCATTGCCGTATAAGCGTACACCAAATGAGCATTGTTCATCTGTTCAGTATAAATTGTATTACAGTGCGGCTATAAATACTAAAAGTATGTTAACCAAAGATAAGAAATCTTTAAAATGGAGGAGTGATAACTTACTGCCCTCTGAAGTTTGTTCGCGTAGTGTGTGAATTTATTAAAGAAGCCAATTTTTTTTGTTATCTATTGCATATTTCCCTGTTAATACATTGCCACGCCCTTAGTAAGAAAAAGCAACAAAAAAACACACATTTTACTCGAATAACACGCAACCGAGCTTCCGCTACTGCACCACGATATAAACACTTTTGTATAATATAGCATCATAATTGACGAACGTTGGCTGCAAGTTAAGCGTTACGGTAAACCCAATACAGCATTTAGCATAACAAAGAGCGTATTGCTATTGCCAGATGCGTAGTAAAAAATCTGCTAAATTGAGAAAGCTCTGATAAGCATTCAAACGTAATATGAAGTAATACTAGAGCAGAACCTGGCGAAAAACTCTTGTCGTTGTTGATGTATGTCGGTATCTGTCAAACTACTGGATTACTCTTGCTGAGACAATTTTGCAAATGTTTCCAAAATTAAATAAAAATATTTTGTTAGCTTTTAAAATTTCCGGATATTATGCATCCATAGTGTCAATCTGTGAGGCGCTGAAGGTAACGTGTGCACAAAATATAAATTTGCGAATACATACACTTAATATTTATAGTCGACCAACCTTACACAAGTGTAATGAACTAATTGTCATGTTTTGTACGTTATCGCTACATATATGGCTGTTCGAGGTGTCCACGCACGTTCGAGTCTCTGACTTTACTGAGAATTTTTGCTTCAAATTGTGAACGCAGGCACCCCTTTCAGTCTGAGAAAAGCGGGTTATTTATCAGTTGTATCAGTCTGCTTAGCATGCCTGTCGACAAATCGGAGAGAAATCATGCAAGCATTCTTGCGTCTTAAAACATCCTCGAATAAAAAAAATAAAAAAGACTAGGTGTTTGTTTGGTTGGCTTGTGCCACCATAAAAACAGCTGCTTTATTTTATGATTTCTCAGTTATTTCATCATCTCGTCAAAACAATCAACCATCCACCAGTTCTTTCTATGAAATCAGCAACACCCGTTTAAAAACGGTTTCGGAATAGTATAAATATTTAGGTGTTTACCTCACACCCGCATTGTGTTTGCATCGGGATGTAGATTATACCGTAGCCAAAGCTTCCAAATATTTGGGTTTCTTACATCGAAACACTCGTAGCTGTCCACAGGTTACGCGGAAAGTATTCTATAAAGCATACGGGATACCTCTATTACAAATGCCTGCACCGTGTTGACCCTCCAATTATTATACAAATAAAAATAAATTAGAAAAAAGTTCAAAATCTAGCAGCTAGGTGTATTTTAGGAAAATCAGTAAAAAGTGGAGAGTTTAGTGGGACGCGCTCAAGACAAATGTTGAAATGGACTACACTAATATGCCTCATAGGAAGGCTTCGTTTAAAGTTTGTCCAGAGTGTATTTCACTCTTAGACTGACATCCAGGCGTGTACGTTACGCGTTACTAGTGACAAGTTACTTCCGCCTAGTTACTTTTTTCGGTAACGAGTAACCTATTTAGTTACTTTTTGTAGAAAAGGAACGAGCAATGTACTTAGATACTCTTAATGCTAAGTGACGAGTAGCGGTGTTTCGCTACTTTTGAGGGGTGGCATGTACAACACCATTTGAACAGCCTCGTTTTAATTCTACCTGCTTATGCGTCTGTTGCGACAAAGGCAGAGGGGCAATCCGAAAAACAACTGAAGAGTATGACAGCATAGCAACGTTTATCGCTAAACACGTCAGTCGAACTCTACAGGTGGGAATGACCTTCACCCAGAGAACACAATAAGGTTGACTGAAATGAGAGTTACTGCACAGGCAAGCTACTAAACGATCACTAGTAAAAAAAATACGACCTCGAGAAAAGGAACGAAAGAAAAGGGACAAACACAACACCGCCTCTAAACAGAGTTGCAAAATTTATTTCCTCACAATATTTTTATAGAGGGTTTTAGGGGCGGTGTTGTGTTTGTCCCCCTTTTCTCGTTTCTTGTGTCGAGTTTTTTGTTTCCCTATGACAGTAAGGTTTGTTGGTTGAAACTTCTAGAATTGTGTACAGACCGAATGTAAACTTGGAGGTTGCCAACACGGGAAGGCACATAACCCATTGTCAACTTGGAACTTTAGAAGAAGAGAGCACAAGAGATAGAGGGGAGAATCCCAGTGTCATCGTCTCTCCCTGAAGCACAGCATTGCCGTTCCTTCGAGCGCGCGAGTAGAAGGACTCATCAGCGTCGCCGGAGATGTATTCTCAAAGAAGCGGGAAAACATAACTGATAAAAACTTTGCGAGGCAGCCACTGCTTAAGTGCAATGACTACTGAAAAGAAAACAATAAATCATGGAGCGAAAGTGGTTGTGTATTTCGTCGTCAAAGTAACGAGAAAGGTAACTCGTTACATTTTAAGTAAAGTAACACGTCCTTTTCGAGAATCGATAAAGAGTAACGTATTTAGTTACTTTTTGAGCGAGTAACCAGTAATGGATTTAGTTATTTTTGGGGGTAACGTGTATATGTCTGCTGGCATCCCACGTGAAACCTACCTGTTTTCCCCATAATACCTATTTGCGCGTGTGGATCATATTCATAAAGTACGTGGATATTGGTGGCGTGCGCAAACTACAGGGGGTGCTTCTCTAGCTATCACCATCATCGTTTATGACGTCACGGGTAGGACAGACTGGGAAAGACCGCGCTGATCTTGGATCGCTCGGCTCGTCAGGTCGCTTCATGCGCTGTTTGGGTAACTCGCCGTTAATCCTGTTTCATGCCTTGTGTTTATTTGGTGAAGTGGTATTTGTAGTAGGACATATTATCAAAGCTTGAAACCGTGGCACGCGTAGTGGGGCTAACGAACACTTTTCGCGCTGAGGTGTCGAAAAGCTGGGATCGTGGTGATCTGTTCTCTACCCCAGCACAAAATGCTGGATGATTAAAATATAATATAGAGCGCTTTACCCCACTACAACATCTACTACAGCGAATACGGTGTATTTTTTTTTATTATGTTTAGGACAAAATTAAACTGAGAAAGGAACGTATCATCAAATTGAAAATAGGAATGCGAAATTCACCTCCCGCGTGTGTATTAAACACTTCAGTGAAAGCGATGCCGTGTATCTTGTGGGTTCCAATGCGTTTTGTGAGCGCAGGCCTCTTATTTGTTTCAAATTGATTTCTTTTTTTTTAATTTTGTAAACCAGTAAACTAGCATTTTGTCAAAGCAACTGGCAGGAAGAAGGGGTGGCTTGCTACCGGAGTGGTTTCAATTAAATCCCTGCTTATTCACTCGGTCGACGCGAAACGCGTGAGACCCCCTCGCGATCTAATTCTTAAATCCATTAAGTCGGTGACAATTCAGCATTCCAAAAAATGAGGAATACACCTGCTGTGAATTACTACTCTTCTTATGTTTAATTTTGTGGACCCTAAATGCGCATAATGCGTGACGCGCTTCTCAGCGAGTGACTTTACATTTGTAAACAAATCTTAGTAAAAATTGGATCGAACAAATAGTTCAAAGCTCCTGAATTTGCCAGGGCCATGTATTACAATTTAAGAATTTATGAAAATTTCTGCGTTTCTTTCGAACATAAGTCGTGATGTGACAAACTTCGTTGCCACATATTCGATGCGGGAGGAGCTAAGCGTCAGTTGCTGACGAGCATTTGCTCGTCAGCAACTGTGTAGTCACACTTGGATAGAAGCGTCCTGTATCGGAAAACTCAGTGTAGCTAAAACAACTGTGCGGCGCTTTGCAACACAACTGTGCGCGCGTGCACAGCTAAGAAGGCAGCACGTCATTTAGCTCTGGCGAATGCAAACCCTTTTTCTACAGCAGCATCCACAGATCCGAAACAAGAAGAATCAGTGGCTGTGGAATAGCCCTGGCGAACGGCGCGCAAGCTGTAACGTAAAGCTCTAGGCTAGTTTTTGAACAAAGTAAAGTGTTTCTTTTAATATAAAAAGCAACTTCGAGGCGCTGTTATTCATTACAAAAATCACTCATAGAAACGTCATACAGGTTTCCTTAATAAAGAGACCGTTTTAATCGGCATAGATGCGAACTGACATAGCCACTCCGTGCTTTGATATAGCGCGTCGTCAACTCGCATCCTGCCAACTCCGCCACAAGAGGGCGCCTCCGAGGTGGCGCCACCAATGTAGTTGTTCGCCAATAGGTCTGCAGCTTTAAATGGATAATGTTTTTTTTTTTTGTTTTTTTTTTGCAAAAACATTTAGTTAGTGGAGCAGATTACCTTTTGCTGTTGTGTCCGGTTTGTCAAACGATGCCTTTTATGCGGCGGGCAAGTGAGGGAGCCGAAAAACCAATGCGCGCGGGTATGTGAGAACGCCGACCTCTGATTGGAAGGATTAGAGGGTAGACCTAGAGCTATAGCTGCATTAGACTCCACTGCACTCATCGTACGCGTTCGAATGCGGAAAGCCGGCATCCGGCGTTTGGCTTTCGTATTCGAACGCGCTCGACGAGTGCAGTGTAGACAAGGGCAGCTAGCTTCAGGTATACCCACTAATCATTCGAATCAGAGCTCGGCGTTCTGAAGTCCCCGCTCTCTCTCGTCTCCCCCTCTCCCTCACTTTCTCAGCGCATACTGCTTTGGAAACGGTAGGCTCATTGAACTCATATGATTGTGTAAAAATAAATAAATCTCCTGGCCAATACAGGTTGTGTCATAAAATAGATCTTGCTCACACAGTGGATTATAATTGTATTCGTGCATAGGAGCTGTAGGTCTTGTATTCCGAAGGATAGGGTTTCGTGTATTGTCTGATATGCTTTATATGCCACCAATGTGAAGAGTGCTTTCAATGTCGCGAAATGTGTTAGAATGGTTTGAATGTCACCAAATAGGAAAAAGGTGCTTTCTGAAAGTCTTGAAATACATATACAAAAATGGTTTCATTGTCGCGAAATGTGATGTATTTTATCCAGACTTGTACAGGTTACTGAAAAACGTAACGGACTACAATTACAATTACTTCACTGTAAAAAGTAACCGATTGCAATAAAACCTCAAAAAGTAATTGAAAAAGTACTCTAAAGTAATCGATTACTTCCCACGTTACTTTTCATTTAACTTTTTCTTATTTCGGTAGCATAATCCTTGGAGTCTCGCGCTCAGTTGTTCCAAAAAAAAAGAAGAAAGAAAGCCTTTACCGTTTTTGCTGAAAGCTGAGTTAGTAACGCCAACACACCCTAAACCCTCTCGTGGAAAAAAATAAAAATAAAAAGAGCGCTGTTTAAACACATTACTCACAAGAGACTGGATAAGGTCATTTTCCACACCCGGACGTAGTCGCCGGTGTATTGAAAAAAAAAAAATGTACCTAGGAAACAAAGCATAGTGAAGTGGCCTACAAATCCTCGAGGTCCCGTGCTTCCGACGTACAACGCCGGTTTTCTGCAGGGAAGATAATCCTTTTAGCGCTCCCCTCTCCTAAGCTGCGAAGGGAGCCAAGTTGGGCCAAGGTAAAAAGTGGAAAGGATATAGGAAAGGAGGAGGCGGGAAAAAGTGGAAAGGGGAAGTGTATATCGGCCTTTAACGGTTTCGAAAAAGAAAAAAAAAAGAATGGACCGTTGCCCAGAGCTGACTGACCCCTCCCCCAAAAAAAAAAAAAAATCGAGAAAAGTTGTAATCGGTAATTTTTTAATCGATTACAGCAAAAAAGTAATTCAATTACAAGTATCGTTACTCCTCAAATGCAGTAATTGAAGCGTTACAAAATTACAGTAAAATGTAATTGATTACAACTAATCCATTACTTGTAACGCGTTACGTACAAGTCTGAATATTTTTATCATATTTACTTGGTGCCGTTTGTTAAAGATGATTTCCTGCTCATTTATCTTTATTTTTTTGTTTGTGTGCCTATCCCCCCCCCCCCCCCCCCTTGCTGTAATCCCGAAAGGCGCTGCGAGTATTCAATGAATGAATAAAGTTATTCAAGCCTGCACTGTCGCGGAGGCTTTTATTATCTTCCGTAAATGCCAAAAAAAAGTGGTGACTTCTCGGTGCTGACAAAGAGAAGCGTCTTTAATTAAAAAAATTATGTTTAGAGACTTTGAAACACACCTGCAGCTCGGTGCTGCCTACTTCCGGAAACTAGAGTGCACAATCAGAAGAGTCAGAAGTTACATTCGGCGTTCAATCTTCTCGTGAAAAAATGCTACTTGATTGGGACATATTTCACTCGCGGGACGGGCTAAACGTCAGTCAGGCTTTTGGACGATTTCCGCCTTGACGTACGATGTTCTATTCCCAAACAGCATGGAGCACGGAAACCGACAAACTTGACAGCTTCGTATGTGTAAAGCAAAGATCGACACAGATATTCCCGCAGAATGCATGCACGCACGCTCGCACTCTCTCGCAAGCGGACACAAAGACGCTAGCGCCCAGTCATGAACACACTTACTCAAACACGCGCGCACGCTGCGGCGATCATTTCTTTGAATTGTATAGATACGCGTAAGAAATAGTTCCGGGTTCGGGCCGAAATAACGGAAGTCTTTCTTTGTGAGCTTTTCATTTACAACAAAATGAAGCTCTATGTCTCTACTTTAAAAGAAAAACAATAATTGAAAAACAAACAAACAAACAAACAGCGGAACCGGTTAGACAAGGGCTACGTTTTTTTTTGTTTTACTTATGCAAGACAATATCTTTAAATATTTTTGCGACTTGGAGGTATAGACAGTACCTTTGTGTCAATCGTTTTTCTGCATTGTCAAGCATCTTGCACCAATGAGGGACGACGACTTAACATTGCCGTTATAAGGAGTGCTTAATGGGAGAAAAAAAAATAAAAAAAACGTAAGCGGCTTATTTATTTATTTTTTTTTTTTTGGGGGGGGGGGGGGGGGGGTAAGGGGGTTTGAAGGAAGAGATGAAAAGGGAGTAGGCGGATTTGGTTGGGTTTCTTTCGGACTCCAGTTCGTTGATATATAGTGACATTTATTGAAGGAAATAATCTCGCTGTACGTTCACTTTAAATGTAGTACTTTTCAGAAAAAAACAGTTTTATTATTAGACTTACCGATATTCAGTTCTGGGCGAGCGATGCGTATACGCGTGGCGCTGTTAATTCGCTCTTGTTACTATCATCAGTTGTAGGATATGGCTTCGCAGTGTCCTCTTAAAGGGGGACCAGCAGAAATATTCTTCAGCCTGGTGAAAAGTCCTCCTCGCCCTCTTTTTTAGGGGCGAAGCTCCTTAGGGGCTAGCCATGTCCGTATGTTCGTCCGCCGTCGGGTGCTCGTGAGCTCCTGCTCGTGAGCTCACGAGCAGGAGCACGAGCACCCGACGGCGGACGAACATACGGACATGGCTAGCCCCTAAAGAGCTCACGAGCAGGAGCTCACGAGCACCCGACGGCGGACGAACATACGGACATGGCTAGGCCCTAAGGAGCTTCGCCCCTAAAAAAGAGGGCGAGGAGGACTTTCCGCCAGGCTGAAGAATATTTCTGCTGGTCCCCCTTTAACAATAATGAACCACAAGCTGTTGCAAAACAATGTGACTTTCTGTGTGATACAGAAAGCCAATAATCTTATAATGTTCTTTTATTTTTTTACACGTTTTGCTTAGCTGCGTAATATCTGGACTGGGAACCACCGCATGCGTACCAATACGCGCACTCTGAATATTTATATACTGTCACTGATAAAAAAAAAATAAAAAAAATGAATAAACGATTTTTCGAATGTTTTTTTTTTTTTTTTTGTGCCAATCACAATAATGCATATATTTTTAGGTTTCTTGGCCTCGTGCGAACGCTCGAAGCCTGATGTGCGGCAGCAAATAATCAATGAACTTTCGCTTTGGGGAAGACCCAAGGACTCCCTTCCGTTTTAAAGCTTTCAAAGCTTATACCTTTCTATAACTGCGTTTGTCATATAATATAAAATATGCGCCTGGGCCAATGTGCAGACAGACAGTGCAGCAACGATGCATGACATCAACTACTTCTTGAATGAACGTTTTCCATTCCTTTTTTTTTCGATTTTACCAGAAAACGGTGACCGACTGGTGTTGGAGCGGTTTGATGATATGTTTTTCGAGATTTCGTTTAGTATATCTAGTACAAAGGCATATACAAGGAGCACATACAAGAAGTTTATTCTTTTAACGGGAAAATAATAAATAAAGGTGAACCGGATATTTCAACAAACGCCACGTCAACGAGCGTCAATTCATCGAACGCCGTTTCATCTAACCGCTTGACGCCGTTTCATCGAATTTCACTTCACATAACTTTGGAGCATTATAGTGCTTTTTAGATGCTTTACTCTTGTTTCTGAGTTATTTTCCCGCTGTTGTCGAATCACCAGAAACAGATTTACTAGCCTGGTAACTTTTTCGATAAAACTTTGGTTTTTGAATCATAGAACATAATAATAGTTGAGTGGGAATACGACTTACAGTTTTCAGGTAAGATAAGCCGTGGTACTCCACCACATACTTTGTTCCCTGTTCACATATGAAAGGTACGTCTGCAAAGGAATATGACTATTCTTCTTTGCGGCTTTTTTATTTTCTCTTTATCTATTTACTTGTGTTTTCATTCTATCCTAGGAGAATAGCTTTCTTTCTAAGAACGTATGTTGAAAAGCCGTCATGCCCACGACTCTGCCGTTTACGAAAAATAAACAAAGAGGGGAGGTACATCTTTTTTTTTTCTGTTTCATGCGACAAGGAGACATGTCATTGCTTTAAGGACGACTTCGTGCTTGAAACAGAAGAAGTCTCTTCAAGCACAAGGGTACACCCCTGAAAGGACATACCTTCGTCACTGTTTCCGGTAATTACAGGTTCCATGAAATGTCGATGCGGTGTTCCCGTATATTATTGGCCACATTAGAAGTGCAAATCACCAGTTACAACGAAGAAAAAAGAATTTGAAGTTGTAAGGGAGAAAATAAAGTTTCCTATCATTAGATCCCCTCTCTGTAAGAAAATAAAGGTCTGCTATCCTTGTCGTGTTAGAAAACAAAAATCTATTTCCTACATCAAAACTTCCTACTGCTCAACTATGCGGTGTTCGATGAAATGGCTTCGTGGAAACGGTGTCCGATGAATTGGCGTTCGATGAAACGGCGTTCGATGAATGATGTCCAGCCCCATTATAAAGGCGCTGGAAGTGAAAAATTATTCCTTCGAGATAACTTCTTTTCATTCGCCGCAGACGCAATATAGAAAGTGTAAAATGATGACTAAATAATTAGTTACATAAAATACACAAATTACGTTTTTGAGATTATTCGCTTAAGCCGGAATATTCCGACTAGAACTTTGTTGCCCGTAGCTCTGCACCCGTGCTATATTTCATTTATAAAATGAAGTATGCCTACTAATCTCTAGACGTTAGAAATGTGGCTGGAATCAAATAGTGCTACGTCAGGCATAGCCTTCGCAGTTTATATAGAATGAGCAACGACAAACCGGCTTTTTTCGGTGTTGAAGCTAGAGATTGCACTGTGCCATCCAAGCCGAAGCAGTATTAGCATATCCCTAATAACCTACGTATAACTTGTATGGGAACTTCTCATCTTTGAATCGGAGGTATGTAAACTTGCAGTTCGAATCGAAGTAGGGTGATGTCATCTCTAGCATTAATAACACTGTAAATACAGCCGGTTGACCTGACTCTTTCTGCCACTGTGAAGGTTATGAAGGGCTATTCCACTCGAACCGGCATTCGTACATCCCCACTTAAAATCGATTCGGGCGAAGACCATGTAGACCTCGAGTGTCTTTTTGTTCCTTGTTTTTTTTTGTTGTTGTTGTTGCTGTTATGATACATTTTTCTCGGAATTGTCATAATCCGTGACCGCTCAAGAAATCCGGGGTGTGGCTTAGAGAGTGTTCACGCTTCTAGCTTCGGGATCGGTTCTTCGGGCGTTCTTATCGGCTGATTCGGCAATCTCATTGGCTGTGGAACAATCATAAGACGCTCGACACTCGCCCCGCCCTGAGTTTCTTAAGTTGTCGGTGTTGAACACAATGATGATGATGATGCGGATAGAAGAAACTCATTTCGATCTTTTTTCTCTTTCAGTTTGCCAGGAGAACGAGTACAGGTGTCGCTGCGGGTTTCCTCGGTGCATAGGCGCCGAGAAAGTCAGCGATGGCGTCAGAGACTGTCTGGACGGCTCCGACGAAGGTAGGCTTCCCCCTTCTACGGGCCGCGGGAACATAGACTGCACGAAGTTTCAGTAGCCGAGTAACAGCATGGGCGCAATACCGTGTACATTATGCACATATGGAGAAAGTCTTTTTTTTTTTCTTGTAATGTACAAATTTTGCTAAAAATAAAGTAATATATGAGATCGCATCATACGCACAAATGACTCGCGATCTTTAACGACGTCGATGTTAAATTAAGTATACCGGGTGTTCCATTTTAAGTCGAACAGATTTATTACAAACAAATTCGTAAAAAAATACACTAATACGGTTTGTGGCGGTGAGTTATACAACCACGGGGACATTATGTGGGTGGCTAATCTTTGCGGCAAGTCGGCTCATTAATTAAAATTCGTTGATTAACTTTTCAATTTGTAAAACAGACATATGGTTCCGATTAGAAACTTACTGAGCGTCATCGAAAACCACTTCCCAAGAGATACAAGTTGTTTCTTATTGGGACCATATGTCTATTTTCACCAATGAAAAACTTATTTAACAGATTTTAATTAATTAGCCAACTTATCGCGAAGATTAGCCACCCACATAATGTCCCACTGACCGCAAAGCTCACCTGCACCAACCGTATTAGTGCATCTTTTACGGATTTTGTGTAATAAATTTGTTCGAATTAAGATGGGACACCAGGTAGAAGCTGGATTCTGGACGTGTACAACTACCCAATGAAATGTCCTACACAACAATGATTTGCTTGGCTTTATACATTTTTAAAGAAACTACTAGGGACATATTCGCTTAATAACTGGACTAACCAAGGAATGTAACAAAAAAAAAAAAACTGACAAAATTGTGAAAAACAAACAAACAAACCATGAAGGCAACGAGTACAGCAAACCCAAATTTATACCGCAGCTCTTCTGGGCCTAGATACAGTGGCTAAGTAGTTTTATTTTATTCGCAAAGTGCCATTAAAAAAGGGGAAAAGATCTAGTCTTGAAACTGTCATGACTTAAGCACACGTTAAAATTAATTTTTCTTTTATATTCTATTTCATATTCGCCACACACTTTACGATAAAACGTTATTTGAGACAGATACACCTTTCCCCAATTAAGGTTGTTGCTTCTCAATCATAACTGTGTAACACTTCAGAATGACGAGCCTCGATACTACGCATCAAACAAGCTCCTTACTTTCTCCGCGAATGCTAGTTGTATGTACTCATGAGCGTGAGAGGTTTCCTTACCTGGTGTAAGAAAGGATCGCCCAGACGCCAGAAGGAGCGTCTTGAGAAGTAGACAAGGGCTCAGTTTCATTCACAATTTAAGAAATTTATTCACAAAGCCTTCCGTCAAAAAAACAAAAACAAACAGATATTAAGCGTTTATTTTGGTCCAGAATATGGAAGCCCCCGGTTTCTGCGATGTGCGCAATCAGAAGGTTGGTTAGAACGAAACTTTAAAATTGAAAGGGACATTTACTGCTCATACAATCAACATGCGCTTTTAGATCTAACGGCTCCCTGAAACACGCCTCCTAATGGATTTTTCTGAGTGGCAGACAGAAAAAGTTGAAAAGCTTTTTTTTTTTTTCCGATTTGCGTTCCACGTGCCTTGAGAAAATGTAAACCCACTGGTGTATTTTTAGAGTTTGATTGATACAGAATTACACACAGAGCAATAAGTAAGAAACAAGTATTTGGTGGACCCAATTTAAAAAAAAAGGAAAAGATGTAGATGTAGAATGTCCGCAGTTACGACAACCAAAGGAAGAAAGTTGGATCTCGGCAAGTGAATGTGCTCCATCGGTGTGTTTGTGAGTTTTGCCTACCAACTTTTCTAGAGTAGTGTGAATAAAGTAATGAATTTGTGCAGTCGCCACATATGTGAAAAGCGTATTCACACCAATAAGCAAGAAAAAAAAGTACTGCACTGTACGTTTGAAAAATAGCATAAAATAACGACGAGTTTGCCATTTCACGAGTCGAGTCACTCAGTGCCTAATATACTTTATTACACATTGTTTTCAAACAGGCGTCACATTGGAACTGTGTGTACGAGAACCTGTTGATATAAGATAATCAGAGCGATCGCCGCTGGCTTTGACAAACTACATGGCATGCTTGGCTTGAGCTTAACGATATTACACCGAGAACATAACTAGCGGCACATCGCCTGCTACACGAGTTCCTCAACTGTATAAGTGCGCGTGCGGGGAAGGCACTTTTCAAAAGCCCCTCTGAAAACCTTTGCCGTGTACGTTTTGAAAAGGCGTTCGCGGATACGCGTGAGCGTGCGCGTGTCCTGATGAAAACCACGTTGGGCTTTGGCAGACAAAGAGAAAGGCAAGGCGTACAAGTGTCCCAGCGACAGCTCTCTCCAAGACCTCATGGCCATGGAAAGACGCCGGCGCTCAGGTAGGCCCCTTCTCTCCCGTTGTTTTGTTGGCCATCGTAAAACCCGCGTGCTCTCTTTCTGCTCAATGCCAGGCCGATCCTTGTTTTGTAATCTCACTTTTGTTGGCGCATCCGCGGAGAAGGGAATCCCTCCAACCCGAAACTGATATTCGAACCTGCATTAACGGCGTATCCCCATTCCCACTTTGGCATGCAAATTTGTTTCGGCATCCCCTGACAACTACTTCCAAGATGGCCATTGAGCCGTGACCTTGAATAACCGCCATAATATTGCAGCAGCATCGGCGTCGCTGCCGCGCAACATTCGGCAATAATTCGGGCGTTCATTACGGCCCACGACGCCCCTATGAGAGAGGCTTTCTCTGATTATTTTTCGTTTCGACAGTGGGCGATTGATCTGTGAACTGTAGGCTTGGAAAGCTGAGTGAAGATCACCGTTTGAGAAGGCCCTCACTATTTTCTTTTATTTGGAGTAAATTTACGTTCGGACAATATTTGAAAATGTCAGGCAACCCTTTTTTTAGGTTCACTTTAATTTTGAATGAAAAAATGGCTCTTTTTTCAACCTCACCTATTCCAGACCGTTGTTGCAAAGTTTCAAGCAGGATAGTGTGGATATCTGAGAATGATCTTTATAGAAAAAATAGTCTGTCTCGAAATTTGTATTCAGGTTGAAAATGCGCAAATACTACACTCCGAGCTGTTGGCTTTGTGTTAACATTGCTAAATTGTAAATATATTATCTCCAATAATTTTATAGGATTTTACGCGCTGCTAGTGACTTGCGGCCAGCCAAGCCTACAGTACAGGATACACACGCTCACTGCAGTTTTTGATTGAGCGGGCTGCGAGAACGTCGGGGCACTCAATCCGCGAGTGTTCCGTTTGAAATAGATTAGATGGCAGGAACAAAGACTCGAATTTGGCACTGACGAGTGCTGTGCTATTTTTGTATGACCAGACTCAGAACGGCGGAGAGGGTCGCGACATTCGGGCCTTATGACATACACCGTGGGAACCGACGCCCAAGCGACGGAGGAAGAAACCGCTGCTCTGGTTCAACCCACGGGCCTCATGGCAACTCTCACTCGTTCCGAAGTGCATGGAGAGCAGACCACGATCTACACCACTGATATCCGGAGGCAATTTGTTGATGGAACGTACACACAAGTACTGTCCACCCACTCCAGTGTGCTCGAGTTAGCACCGTCCCTCAACGAAGTTGAAGGCGCTTTCCACCAAAGGGGACGGCAACGACCACAGACTACCCATGGTGTAGAAAGCTTCGGATCCCTGAGCTCAGGCAAAATCTTTCAGACGGCTGTCAACGAATTGGCCTCGACGGTGACTACTAGAATTCACGCAACCAAAGTTCATCCACGGATCGCTTCTGAGGTCGATTTCTGGAGACAAGTCAACAACCGTGCTGGGATTGAACATCAGAAATGGTCATGTGGGGAGCTTAGATCAACACCAAGACAGTGAGGTTCCCGTCATTACTGTGACGGGAACGGAAGGACTTCTAGTTCAAGGAACCGGAACCGAACAAATGACGTACAAGGTTTTCACTGGAACGTACGTCAACAACGAAGGTGATGACTCGAAGACGTACATGTTCTTTTTCGGTAACCGACAACTTCCAGTCGAAGCAACGCCATCGCTTCCAGAGGAACAGAAAAAAAGCGAACAATTCGATATCCGATCTGGCAATCAGAAAGGCGTTGTTCTCGATATCTCCCATAAAATTGGGGTAATTTTACCATCACACACGGTGACCACCATAGAACCAACTGAAGCTCCCCGTTCGGACTCTTTAATATTCGGCTCTGGCAATGCACACGATGGCGAGCTGATGACCGGTATGCTGATCGAAGGTTCCGAGCCCATTACTATTGAAGGAATGACCCGCACTAGAACAGCTACATCAAGCACAATGCAAGTCACTTTGGACTTAGTTCCAGCGCAGTCTCAGCGCGATGTTGTCAGAGTAGCCTTGACGAAGAAGGCAACTCCTACGCTTTACAGACATGGACGAAAATTTCAACCGACAGCTACTGGAAGAAAGATTACACCGATGGATGGATCCACAATAATTACGGACAAGTTTTTTCTACCTCAGCACTTGGGGCTCTATACAACATCGCCGATCTCAGGGGCATCCAAGACGACTGATGAATTCTTTGAAGACGCCGACCATGACTACAACGTTCCAGAGCCTGTTCCAGAGGAGCCAGTTGTTATGGTCATGATGAGACCTCCGTTTAATCATAGACCTCTGGGCAATTTCAGACCCGAGCTGCTAACCCCATCTCCGATAAAAGACATTAGACCGACTAAAACAGTTGGTTCGCACCATGACGATTTTGCTGACGAAGTTGGGGACGTCTTTGCAACGGACGCTGCTTATGTTTTCAACAAAGACGGACAACGTCATGAACATGATGTCGAAAAGAAAAAAACAAGAATAACCTTGTTTGGATTTGTTGACTTCACTACATCGATTTCTGGTACTGAAGTGGTATTTCAACCAGCCGCCACCGGCGTCTCCTACGATTTCGGAAATACCAAATATCCACAACCTCAGGACATCTACAACCCCTTTAACATTCCGACTCAGAAAAAGCAAGAGGAGTCAGTATTATCATCCAAAGGAAAAAACAATCCTTACGGAACAGCGACGCGTGAATTTGTATCTAAGATGTCGATGCTGACATCTACATTTAAGGGAGGCGTCGAAATGCAGAGCACGATGTTCACATCAACGATTCCCATGCTTCTCAAATCACGCACACCCAAGTATGAAAGCTACACTCCGGATGAACAAGATCCACTTTCAAGTATAGTACCTGAACCCGTGGCAGAAAACGAAGAGGAACTTGGGCACAGTGAACCTTCTTTTGACTTCGCTACTCCCTCGTATCTTTTTAGTTCTCCAGAACCCGAACATTTGGCTTCAAAATACCTGATGGCGTCTGTGACGGAAAGTTTAGAAAGCTCTATAGAAGAGCACATGCCTGTTTTGGAATCAGAAACCGTGATGGTGTCGATGATTGAAGGCTCCAAGACTGAAGACTTCACGAGCAGCCCAACTGAAACCGTACGTCCGACACCTAAATTGAAGCGCAAAAAGACCTACAAGACAGGACTGGTCAGCTCGATCACAGGGACAGTTGTTCACGGTGACATGACGACAGAGTGGACCACGCTAATTATTGGCACCTTAATCGGGGGAAGGTACGCCCACGTCATCCAAAGCACGTCGAGTATTTTCTACACGCAGACTAAAACAGATACACCAGAAGAAATTACGACTACGAAAATTCCGACACCACTTCCAGGCCTGATCCTTCCTGGTGATATCCAGATTGAGGGGCTTTCTGATCAGCCGGTGACAGAACCCAACATTCAACCCAAGACGGACCCGCCCGCAGTGACAGTACCAGAGCCTCAGCCAGAAACAAACACCCCTCCGGTGACAGAAGCTAATATTCAGCCACAAACAGAGCCGCCCCCAGTGACTGAAGAAACAAGAGAAGAGAGTTCCGAAAACAATCAAGACTCTTTGGATGTTTATAGCATTACGTCGAATTTCGCAATCCCGCTAATTAACCAGTCGAGAGTGATTGAAGAAAGCTACGAGACTGCACTTTCTGGGCAAGACCAGCCATCAGTTGTGGCCCTGTCAGATGGACTTTTCCTCTCAACATTGGTGCCCACTATGCAATTGTCCAGCACGCTGCCAAGCAGCACTCAGAAGGTACAGCTCCTAACAGATGGCTTCATACTCCCGGGAGACAATGCCGCCGACAAATATGAGCCTTCATCGGCCACATCGTCAAGTGATGGGGACGGACAGCGTATTATTACGATGGGGTTTATTTTGCCAGGAGCCGACCCCGTAAAGCAGTTTGAGGATGATCTCATATCATCTGACGACGTGAAAGTACTAACCGACGGCTTTTTACTGCCTGGCCACGATGTACTGCCTTCTTCAGAGCCCCTCGAAAGCAAGTCAACACTCCAAGGAAGAATCGCGGAGAGTGCAACATTGCCACTTGAAGAAATCACCACTGTGACGTCGTACCCAATTACGCATTATTCAACTTTCACTTATTATACTACTCTGAATCAAGACGGCAGCAATATTGTATCAAGTAGAGAGGTGACGACATCGAAGGTGTTCGAGAATAGCGACCAGTACGAACAAGCTAGTTTGTTTGGTAGGGAGACAGCCTCACTGGAAAGTTCAATGCTACCATTAGACGCAACATCGACGGCAGGCATCACAACGCTCATGACGGCTTACACCTACTTCAGCACCTTTGTGTCAGATGGCTCGATGGTTGTATCAAGCAGTGAGAAAACGCTATCGAACCTTCTAACTCCAACTGAAAGCTACGATGCAGATGTGACTCCCATTTCGCCTTCAGTAGCCACACAGCCAACAACGCTCTTCACGACTTACACCTACTACACAACCATGACGAACGATGGCAGTACCGTTGTTTCAAGTCGAGAGGAAGTAATTTCTAATGTTGCTACGCCCGGACCAAAAGACAGCACTGTCCATAAAACGAAAGAAACCCCCGATTTAGCTTCAGTTGGAGCACCGACTACCTATTTCACAACTTACACCTACCTGACGACGCTCTTTAAAGACGGAACTTCGAGCATCACGAGCAACCTAGAAACAGTATCCAATGTGGCTCACGGGTCGACAAAAGCTCCCAATCAAGCACTTTACGGGATGTCAGGGGAACTTATCCCGACCAGCACAACGCCGGTTACCACGTTCTATACAACTTACACCTACTTGACAACACTTTTAAAAGACGGTACCTCGGTTGTATCCAGTCGAGAGGAGGTGGTTTCAAATATCATGAAGGGTACATGTAATCTCCTTCGACGCTTCACCTTCTCTTCAACCCCGTTCGAAGCCAGATGAAACTGAAGTGAAGCCCACTGAATCGCTCTCGCTGTCGACATACCTCACCACATATACCTATTACACCACGTTTGTACGAGGTGGAACCACGACGATTCGCAATAGAACGCAGGTTGTTTCCAAGGTGAAGACCATGTCAGCAGCAACTGAGACGGAGTTGATAACAACCCCGGTGGTTTCCACTTACTACACGACGTACACCTATTTCACAACCGTGAATCGTGGAGGAACAAAATCAGTGAAGAGCAGAGAAAGTGTGAAGACCAACGTTGTGCACAAAATATCCCAAGACAGACTTTTTCTCGTCCACGCCACCTGTAGAACTTATTACAAGTTACACGACCATATTGTCTCCTGTGACTGTATACCGGGACGGCACTCCGCGAGTATCGTTTATCTCAAGGACCTCGGCCATTTTGAAAACAGTGGGAGACACGCCAGCCACATCAGTTGTAATCACGTCAGTGCCAAGTATTGCGCCGACAAAGTCTTCTAAAATGCAAATGATGTACACCACCTATACCTACTACACAACTTTATATGATGATGGTAAGCCCATTGTGTCAAGCCGAGAAGAAACGGTCACAAATCTCATTTCGCCTACTGCAGGCACACCCGATGATGTCGAAACGTCTCGTAACGAAGAAAGCAGCACGATTGTGCGAACTTACTACACTACTTACACGTATTTCACAACGTTTGAAACTGAAGGAACACCTACAGTGACAAGCCGAGAGGAAGTTGTCACCAACTATGTAACGATGACGCCCCACGACATAATAACTGGAGTGTCGCCAACTTCGTCCCAAGAAGTTCAGCCAACATCCGCTGTGTCAACAAACGAAACTCCTGCGCTGTTCGGATCTTTACCCTCAGACTTTGATTTTCGGAAGTTGTTACACAATGTTCCAGTGACCCATTACACGACGTACACTTACTATACGACTTTCTACAAGGATGATAGTACAATTCTATCCAGCAGAACAGAAGTCGTATCTAACGTCGTGACCCCAACGCCAAGTCTGAGACAGGCTCGACAACGGAAACTACATCTGAGACATCAAAAATGACAGCTGCATCGCCATCGCCAACAACTTCGCCGTCGACACCAAAATTTACTACGCAGTCACCTAAAGCTTTGAAAACAAGATCAACGCCTTCTCTGCCCACTTTTTTGAGAACGGCAGCTTTGGGTGCACCCCTGATCGTCATCCGAAATAGGAGGGACGCA
The DNA here is from genome assembly GCA_013358835.2 of Ixodes persulcatus. Classification (NCBI taxonomy): domain Eukaryota; kingdom Metazoa; phylum Arthropoda; class Arachnida; order Ixodida; family Ixodidae; genus Ixodes; species Ixodes persulcatus. The sequence goes on from JABSTQ010010551.1 coordinate 1,563,933, forward strand.
CAAGAGGAGGAGCTAGAAGCCGACGAGGCAAAGGACATCGAGATCTACGCTACACCCGTTACCTACTATACGACGTACACGTACTTCACTACCTACCTGAAGCCCGACGGCAACACAGCTGTATCCAGCAGCATTCATGTTGTTTCGTCTATCCTGCATCCGGACCAGCGCGTTAGGCCAACAAGAACTATCTACCATGACGAAATTCACGGAACGGAGCCTGTGAACATCTATCCCTCCCATCGAGGTGCAAAAGGGTGTATTCGCTGCAGCTCAGATGTTAGGGCTGTCTACGTTACACATACCGACTACATCACCGAGTTCCAACGTGGACGACCAGTCACGTCTACCCGATATGTTACACTCACGAACTATGTGACAGTTACGCCTGGACAGACAGTGTATGAACACAACCCGCAAACGCAACTCGCTGTCCCAGGCTGTCGTCATTGCAAGCATGATGCACAGTACACCACATACACCTACTTCACCACCCGTCTGCTGGAAGGACGTCCTGTCACCTCCACGCGATACGAAACAGTAACAAATTACGTCACTGTGACTGTTACAGAACAGCCAATCCACCAACGCATCAGGCCTACTGAGACTCACCGACCCATCGCTATTTATCCAACGACAGTTTTGGATACCATTTACACAACTTACACATACTTTACGACAAGCATAGTCAGAGGTCGGCCCACAGTTTCGACAAGATATGAAACTCTCACCAACTACGTCACTGTAACTGTTGCAGATAGACCTTTTGAGCATCGCGTTCGACCAACAGACACTTATCGCCCTATCATCATCCAACCAACAGCTGTGAGGGACACTGTTTACACAACCTACACGTACTTCACAACCAGACTGCTTCGAGGGCAGCCCATCGTTTCAACGCGCTATGAAACAGTAACTGACTATGTTACCGTCACCGTGACAGAACGAGACAGAATTCGACCAACTAATGTGCAGAGACCCATCTATCCGACAAGGCATGACCAAGAACCTTACCACACGGGATACACAACGTACACGTACTACACGACGCGCTACCTCAGCGGACGGCCTGTGGTCAACACGCGCTACGAAACCATCACCAACGTCGCAACCGTTACCATCACGGAAAACGCGACGCCGGAGTTTGGGCACCAAGTGAGACCCACGCAGAGTGGGCCTTACAGGACCTACCACACAACTTATACCTACTTTCAAACGAGGTTTATCGACGGTACTGCTATTGTGAATACTCGGAAAGAGACCATAACAAATACAGTTCTGGGGGCTCTCTGTCGAACTTGTCCCGCTGGTCATCAGCAAATAATTCAAACTCGGCCGTACATCGAGCCACACCGACAGACCGTTATAACCCGAACCGTTGCTCCGTCGCACGAGATCCAACCCACGCCGACAACCTATTACACGACATATACCTACTTCACTACAATTCTTGAAGCCGGTCGCCCAGTGGTTCAGACACGATACGAGACGTACACGGACATAGTTTCAGGACTCGTCCTGCCTACTAGAGCCGTCGTTGCACCTCTGCAACCAAAGGAAGACTTCCGGCACGACCAAGTCCAATTAACGCAAGACACTGAGCAAGTGCAGCTTCCGGTCCTGCAGAACGTTTCGCCTGCGCGTCGTCGTCGACGGTCACAAGAGGGCAGTGGGTTGAAAGAGAGCGACGTGATCTCTGGTGGTCGCAAACTCAACGAGGAAGCCAAAGTGATGCCCCGCTCGCAAGTGTCCCGAGTCCAGAGAGGGTTGTCCCGTGATGTAGACGTTGCCCAAGCTCGGCCTGGCAGAAAGATGCTGAGTCACGGTAAACGTCGCCGTTTTATGATCCCTCTCGATTAATCCACTAAAACACTAAAACCTAAAAATGCCCCGCTCCGCCGCTTCTCCTGTAGCTTGGCTAATCGCACGCAGCACTTTCAATCGATGGCGTTTTATGTGTTATGGTGTCTTGTTTGTAGTTTTTAGTGTTGCCTGTTTCATTTTTGTTCTTGTGTCTATTTTGGGGAGGCCTCTCTTTGACGCTTAATGTTTTACTAATGCTAACAATTATGTATGTGCACTGTATACTGTCTTTTGTCTCGTTCGTCGTGTTCTTGACTGTTTTGCTTGTAACCCATGTGTGTGTTAGCAATCGTAATGTGCGTAATGTTGTGCATGCTGACATTTGGATCAGTGTACATATTGGACAAACATTAGCTACTTTCCCTTAACGCTTCCATATAAGAACAAAAGCCTAATGAAAGTGGTCCTTCTATAGCAAGCAGAAAGAACCCAATGTGTTCTTGTAAGTCATACGAAGAACAATGGGACGCTGCATCTATCTAGCGGAATTCGAGTGAAACTTAAGGACAACCCAACGCAAATAAATTTGAGAACCATGTAGAACTTCGCCTCGACCGTTCTCCAAACTACGCTGGAAGGCAGCTCGGACCTCGTCCTTGCACGCTGGATCCGCCTTACTTCAAGCAACATACGTGTCCCTTGCACGACGATCAAGTGTCTTCGGGAACTGTCGTTGGAGTGGGTCAGGATGCCCTACCGCCCGACGAGTCTGGGGACCTTCTCTTATGCTCTTCTGAGGACGCAGTTTGCAAAGGCGTGCACATGCACGATTCCTGGAAGATAGACGGCGAAGACCGAAGATGCGTATATTTCCGGCTCCCTTGGCTGCGTGTATGGCCTTAGCGAGGTAAAAGAAACAGCGGGCATGCGCTTGTTCCCCAGCGCACTTTCGCCGTATATTGACCAACCCGGCAGATTTCTTCAGTTTGAGCCAGAGCCAGCGTGCACACTTTACCTCTCTGAAACTCCGCTAAGAGTAACTTTGCAACCACATGCGGTACAAGATACACTGCTCTCAGGGAGGCCTCTTCAAAGTCGTTCGTGCCTCAGTCATTCCTTTCTCTTAACAAAGGCTTTCGTGCACACTTGCAGCTTGCAGCTTGAAGTGGCACTAGTCACTACCTTGTTGATCGCTAATTGGCTTGCACTAATTTCAAAGACTGCTTGACGTTTTGCCTTTCTTGATAAATGAAACTGAGACAATTGAATTTTGCTTGTGCTATTCTTTCTTTCTGCTATTTTCTCTAATGTATATTGACGTGATATTAGAGTGCTCTATAACATATCGAACACGTTCTGATGTAAGGTCAGCTCTAAAACAATTTAGTCATAGAATATCCGATTTGAGGGCGTCACATCTTTTCTCGAGCAAATAAACCAATTCTAAACTACGCTTATTTTAGCATATACACGTCGTTTGTATTATGTTTATAGAGACATATTTTGAGTACTAATATTTAGTTTATATTTACGGCACCTAACTTGAGACCGTGTCTCGCTACTGCTGAGTAATATACCTTTGCCTTACAATGCCAGCCTCTGCCGCATTGCGCTTATGCTTCATATCTCTGCACCTCGGGAAGGAAAGGCTGATGCTTGAATTGATATAGAAAGCAAGTCGAATCTCACTTGACCAGAGGTTGTCATGATTTTTCAGGTAGGTTCCCAAGAAGCCCCTTAAGGGACGGCACGCCGGCCACTTTCGCGCACTTGCGACATAACGCAAACTTGGTAAAGGGCTCCAGACGCCCACCGCAGCGATTTCTGCCAAAGTCAGCGGCCTCTCCTGTCTTTCTTCGCGACACACGAGTCTTTCTGCTGCCTCTGCAGCCATCACTGCCTCCTCAGCCTCCTCAGCCTCCTCAGCCTTCTCCTGTAGCTTTCACACCGTCTGTTTATTACCGACAAGCCGGTCGGAACGAAAAGGATTATGAAGCGCTACGCAGAACCGCGAAAGTGGAGCCTTCCTTTCTGGCGACGCCGTCTCCGCAGACGTTCTACACCACCTTCTCTTACTTCACGACTGTGCTCAGTGACGGAAAACCTTCCATTTCTACTCGACTCGAGACGATTACTAATGTCTTCACGAACGTCATCTTGCCTACGAGAGCTGTAACGGTACGGCCACAAAAAGAAACCTCGGTACCCAGCGAAGCTCAAAGCAACTTTCTTAGGTATTCAGTGGAGGAAGACCTTGCAATGATACATCGCCCACAAAGGCCTCCATCAAGAAAATTGCTGTCCTTCGCTCACGCGGAAAATGAGCACTCGTTAGAAGATCAGTTTATTGTGACGAATGAAGAGCTCGCATCAGCGCACCGGCACAAGTTTGGACTAGTACCGAGGTCGGCCGGTTCAGACCCAAATCCAAGTCCCGCTGACAAGACTAAAGAGTACCCGACAGGCCTCATCCAGTCAGTAGAAGCAAGAGCAATTCGAAATGGCGCGACAACTGTGTACGCCACCGAAGTATACGGAACGTTCATCAATGGTGCTTACGCTCAAGTGGTATCAACTGCGGTTCGCGTCTTCTCAGATTCTCCAAATGGCCTGGGACAATCAGCAAAATCTTCAACTAAAGACGACATCCTCACAAAATCCGTTACCCCAACAAGCGCTTCCCAGCTGTCCCACGCCACAGGGCTGCTTTCTTCCTTTTCAAATACTGTCATTCACGACAGAACAACGACTGCCTATACTACGAACATTTATGGAACGTACATCCGGGGCATGTACGCCCATGTCGCTCAGACGACGTCTACTGTAATCAAGCCTCAAAGCACCCAGTCATCTTCAAGTATTACCGAGAACCAGCAGTACAAAACGGGCCTCCTGTCTTCACTAGTCAACACTGAAATTCATGACGCAACCACCACAATCTGGAAAACACAAGTCTACGGAACTTTAATAAATGGATTTTATGCGCATGTGGCTTCTACCGTCTCAGAAGTCGTGAAACCGACAAGGACCACGTTTGTACAAGCATCTTCCACTCATAGCCCAGTTTATGTGGCGTCTAGCCGCTCCGATTCCTCAGGACAAGCAAGCAAGTCTAAGAGTTACACCACAGGATTGTTGTCAGCAAGGACCAACACCATTGTTAACGGAGGACGCTCCACCGAAGTAGTCACCAATATCTACGGAACCTTTGTTGGTGACTTGTATGCTCAGGTTGCGCGCACAACAACACGCACCGTGCCGAATGAGATACCTCTTCCAAGCAAAACAACGAGTACTGCGTTCTCATCGACACCAGCGAAGCTACTGGGAATTATATCGTCCACAGTGCAAAGTGTGACGAATGGTAACGTTGTGACGTACTACACCACTGAGCTTCACGGAACGAATGTTGGAAATTTATACGCCCAAATTGCAAGGACATCGACCAGGACCGAAACTATACGAGTTCAAAGCACGAAGGCATCTACGCGTGAATTTATTCAAAAAACGGGACTCTTGTCTACAAATCTACTGAGCAGTGAAGTACATGGGGGAACCACCACTTTACACGTTTCAGAAGTGTATGGCACGTACATTGGCGAAGCGTATGCTCAGTTTGGAAGATCGACACGAAGAATAATAGCCCCTTCTACAACATCGGAAAAGCCGCAGCAGCCAGAAAGTCAGAAGACTGGACTTGTTTCATCCACTATTAGTACAGACGTACAAAATGGAGTAACAACCCTGTACACAACCGAGATACACGGCACTTACATCAACGGTTTTTACGCACACATTGCCAGAAGGTCTTCCCAAGTCCTACAGTCATCCACGCATCAAACAACGACTGCTCCTGCTGTAGCTGCAAACTCGGAGACTCACATTTCGAGTGAGATCAACACGGAGATTAGAAACGGGGCCACGACGCTTCACACGACCAACGTTTACGGGACCTACATCAATGGCTTCTACGCTCACGTGGCAAGGAGCACGTCAAGGGTACTGGAACAAAAGATAAGCTCCACGTCAACGGCAGAAGCACTCAAAACAGGCCTAGTTTCACGCTCAGTTCGAACGGCTGTCGGGAATGGCCTGGTCACGGAATACTCAACTGATGTGTATGGAACATTTATCAACGGATTTTATGCTCACATTGCCAGGACAACCACGAACGTATCACCTCAGCCTACTTCCAAGGAGACTGATTCAACAGCTATCTCCAGCACCGCATTCTTTTCTCCGCTTCAAGCAGCGAAGTCAACGAGTGACACTCGAATCTTCACAACACCAACGTTTAGTACCGTGGATTCGACGCCGACTGTTTTAAGGATAGCCAGCAGTTTTACAACTACCTCGGCCTTTACAGAGCAGTCAACGCTTCCAATTTCTTCTAGAATACCACCAGCTACTGCCGTGCCATTTGAAACTATCACTGAATCCAGCTTCATCTCATCCAAACCAAAAATAAATTTTGTGGAGCTCGACACCACGACAGAAAATATATTAGACGAAATAGGGCTTACTACAACGCTTAACGTTGAAAAATCGTTAAATGATAAGTCAGTAGTTCCTTCTTTCGAAGAAATAACCTTATTCTCGTCTCTGACTTCTGAAACCATAAAAGAATCCATTGTGATACCAACACCCATTATCACAATCGAAATTAAAGAAGAGAAAACACAGGAACCGGACACGACGTTCATTTCAAGCATCACTGTTGACTCAACTCAGACGAACGAGATTTTTGAAAAAGACTCATCAGAACTGAGAGAACCCAGCACCGTACGTTTTAGACCTGTCTTCCCAACGAGAAGGCCACATGCCCCGCACCGATCTACACTGGCAGTCTCCAGCGACCTCCAGGATGAAGACGGCGACGACTACGGGGGAAACGAATTTCTGGACGAGGAGGACGAGGACTACAATGAATACGACGAGAAGTCTGTTCAGCCAGAAGAGCCCAAGCCGCGTCCAACGAAGCGCCATCGTCCAACAAGAGCTGGATATACCAGGGGACCTCGGCAACCTCAAACCACGCACCAGATCAAGCACCAAGGGGAGGATGATGAGCTCGACATCTATCATGAGGACGATTACGAACAAGGGTCGAGAGCTAAGTCTCAAGCTAGCAGGGCCGACGACGCAAGACCTCATTCTGCTGCAGCAGGAATTAATATTCGACCTTTCAGGAGGGATAGAGGTGCTTTCGGCGTACCATCCAGGACGGCAAGCAAGCCATCGTTCACACTTCAGCTTCGCAGACCCCAGGTTCGACAAAGAATAAATGGACGCCGACCAGTGAAAGAAGCAAAGCATGACGATGATGACATAGAAGCCGAAGAAGCGGTTCACAGTTCTGCAGCGACGCCACAGTTGCACTTGGGACGCAGAAGAGGCTCTGCGAGACCACTTTCTGGAAAAGTGGGTGGAAGGCCAACGCCATTTACAAGAACGCGACCTTCGAACGATAAAACCCATGGAATTTCTCCGAACCGAGCAAAGGCAGAAGATGAATACTCTGATTATGATGAAGAGGAGGAAGATTACACGACGGAGCGCGTGCACCCTGGAAGAGGGACGGCTCAATATCAAGCCAACGGCAAGGCTGCCTTCCAATGGCAGGACAAGAGGGCTTGGAGGAAGACAACCAACAAGGGTGGGACCTACACACCAGGAGGATAACGATTCGAATGAGGAAACTCATTCCAATGGAAGACTTCGAGGAAGGCTGAATCCCCTTGCTAAAAATCGCCGCAACCGAAATAGGGGGCGAGCTCCAAACTTGAAGTCATCGTTCAATGCTGTAGGCAAAGATGTGGAGGAGTCACCAAACCTACCCTTTGCAAGGCTACGAGGCAACAGGAGACGATCGTCTTATAACCCAAGAGCAAGGAGGACATCTCTGACGTCGAAAGGTCACGGATCAACAAAACCAGCCGTAACCGTAACCTCCGTCATCACGACTGTCAAGACTCTTCCAATATATCACGGATTCAAGACATCTTACGCGACGCTAACAACAACCGCATTCGCCTCCGAGTGTCATTCTTCCAACCGCATATTCCACCGTGGTGGACGACGATGGCAACACAAAAACGTTCCTTTCCTCAAAGACTGACTCAAATGGGCTGTTCAGGACCGTCACAGAAGTGCTTATAATCACCACCGACCTGCAGCAATTTAGGATACTTCCCATAAAAGTAGGGTTCAGTACCCGTACTGACACGATAACTGAGACCACAGTCTTAACCCAGCTTACGACAGTGTTCAGTACCATAACCCCTGATGTGATTCCGACCACACCGGCTACTGCTCCTCCTGCCTATCCGGTCCCCTTTTACCCCCAGATCCCTAACCAAGATTTTAGCCTACTCACCTCTTCCTACGTAACAACGGAAACTATTGTCACGTCTACAGTGTTGCCCATTGTTCTTCGTGGAAGGACGTTGCTTAGTACCATAAAAACAACAAAATTTTCCGAATCAACCATCACGAAGACAGCGTCCGTCCCTGTTCCCCAAGTCCCGACAGCGGCCCCTTACATACCGCAGCCATATTTTGCGGTGCCTCAGATAACCACTTTACTCACGTTGTATGTCACTGGGGACCAGGGAGACGTCATTCCTGTTGTCACAACTGTCACTGTTCCATTTTATCAGCAGCCATTCTTTCACACTAAAGTAGCGAGAAGCGTGCCAGACCGGGCTTCTCAATTTGCTACTTTGGCTTCCACAGCGTTCTTAGGATTCCCCATCGACGGGTCCAGACTAGACGCTCTGGGACGGGACGAACGTCCAGATGAAGTCCGCCTTTTCAGCTCTGGGGTTGAAAGCTCCGTCGAGAACTCGTCCCCCAACTCGGAGTCTACCAGCACCTTGGACAACGCCGTTTCCAAAGCAGCCTCAGAAGCCGACGCGGTCACTACCATCTCCATGGGGCCACTGACGGAAGTCTATGAACAGCCGGCAACTGAAGTTCCCGTAATTCGGAAGCACCCCAAGGGCATTTCTAAGAAATGGAAGAAGAATCATAAAGCACCTTCAAGCGTCGAAGTCGGCACTGACAACAAGTACGGCATCGGTGCTAGGTTTGTGTCTAGAAAGTTGCAACAGTTTCCAGAAGAACGAGACGAAGAAGTCAGGCCTGTTCGAGACTTCACCAGATTAAGAGGGCGCGTTCGTGCGACACCCGTTGAAGCATTAGCCCTTCCGACACCTGAAGCTCTAGTTGACAACTCGGGGTCCTCAAGCCCCGATTTTGAGTTTTCAGATGGAGGACATCACAATGACGCCCTTGATGGTGCGCGCCACGGCGTTCGAAGAGGACGAATACTTCGAAGACCTGTGCAACGAAACAGGGCAATAATCGACGGATCCTCACCTAGCTTCAATGGATTTCGAGGTCCACATGGGGGCTTTATTCGAAGAAGGCCGCCACATGTAGTTCCAGATCATGTGGACCTAAACCCGCCTCAAGAGCACAACGGTGGCCTTCACCTCGGCGAGGAACCTCAAGCCTTCAGTCCAGGTAACCTTCATGAAACATCTGTCGCCTATCTCTCCTCCTATAACCTTGACCCTTCCCCTTCTGTTTCTTTGGACAATTTAATCTCATCTTCTTTCGTGGGTGACGGACACTCTCTCTCCTCGGTACCGGTTGGGGAAACTAGCCTTTCTGAACCCGTGACTACTGAACTGACTCACCAAATCTCGGCGGATGCGGTGACTCTTTCGGGATTGGAGACCTCCAAACTTCCCAAAGGAAAGGTCCGACGCATCAAAGTTTTGAGGCCTGCCCCTCACGGTGAAGGATTCCTTGGTGATGGTTCAAAGAAAGTACGACGCGTCACGGTAACACGAACGTTCTCCCTGACAGGTGAACCAACAAGATATGAGGACTACCGACCGCAGGCGGAATCTCCATTTGGTCAAGACTATGGCTCATATAACCAATTTGTTCCGCATCAGAATGTAGTACCAGTAGTACAACAGCCACAGCAGGAAATCCTTCGCGTTCCGCAGCAGGTGTCGCAACAGGCTGACGTGCATCAGGGATCAAATTATGACTCTTATGCTCCGGGTCTGAACCAACAGTCGTATCAAGGGTATAGTCCAAATGTTCCCTTCCAGTTTTCACAGCCTGTTAACCAGCCACAATCATTTGGCCAACATGTGCAATTTTCTCCTCATCTTTCGAACCAGCAAGATCAGTTTACACCTATTCAGCCTGTGCAGAACTTCGTGCCTACTGCAAACAATCTTCCACCGGCAGTACCAAGCAAAATTGAAGCACACTCAGAAGACCCTCAGCAGTCATCAGCGGTTCCAGCTCGTGGCTCTCGTCGTACAGTGTTTAGGAGAGTTCGTCCTACCAACTCAAAGCATATTGGCGAAAGAAGGACGTCGCTTGTGCGCAAAACGAGACCAATCACCTCAACTCCCGTCTTTCAATTAACGTCGGTGAGCGTCGAACCAACACACGTGTTTGTTTCAGCAGCATCAGGAGAGTTCAACCGGCTCTTGGGTGCAACAACGGCTTCTCGGGAATTTTTGGAACTTGTGTCTAAAACTCCAGACCCTCCTGCACCATATTCGCCCGACTATCAACCCGACCCGCCGCACGAAGAGAAGGACACGAAACGTTTGCCCTCAGGAGATGAGGTTACGCCGAATCCTCACCAATTTAAGAGAATAATTCGAGTGAAAAAGCCAGGAGAAGCAAAGAATGGACAAAGAAGAAAAGTCGTCCTAAACCGAAGACCATCTGTGAATAGTTTGCAAGCTCGTGGTCCCGTAACTAACGGGAATGAAGATTTGGTAGCTCAAAACATTGATGTTGCGTCACACAACAAGGAAGGGGCGGTGACGTCTCCTCAGGTTGCTGAGAGTTCCAACCCAACCTTGTCGTTCGAGATCGGTGCGACCGTTCCATTAACTTATTACACCACGTTCACTTACCTTACCACGTTTCTCCATGGCACCGACACTGTCTACAACAGCAGAGAAGCAGTGCTTTCGTCTATAGTCACAGAAACTTTAAATTCAAATATTGTGAACGTGATTCAAAATCATGGTGGATTCACAACGGCACTCGACGGAATTTCAATGGTACACTTGGGATCCAGGACAAAAGGTGCTGCAACAACCATAGTGAACCTAGAGTCACGGCTCCAAATCTTCAACAGCGACATCTTTAGGGGAATTCACGCAACACCCACCGTGACTCCGGATCTCACATTCCCAACCGCCTCGTCTTCTGTGTTTGAGGAAGAACCTCTGCAATCACCATATCAAAAAGCACCTGAATTTAATTCGGGAACAGTTCAATTAACTGACCTAGCACGTTTGCCCAAAACGATTTACACGCTTTATACTTATTACTACACACTTTTTGATGGCCTGGAAACAAAAAGCTCCGTTAGATCCGAGATTTCTTCCAGTATAATTCCTGGCGAGAACGAGTTCCTGCCTCCAATTAAGCATACGAGGATCAGGAATGGGCTACTACCGCTGGGGCTCGACGTAACAACAGTGCACCTAGGATCACGAGACATTGACGGCACAACTACAGAGGTTAACATCGGAATGCGAACGGTTATTAAATTTGACGGTGTAAAAGATGCAGTAATTGGAGAGTTCAATGAGCCCATTGTCCCAACAGCCTCGGTGTTTCCAAGTCACGCAACAGAGGCAGTGGATAACAAGATAGAATTTATTTCAAATCAAGAGCGTTCGTCCCTCTTAGAAGATGCCCTTCAGCCTTCTTACTCGATAGCTCATGATGATCCGCAACATACAACAAGCGTTCATGCCACTCCGGTTATCCTGTTTCCTGTCGATGAAACAACAGATTCTCCAAGGGCGAAGGTGAGAATTATTTCGTCACGTGTTAACAAGCCGATAGGAGGGCTCAAGTCTGGAGTGTTTCAAGCGGCACCTGGGGTAAGGGTTAGAATCAAGCCTGTTATACGACAACCCGAGGAAGACCCTGTCACAATACCTCCAGAAGAAACGACTCATGACTACGATATTGATACGACAGAGGGCCTAACGTCGCCGAGTCCCATCGTTGATGTGACAGAGGAGGAACATTTGCTCTCCTCTGTCTTTGAGGCTCCGACCACTCCAGAGGATGAAGAACACCACAAAGGAAGAAAAAGGCTCAAGGTAACGCTCAGAAGACCAACTCCAGGGGACAAGCTTGCGAGAACGAACTCGGTGAACACTCGTTTCGTGAGGCCTTCACGCTTTGAGATTACTACAAAGCCTCGTTTTTACGTTGTCACCCGAACCAATGCTGCGGGAGTCGCAAGGCCTACCAAGAACCCATTCACTGTCAAGGTCAGCAAGAGGGTAAAATCAACGGACCTTATACGAGCCACACCGTCAGTAAGCATTATCTACGAGACGTTCACCACTACAACATCGGTTCCTGTTATCTTCGGGTTACAAACAAGCTACAGGGAAGTGGTGATCACGGCTTCTACGCCTCTGACAGTAACAATAACCCCAACGTTTGGAGGGCGATCACCGGACTTGATTGAGCCTTCGGAGACGGTGATGTTGACGTATTTTACTACAACGACCTACACTGTTCCGTACACCCTGGGAGACCAGACGCTGTTCACCACGGTTCGGGAGACCAACTCTAGGATCGTCACGGAAACTGTTGGTAAGTTGAACTCCCATCAAACCGATATCGTTATTTTTATGTTGCAATTTGACACAACTGACTTTATATTTTTTTTAATTACAATTGTAGCAGCAAGCCATGTTCTAGAAGATATTCCTGCATCGCGTTATCCAGACGACTACTTGGACTACAGCGCTCAACTTATTGGACGAGGTGAGTGGACACTTTAATTAATTAAAATTAGTATAAGAAATGCAAGAATATTTACTCAGTGTTTATGGCTTGTGTAGAGTTATTTACCTTACAATACGCCCAACCCGAAGAAACAGAAATTGCAGTCGGCGTTTCAAGAAAAAAAAGCACAAAAAAATTCAACATGGTTCAACATGTAAGACTGGAACACGGCAACGCGGAAAGTTGAGCTATTAGTTGCATGTTCATTATGAATACCAGTGCACAAAAACAGAGAAGAAGCAACACAAACGCGACACACAAGCGCTGACTCAAAATTAAGGATTATTTGAAGTAAGAAAGCAAAACACTGCAAAAGCAAAGAAAACCGCTATTCAACCAAGATAGATTGGGCGCCTTACTGAAACAGTCTAAAATCAAACATTTATGGTGACCTGCTCAAAAAAAAAAAAAAATCGAATCTGAAATAATGCCACTGAAGGCTGGCTGACGTAGCGATATTCGAAACAAGAAATAAAAGTGGTTTCTGAATATCTAAGGTTGACCACAGCAGCTTAAAAAAAAAAAAATATATATATATATATATATATATATATATATATATATATATTCACCCGTATTCACCAGGCGCGACTAACTAGCGCCGTTTTAAGGTTAGTAGCACGACTAAGTAGTCGCGACCTAAACGAGAAATCCGCGACTAACGAGCGATTATGTTCTGCGGTATTCACGAGCGCGAAGCGAGCGGGTGACTATCTAGTCAGAACTAAAACGCGGAAGTGACGTAAAAAGATAGGTCACGCATATGCATACTTAAACACTACTGCGTAAATGGGTATTTTATCGTATAAAACCGAATATTTAAATGTTTACCAGGAAGAAAAACTTACAATGAGAGACATTTTGTCAGAGACAGAGTTTTAAAAAGGAAAATTTAAAAAACAATGCCAGGGAGAAACACGGAAGCCGCATTGCCAGCGACATAAACAAATATGGAAGCGCCCGTAAATGCGTTTTTTTCTCGTCGTCCAGCGCCCTGTTGAGATCTCTTTAGCGGTATCTCTGACCGCCGAACATGGCTATTTACGCATTATTTGCTCCTCCAATTCTTTCTAGATGTGTCCCCCAGCGTTCCGAGACAGTAAGTGCTTTGTTAGCGCTGGCGGTCAGCGGTGATACGAATCGGCCATGGCGCTGTGTCGCCCGCTAAACACCGGCTAAACTAGCCCTACCCTATGACTAAGATTTGTTAGTCGACTTCTTAGTCGCGCGGGGCGACTAGGCCCTAAACACGACCGGTGAATACCAAGCGCTCACTTTGCGGCGACTATCGCTCGCCACGTGATCATTTTAGTCGATGACGTCACTAGTCAGTGGTTAAACAGGCGCTACTCGCGCCTGGTGAATACGGGTGATTAGGTTTAGATGAGTGCTGTGTCCGCCAGCATTTAGTGGATTACTTCTTGAGGCAATTTCCTGTTTGCAAGCTACCATAAATATCCGACAACAGGACATTGTTTTTTCTCTTCGAGGTCGTCTTGTGACGCACAAGACGACCTGCCATAGTTCGCCTAAACTATGGCAGTTCAGGCGAACTGCCATAGTGAGTTGTCTTTTCTAGTTTCTACTTTCTATTTGAAACGTTAGTTGCGATTCAACGCAGGTGTTTTGGGATTGAGACTCTCCATCGTCCCTAATTCTCTGCTTCTATATTAACCCTTATTATGTAATACGAGAACGCGTATAGCCGCACTTAGCACCTGTGAGTCCGGAAGCATGTCCGTTTCGACAGTGGTGCGCATATTTGCATGTTAGAGCCATGTCCCATTTAGGAATTGTCACAATTCAGTGATCACGTCATGCGCGCATTTCGGGCCGTGCGGCTGACGTAGTGCCGCGCCTCTGGGCGCAACATCTATCCGGCCTACTTTAAAATAAGTAAGAACAAATTAAATGTTCTTCAGGAACGAGGTGGTAATTATGTAATAGCATTGAATATTGTTGTCATCTGCCTTCGAAAGCTATAATTGTTATTAAACTATGCGCTGCTCCCAAACATAACGCTATTTTTAACAATGGAAATGCCCCAACTGATCACTGAGAAGCGTACTTCAACGACTAGATCCAATTCTTTAGTAAAACACATAACCCTTTAAACTTCATTTTACAGAGCATGTAGCATATACTTATAATAATTTATCCCAATAATTTCGCCAGTCAATAATTGGTACCGCTGGGCGTTGATTAAACATTTTAACCCGATTAATCGCCACTCTTTAATCGATTAATTAATCGATTAATCGGCCTTGTTACTTTCCATGCAAATATTTTTAAAAAGTCAAAATTGATATTTGTTTTCTGTTTCTGCATTTGCTGATTATGAGGTAAAAAGCGTAATATGCAATTTTTATTATGAATCAACCTTGATTTGTCGTTAAGAACAGTTCAGAGACACTCGCACTCGCATATTGTTACTTCAGCTGTATGAGGTAAAGAGGTTCGTGGATATTATCCTTCAAGAGCGAGCTAAACGGACACTCGAGCGGCGTTGAAGCGGCCGGCCCGTGTGTAGCCCTCTGCACTTCTCAGGAGTTGCAAATCTTACCCCTACAGTTTACTTTAGGCTACATTTTGACCTAAAACTTGCCCTTCATACAGGTGTTCTCGTCCACGTCTCCGTGATGAAACCGTTTACTTTTTTATTTTATTTCGGTTCGTTAAAATATTACCGATTAACCGGTAAAAATATTAATCGCGATTAAAGCATTAATCGATTAATGGGTAGCTTAATCGCTCAATTGCCAGCCCTAATAATTGGGGTTCCAATTCTGACCACCACAATACTACTAATACTTTGTGTATTGAGCATCGAGTAATCTCAGCCCCAATTCTGAAATTAACTCCATTTGTATAAACTAAACAGCACAGTCCTTGATGACGCACGCTGTGAAGTGTGAAGTATAAAGTCACTACTGCCGCGAATATGTTATTACGATAACGATGTCCTGTTGTTACTTTCATTAAGGATAGACATTTACGTCAGCCCTTGCGTTTTGACATAAATCTGTAATCGGTATATACATTTTACCTATACACTTTGCAGGAGCTGCACCGAAGCACCAATCATCGCTTGAGCTTTTTGCTTCCCACTACCAACATCGGCCTGGCCTGTCTACCAGAATATCGGACGGCGTAACGCTCATTGTTGCCAGTGGTGGTGACTTTGTCGCCTCAACGCAGTTGTTTTCTCACCAAGCGACACCATACACCTTGCAGCCAACGCTACTGCTCGACGCTGTGCTCATGAAAGAGCATTTCGACGGACAAAACGTCTCTCCACAGCCTTATTCAGTGTCTTACAGCACCAAGACGCTTTTCACGACGTACACCTATTTCACAACATTCTTCACGGATGATTCCTCTTCGATCTCTAGCTCGGAACAAGTGATCTCGAACACGGTTACAATCCCGGTCACACAAAATATTCAGCCGACGGCAACTCCTCATCCGCCGGAGTTGAAGCAAGCCCAGACTTATCTGGAAACTAGCGAACGTGTGGTCACGAGCACGTCATATAACACGTTCACGTTCTATGCCACCCTTTTCAACGGCTCAAGCTCTGTGGTCACTCCGTTCGAGGAAGTCCAGTCGCAAGTGTTCACAATCACGGAGTCGTTCACTATCACAAGAACGATAATGCCATCCTCCGTACACCTGTTATCGACTCCAATCCTGGTGCATCCCCAGCAGCAGTACCAAGAGGAGCAAGAGCGAATCAGACAGCAACATCAACAGCAGCAACAGCAGCAGCAGCTGCAGCAGCAGCAGCAGCAATATCAACTGCAACAACAGCACCACCACCAACAACAGCAGCAGCAACAGCAACAACAGCTTGAGCAACAACAACAAATACAAAGTCATTACCAGCAGCAGCAGCATCTGCATCAGCTACAAAACCACCAGTTGCAGCCGTCAGTAACCACGCTGCTTAGCACATTGTATTCGACACAAACGAACTTTATCACTTTCTTCCAGGGAACGAGCACTATTGTCACCTCAATTGAAGAAATATTGTCGGATATTGTTACGCTGACAGTTCCTCATGGACTGGCTACTCCTGTGATTTCGCACTCGTATTTGCTTTCCCCTACCGTTACGGTACCGGAGTTCAGCACCAGAACCTACTTAACAACACAAACTCAATACGTTACTTTCTTCAGAGGAAAAGAAACAATTCTATCGTCTATTGAAGAAATTGGAACAACCGTTGTTACGGAAAGAGTAGGTTCGCGTCCATCTGTTTATTCAAGACCATATGGAACCCCGATCGCCTCCTCTATTGCCCCTACGAGAACGAGTACCCCAACGTTTGTGTTGCCTTCATACTCTGCTACACCAGCAGACTTGGTTCCGTCTATCAGAACATACTACACAACTTACACCTACTTTACAACTTTCTTCACTGATTCAAGTTCTATTGTGGCAAGCCGAGAAAATGTCGTGACCTCGCACGTTACATTGTTCGTACCACGAGCTTCGCTGACGTCATCCACAAGGTTGCCACCTCCTTCAAGGATTCAGACAACTACTTCGACCAGTACATCCTCATCGAGCATAGCGCCTACAACTACACGATCGTCAACTCCAACATATTACCGACCTACTTTGACAACTCCACCTTATGACACTAAGTTGTACACAACTGGAACGACGTACACGACTTACACGTTCTACACTACGTTGTTCGGCGGCCAAGATAAGATTGTAATTTCAAGCGAGCAAGTGGTACCTCAGATTGTGACGACACGAATCGGATCCAAACCCTCCACAACATCCACAAGGGCCAAGGTAACTCCCACTGTGCTGACACACTTCACGACTTACACCTACTTCACAACCCTTGTCAAGGAGTCGGAGACTATTGTGTCCTCTTCAGAGGAAGTGATAACTCAACTGGTTTCTACAACAATAACACCATCGTCGACGACAAGCTTCGTCCCTGAAGTGAACATTGTGACTTCGTCTCTTCACAAGCCTCTGAAGAAGGAGACTGCTGTGAAGGTTACGAGCAAAGTTCAACCATCCTCTTCAAAGAAGCCCGAGAGAGTAAGCACGTTTAAGCCTGTCTCCAGTCAGCTGGCTCCCAAAAGCTCGACGTCCTCCTTTAGCTCTGTGACACTATTTGGGTCGACAGAACTAAAGAGCTCCTACTCTATTCCCACTGCGTCTTCAAGACCCTCGTCTTCGACACCAAGCTTTACAACCTTACATTCTGGGTTCATCGAAGAGGAAAGTACGAAACCGCTTTTGGGAGTGTCGACAACCGTTATAGATGGCTCGACAGTAATCTTCTTTACTGATATTCCTGGCGGTCAAGATGACGACGATGAGGTGGACGTTTTCAGTTCGTCGTCACTCTTTTCGCTCAATACGGTTTCGGAAGTTCTCTCTCCTGTTTTCGTTCCGCCCGATTCAGCCACAGAATCAAGTACCGTCAAAAGTACCTTTGACACCCTCCTGCTTTCTTCGTCACCAGTTACATCAACCACGGTGTTGGATAGCAGTACGAGATACATCGGTCACGACAATGAAACTACGACGTTATCGCCAAATGTTACATTGTTCGTCGTCACCGGCACAGACGGTATCCTTACAAGGCTGACCGAAGCGACTTTCACGTCCAGGACTTCCGACGTTTCTCCAAGCAAAGCTGCTGCACCCGTTTCTGCGGATATTATTCCAACAGAGATCCCTACTGTTCAACAAGCACCTCTTCCCACTCTTGGTGATGGTGGCGCGGGCGGGGGTCTTGGCATTGGTTTCCCGTCGAAGCCAATTAAACCGGGATCCATCATAGATCTGGCCGATGTTCTCGGAGGTAACGCGAACCTGGGTGGAAACATTGGAGAGGCTATTAAGGGAATTGTTCATTTGTTGTCAAACGGAAAACGAAACGAAACAGATAACTCTGGTGATCTCCATCCGAGCCAAGTCAAGGACGATTCCCCACTTCCGCCTACTGACGGAGTTACAGTGAGCAATATTGAAGAACCTGTTTATATACCCGTTGGAGCTATTGCTTCTGACTCTTCCGGAAGAAAGAAGGCTACGAGAGTTGAGAGCACTCAAGCGCGACATCCGGAGACAGATGGAGTTAACAGCGAGAGTCTTTTTACTTTCATGCATAGCAGCGAATACCCGGTATACAGTGACGATGTTCACACCGATATTATTACTGGCGTCGAAACCATATTCTTGGGGCCGACCGAGTCTCACTACGACGACGATGCGCCAGATGTTGAAGATTCTATGCCCGAAAGAGCAGACAAGGATGCTACTGTTCATCTAGTTGGAAGCGTTCAGAAAAGCCAGTCATCGTCCTCCTCGTCGGACAGCCCAACTCCAGCCCTCGACTCAAGTACTGAAGTTATTACAGGAGACAAAACAATCTTCTTCGGTGACTTCGACAAATTTTCAGAACTCACCCAAAGGGCGGAAGATCATAAGGGTGACATCACGATATCTGACCCTAAGGAGTTTTCAAAGTTCGTTGGAGTTCAAACCATTTTCTTCCCTGACGCACCTTTGCAGTCGTCAATTCCAAGCGAATTACAGATTACAGGAGCAACAACAATCTTCGGTGACAGTTTCACACCAATTCTCCCAGACCTGGAAAGCAAGAGCTCTTTTGATTCACCTAATTCATCTGCATTCGCTCCTGGTGGCGCTAAATCTGTCAGTGGAGCAACAACTATATTCTTCCAGCTGGACGGTGACCGGGCACCGATTCTTCCACCGGTATCGACGAGCGTCTCTACCGTCACACAGTACGTTACGAGCGTTGAGTCTGTCACCCGAACGCTCACACTTACGACAACAAAGGTATACTACACACGAGACAGCCCCCTCACGATCACGTCAGTCTTTACAACGACTATCGCTCCTAGGACGTTTGTTTCTACAATTATTGGAAGCCGTACTATTCTTGGAACCCTCCCAGAGGCCATAGAGACTGTAGAAGGCAGGATGACAACACCGCTGCCAACTGAAGCGACAACAACGGTCACGACAACTACGCTGATTTTCAATTCGATCACAACCACCGTGGTTCGCACGTTGGTCATTCCAACGGAACGGCCTGAACCCACTCGATCATCGTCGTTTGACTATCCAGCCACAACGTCTGTACACGTGGTTACGAGCAGTCCTGAAGCCAAGGCAAGGACACCAGAATCTGCAGACAGCAAGGCCCCAACGCTTCGACCTCCGCATCGGCGACCGACGACCCCAAGGCCTCCGCATCCGACCCTTGGAAAGCGACCCGTGATAGCGTTCAGAGCACCTTCAAGAACGCCTGACACGGCAAGCACGAAACCAATGCCATCTGGCCCTAAGTTCAAAATTCCATTCCCAAAACCACCAACCACCACGACGACAACAAAGAAACCGACTCGGGCTCCACCGGTTAAAGCGAAGCCTGGAAGGGTGACTCCTGTCGATGGTTATCCACCAGTCTGCCTGCCTGGGTGCAACGTCAAAAACAAGGAGGTTTGCAGAGAACTACAAGATGGTACATGGGCCTGCCACTGCAAGCCGGGATATGGAAAGCAGGAAGGCAATAACACCTGCACAGGCAAGTAGTTCTGCTTTCGTCTTTGTGCGAATACGGCTTTGGGGATAAATCAACTGAAGCATTTTGATATCTTGTGAAATAATGCCGTTCTGCCTTTGAGTCACGAAGCTAAGACAAATTTAGACGTTTTGATATTTACCGTTATGTTGGCCTGCCAATGCAACGTTAGTTCAAACAAAAATGAAATCATACTAAGCGTATGCGTACAAATCACACAGTAACATAAATTTATCCCTGTGACGAATGCAGCTACTTTAGGAAGAACAGCAGGCTCTTGTATGAATTTAATATGTAAATTAAGCAATTTGATGTAAACGCAAAATTATTTATAGAGCTGCAAGATGTGTTGCGTAAATCTGTCCGCCTTTTAATTGTATACCCATCAAGCCTTGAAAGCGTTCATATAGACGACTGCCACTCAACGTAGCAGTACGACACTTGCCACTTGAAGACTTTCAGTCAATACTGCCACTGCGGGCACTTTTGTAGCAGGTATAACAATCACTTTAGAAAGTGATCTACATGGCTTAGTCTCAGCGTGACTTTCCAGTAAAACATATAGGTCCCTTTAAAATCACGAGGGATGTCACAAGCTAACTCTACCTGCTTATACCCTTGCAGAAATCGAAACCTACGTCGTCCTTCTTCGCGTTGTCAAGATGGGAGAGTCGGCAGTGTCGTATCGCACCGAGTTTTCCAACAGCCTGTCCACTGAATACCAGGAAATCGCAGATGCAGCAAAGAAAGGAGTAAGTATCATGTCCTCCTCAAATAGGCCCTGTTTAAAGGTCCACCAAGCAACGCTGGTGGTCGCCATATTTTGGGCATCGTGTTGAATAGATTTGCACACTAGTAAGCGCTAAACGCTGACGCAACGTTCGTGTCCAATGCGTGCTCAAAGCGCGTGCCCAAAATATACGAGTGGCCTCGGAGCAGCTTCTCGAGTGCGCGCATTTCTGAAAAGGGTCTAGTCACTTCGACAATTTACATAATTGTTTCGCCTCTGCTGATTATGAAATGTCAAAGCCAAAGCTAATTTCTTACCCGGTGTGCTGCGCCGTTTTTGTTTTGTTCTGCAGATGACGGATGCATACAGAAAATCCGAGGTTCAGAACCAGTTCGTGTCGTCGAACTTGAACAGCATCTCAGACGGTGACGACTTGGACACGGCTGACAGCTCTCCCGAAGGAATTGTGCTCAACTTCACGGTGTCGATGGCCAAGTCCGATAGCATCACTCCGGAAGTCATCAAGGAACAGCTCAGTCGCTCTCTGCGCCAATCCAACTACAGCATAGGCCAGAGTCCGCTCTTTGTGAGTCCCAATGCTGTGGCGGCCGTTCAAGGTCAGTTGCCCCTTTTTCAAATCTTTCTGGGAAAAAGCGATGCTTTATACGTTACCGTTTAAAAAAAAGTTTTATATGTAAACGAACGGAACAAACGACAATATATATCCAGTTATTTTATTAGGTTTAATAAATAAATGACAGCCCTTCCTCTCTTCCCCCTTGAGTGCCAGTTATATGATGAAGACGTTCAAACTAAAACGGTTAATCGAAAAGGAGCGAAATAACATGCCCTCTACTCCTACTAAAGCGGAAAGTTAGGCAAGTTTGTCTGTAGTTAAATATATCAAAGTGCAAAAAACGACAGGGACAAGAAAGACTGGATAGACGACAAGGCGGATATAAAAGTGCCAAAAATGACAGGGACAAAGAACGATTGCGCCCAGTGTTGTAGCCACTCTGCTTTATCCCTGTCATTTTTGGCGGTTTTATATAATTCAACTCCTCACAAAAAATGAGCCTGGGAGCAACTTTTGTTTTAAAAAAATACGCATTTTTGAATATTATAAAAGAATCGACGAAACATTGCAAGGCCAATGGGCGATGATTGACACAGTTCGAAACCTTTTGTCGTCTGCTGTTTCTGAGCTTTTAAAAATAAAATATGTTTGCCTGCTTGCTTACTGAATCACACTCTTGTCAAACCGGTAAATATTTAACACTTTTTGTTCAACCAAAAACCCACAACGAAAAAAAAAAAATAGAAAAGAAAACACGAAATTTTAGTCTGAAGCCTTGCAATCACGTGCTTCGACAATGCAGTAAATTAACTAATTTTAACTGAAACTGTGTATGGGTAATACCTATTAGCTCCACTAGGCATTGCCCTTGGGGGAAATACCTAATTCTCGTTTGTTGTTTTTCGTTCTCATTTGTTGTTGCCCTTATTTTGCTTTTTGATGAAAGAGGGTGTTACAGGAATAAAATCAAATGGATCACTGAACACATGACAATCGATTTTTTTTTCGTAGACTACGACGAGTGCGGAGATCTGGATGCCAACGACTGCGGCAGGTACTCCGTGTGCGTCAACCTGCCGGGGACGTACAGCTGCTACTGCAAGAGCGGCTTCGAAGACCTGGATCTTCAACGACCTGGACGCGCGTGCTCAGGTGCGCACGCTTATCTTAACTCGCCGGTCGCGAGACGGGACTTTGCCAACCGTCATAGCGATTCCTCTCCCTTCTCGATCATTGTAACAACAAGGACGACATAATAATAATAATAATAAAACTGTATGGTGACTTCTTACAGGAGAAATCAAGAACTGCGACCATTGCAGCGGCCGAGGAACCTGCTTGATTACGGAAGATGGGAAGAAAAGCTGCAAGTGCGTAGATCGTTTTTTTTTTGTGTTTGTTTTTTTGTGGTTGAGATTTACGTTTAGCCACACATGTGCCAGTTTTCTGTTATAGTTCAAACCTTTCTAATTTCCCTTTAGTTCAGTAACTGAAAAATTAATATAAAGGTGCTATTCTGTGAAGAAAATTTCCCGTATAGCTCTTGTCGTCAGAAATATTATATATTTTAAAACACGAATCCGAGCATTATCAATATAAAACGTAGATCTGGAAAAAACCTTGTATATCGTAAGTGTTTTCTACGGTAGAAGCTGAATGCCGTCGACCTACTACCTTTCTCTGCTAATAGCCGTTCGCTACCAACGCCGTAAACATACGAGGGCTTCAAATAATTCGGATTTTGGAAATATATATTGTGCTTGTTTATTTTTATGTATACGGTGTTGATTAACGTAGAGGTTTCGGCTAGTTGGTATGCAGACATAATTAAAAACAAAACAGCGCAAAGACGAGGACAAAGTAAAAGCTAACCGAGAGGACACAGAGCTGACTCTCAACTGGACATTTATTTATGTTAGCATCCAGTATAAATTGCTAACATGCCACACCACATAATACAAGGAAAAACACAAAAAACTGAATATCACGTGTTCAATACAACAACGTCACTGGTTTTCCCTCCTCTCTCCAAGTACTGGCGCTCTTTATCTCAAAGCGCGACCGACAGGGCGCTAACTCAATCTGGTCCTAATCTTGCGATGTCACGAGTTTCTATATTTTCACGCGTGACTCTGTGTTTATTTTTAAAACCCACTTGGCATTTGTCGAAGACCGGGATGCAAGCGCAATCTCTGCAGTGCACCCCGAGGTGACCCGACACAACCCTGTCTATTCCATTCCACTCCACGGACGCTGTGTATTCCATTCGATTATCTCGCTGCCGTCCTTATGTTGATCAAACAGGAAGGTGCGTCTAGGATCGGCTGAGAGAACACCGGTATGAAGTTTTTTATAGTTATGTCGGGTTACCTCGGGTTGCACCGCAGAGATTGTGGTTGCATCCCTGTCTTCGACAAATGCCAAGTGGTTTTTAAAAATAAAGATAGAGTAACGCGTGAAATTATAGAAGCTCGTGACATCGCAAGTCTAAGACCAGATTGTGTTAGCGCCCCCGTCGCTCTTACTTTGAGATAAAGAGCGGCTGTACTTGGAATGAGGAGGGCAAACCAGTGACGGTGTTGTATTGAACGCGTGATATGAATTTTTAGTGTTTTTCCTTATTTTATGTGGTGTGGCATGTTTGCTATTTATACTAGATGCTAAAAGAAATAAATGTTCAGTTGAGAGTCAGCGTCGTGTCCTGTCGGTTATCTTTTCCTTTGTCGTCGTCTTTGCGCTGTTTTGTTTTTAATTAATGATGTTGATTAATTTGGAAAATTGTTTCTTTGTCTGCTCGTTAGAGTACAGTGTTCGCGTGCTTTTGAAGCTCGCTGTACTCGGCAGCGCAGAGAAATTAATTTAACCAATAAGCCTTATATGCTTGCGCACGTCTTGCGCAAGTCGATATTTTGAAGATTCAACGTAGAAGGTGTTTCTCTCTTGGTATATACCTTCTATTTTCTATTTAATAACAGAAAACAAAATTAATTCTCGGGTAATGTCGTGTTATTAAGGCTACAATACAATTAAATGCGCAAGAAAAGCTACCTATTCAATGACTAATTAAGAAATCATTACATCTCAAACAACTTCTTTGAGCAAACTGTACGACGAGTTACGCCTCGATGTTCTGCCTCCCTCGGCACGTGACTTATTTATTCACGTATTTAACGTTTGTATTTGTCTGAGGATATTTTCTAAACATACATTACTAATAAATAGTAATTACAAATTACCACACTTTAAACAAAAGTACAAAAATCTGTAGAGACCGGACAGCTGAATTACAACTATAGTTGCATTTCAGCTGTCCTTTCTCTAAACATTTTTGTCGTTTGGGTAAGTCGCGAGCGCTACACTTATTAAAACTATCAAATTATCGTTCGAATAGCCATCGAAATACGAGGGGTGGTTCCGCTGTTATACCATTACAATGACATGCATGGCATTGTATTGGTATAACAATAGTAACGGCGAAAAAATGTGTGTGCGTCTCGCAATTGAATCTGCTCTTTTCCAGATGCAACCGAATGTTCCTGGGACGCCGATGCGAGATCAATGGCTTGGGTAAGGACGATATTTTCCATATCGCATTTATATCTTTTTGGGGATACCGGACAACCTTCACCGTGTGGCGTGTGCCCTAGAGGTCGCGAGTTCAAAGCCGATGGATGTAGTGTCCTACAGCGGCTTCTTTTTATCGCTTGTTGACGCGACCGTGCAAAGCGGAAAACTGGCCACGTACTGATTAAAATAATTCCTGGGTGAAGTCAGTCGGGTCAAAATCATGCCTTTTCTCCCCCCCCCCCCCTCCCCCCTTCCCCCACCCGTCACTTCTCATCTGCTACTTATGTTTCTGCTTACCCTCGTAACCTTTAGTGTCCAACGACTATTTGCTACAAAGCAGAATCTGCATTCGAAATGCCACTTTATGCTGTATGCATCTTACATTTTTACTTCTTTATTGAACAGTTTTGTTCCTTCTGCTCAGAAGATGAGGCTAAGTTACGATGAGTAATGTTTCTACGTGCTGTTCGAGCGCACTTAGGGCAATGCCACAAATAAGGATTAGCAGGAAGGCAGTTCAGTATATTCCTCCAAAGGACAATTTGCCGGATTTATTCTTTTATATTTTTATCGACAAAGTCTGCACGTGCACTTTCCCGCAGAGGGGAGTCACTGCATGGAGCTTCAAAAAGGAGTTCAGCAAATGGCGATAGCGATAACGTTTAAGTTTTAAAACACCACCAGTGCTGTAACACTCAACAATTTACATGGTTGTTTATAGCTTAAACGAAAATATTCCTTCCGAGCTCCAGCGAACTTTTTTTATTCGTTGGGCCTGTTTTATATCACAGTATTCAAACTTTTAGCGCGCGTTCCAGAAAAATATACAATTGGGCTTCGTCCAGAATGAAAGATGACGTATTTCCGAGTAAATACGTGAATTGCGTGATGCAATTCTAACTGTGTCACAATACCCGCTATCTGATCATCGCCCAAGGTTTTCAGGGCAAACTTCTCTTCAGCTTAAAAATCTCTTCTACCCGGGCGCAGCCTTCTTGAATCGCGTAACTTCCGGTATGCTGGCGAACATCGTTTTTCTCTCGCCACGCCACTGGCGAAGTTCACGTTTTAATCGCAACTGTTTGTTGCCTTTTCTATAGTCTGCTCTTGTTCCAGATTGTGATGGCTCGCTTTTATTTTTATCCCGTATACCGGATTCGTCAACTGCGCGGCTGGAGACGAGCGTAACCAAAAAAGGATATAGAGCGGGTTGGAAACTTTTTGTTTTCGGTCGATAGTTCGTTTCACTAGAAGTGACGGAGCAGTCGAGGACTGTAGCGAAACATACAGATGTTGACCAAAAGCGGAAGGCCGCGCGCATTTACCGCGCTGGATTGTACTAGGTGGTGATAGCATACTTACGGAAAGACGAGGAATAGCGTGATACTGCGCTTTTAGCACTGCCTGATTGACCGGCTCGCCTTGTAAATATCGGCTTCGCTCATGTACATGGTGTAGAAAACAGTAAATGTCGACCTCTATTCGGCAGGAGATCAATTCTCCCCGAGCGGTTCGGAACAACCATACAATGCATATTCGTTTCTGGCGCAGTGTTCGGCTAACCGAGCCGAAAGCCGCTGCAGCGTTCGGCTGTTCAATTAGTGAAGTACCAATTGAACGCGACACCCAGCTGAACACTGTCCCAACAGTCGTCTCCACTCTATGTCCCACGCTCGTTGGAGGTGGATAACTTAAATCCAGTTTACAGGCTTTGTGTTGGGTGGTAAAAACCCAGCTCTGCAAAAAATAAGCTGCATATTGTGCTCCCTAAAGTTTTTCTTCTTGACGATAATAGTATATAAAATCTGAATCTGAGGGACATAATACTGAAGAAGAAACGCAGAGAGGTTCTCATGCACAATGTTTATTTCCCCGTCTGTCTCTGCCCTCATTTTCTTATTAGTTGCAAACTAGCTGCAACTCCGACCTTTTTTTTTAATATTATTAATTTATCGCTTCAATATACTGCTTTACTTGCTAATTATAAAAGTGCTTAAACGAAAATAAAAATTCGATGTATACATCTCAAATCAAAAAAGCCCATTTGAGGTGAGGCAGTGAGAATGATGCGATTAATTTATACCACCAACGAGGATTTGACGAGCAACACAAAAGTATAACCTCAGAGGGGCTTACACCAGATTGTCAGCATCTTGACTACGACGTAACTTGCCCTCTGACTATCCAGAAACCGGCTCTTTGACACCAAATTGCTTTGGAGAATCTGCCAGTGATCCAGCTACTGTGTGTCAGGCCTCGCTTGAAATATCTTTATAATGCAATCTTACTTTAATTAACAAAGACCCGGACTCTTTGTCCAAGGCTTTACATGTATATGTATTGTAAATGGTACACAGCAAAAACGTCCAGGTGTATAAAAAGAAAACACGGAGGCGCTCGAATCTGATTGAAATTAATTGAAAATGAAGATTGCATAAGCGTCAGAGTCACGCTTGACCTTTCACTAAGACGTTTAGCTTTCTTAGTGCAATTGCGTAAAAATATTTTTTTTTTTTTAACTTGTCTTTTTTTGCGTATTTCAGCGTGCGAATCAGTATTTCCTCACCCAAGGGTAGTTCCACATACCTGTTTTTTTTTAATTAGTATCGGATGTTTGAAACCCGTCCGGGTCAGTTGCTGGCGCGACATGTTTATCTGGTTTTTCTCAGCGTTTCTGCCACGCATCTTTTTTTGGGGCCCCCTTCACTTTGTTTTTGGCCGGCTGATTAGCGACAAGAGGTCCTCTATATTTGGCTTCGGCGCACAGCGACCGGTGTGTAAGCGCTGACACGCTCAGACACTGACAAGGAAGTCACGCCTATATATAGTGCTTTTCAAGAGGTGCGCGGGCTCTTTCACCTCTGCGGCATTTTGTCTTGCTAATTCTCCGGCTGTGCGGCGCGAATGGCGCTGGCGGAAGAAAGCGCCACCACTGGGCAACGTTTACGCTTTATGTGGTAGCGTTTTCTCTTTTCGGTCTGCCAATTTTCTCGACTGTCCAGTAGAGTCTTGGGGCTTTGGGCTCAACTGGCACTTCGTAAGCCTGCTGTCTCTTTGGGGTCAGACATGTCAAGCACGCGGAGTTAAAGGTCGCCTGAGTGCTTAAATGTACTCGGATAATATATATATATATGTATATATTATATATATATATATATATAATATATATATATATATATATATATATATATATATAATAAATATTTATTTATTTATTTATTTATTTTAATATTGACAACCTAATACGTACCTTACGAATGGTTTCGTATGAGGCGCTTTATGCTGCGATGTTGCCTTTCATCCTGATGGACGCGATTACGGTACTTTCATGCAACGTTTTAGAGGCGTGCATTTTTCGGATGATTATTGCGTCTTCTGTAAGGATGTAGGTGATAAAACGCGCACTATTGTTAGTTACGTAAGTTATGGAACTGATCGCTTGAAAGATTAACCTTTTTTTTTTTTCTTCTTTTGGCTAAGAGTTGACTGGATTGCTCTTAGCCTATACGCTCTGAAATTGCGGAAGATAAATGAAGCATCTCTTTTTCGCAATTATAAAAGTGTATCCAAGTCATTTATATTCGAGTGCGAAAAAGTTATACATTTTAGCGCAATCGAGATATTTTCTGCATAAAAAAATTAGAATAAACTTGATAAGCAATAGGGACGAGATACGTCTTCGGGCTTTTCATATTTCGCTCCATTAACACTGAGGGGAACTTAAAAATTTTTTTCTTTTTCGCGTTTAACATTTTGTGCATTTAGGTCTTTTTTAGGGAGCCGCTATTAAGTGAACGGTGATTGAAGTCTGCTCTCACGGCTGGATGAGAACCTTTTCGCTAATTAAATTTTTATGAACGAAGTTAGCCGTAAATCTACAAAACGTAACTAGACGATTAGCGTGTCGGTGTGTGTCTATATTTTTGTGCATATAATATATAATAAAAGTATGCGCATATTTCGCACAATTATATTTAGCGCTAAAACATGTAGCATATCTTAAAATGTTATAATTGTGACATATTTTGTTGATTCACTCATCTTATTTTAACCATCTCTAGACGCAGGCCTTCGTCGTAAATGTTTCATTCGTCCTTCTGCGGTACCGCCCCACTCGTAAAAAAAAAGAAAAGAAAACAACAACATAAAGATATGTCTAACGAATGTTCAGAGATTAGCACATGAAGTGCAGCAGCACCTAATTTGCTAAGGCAAAGTGATCCGACCAGGCCAGGCACCAAATCAGCCATACCTACACGGAAATATCACCGATTGCTTCCATACTCTTTATATATTTATAAGCAAGAGAGTATTCGACACGACTTACACAAATATTTACCTTATTCAAATTTAAAACGTATCTTTCATTGATGCACAATAAAATATAATTGCATAAATACTTTATTGTTGTAACTAAAACTACAGGTCCAGAATACACCCGGTGTTCTGTATGAAATCACCCTCGAATGACCTGTCACCGAAATGGTTGAGGCAATTTTTGCCCGAACTGTTTTTTTTTTTTTTTGTGATATAAAATTGCAACTAAAAGGAAAATAGACACGTTATACATAGTCACTGACAGCCCAAAACACGTAGTGCGTGTCACGTTCGCGCCTCTTGCTTCGTAATTCGTCATTCGGAATTCTTATTGGCTAATGCAGCCATCTCATGGGCCGCCGAACGACAGCAATATGTTCCGAACTCACCGCACCCTCCTTTCTCTAAGGTGTCAGTGAACAAAGCTGTAAGTACTGTAGGCTGTTGCAGAGCCGTTTATTGAGAGAGTTTGGCCATACATTGGTTTGAATAGGCGAGCATCTTGGGGCCAACCACAGGCCGCGAAACAGCCCCTAGCGGTGGTCGTGTGCTATAAATTTGTGACACGACTATACTTCGTTTCACCTTATGTGCGAGCGAAGGCAAAACTGGAAGCGCGAGCACGGAGAAGCTCTGTGCGTTCAGGCTTTGCTCGAGCGCGCGAGCTGGGGAGAAATGCAAAAAGCGCTGGTCTCGCGCTTCTAGCTTTGGCTTCGCTCGCAGATAAAGTGAAACGAAGTATAATTTGAGCCGTGCCGAGCGGAACTCCGCGTCTCAAGACGCTCGCGCACCCCACCCTTTGCACTGCTTTCTTTCAGCCAGTCTCAGGACGCTGTTCTAGCAGTGCAGACAAAGGCATGGGCACGAGCGCGTGGCTTTGGAAAGTGCTTTTGTTTGCACGAGGTCTCGTACAAACAAAAGCGTTTCGCTGAGCTAGGCTCACGCGCCTGTGCCTTTGTCTTCACTGCAGAAATTTGTGAGATGGAGTAGGGGTCTCCTGATTGGTCGACGCTGTGTCACAAATTTAGTTTACGCTCTAAGCGTGGGGGGAATATTCGGCGCTGGCGGCGGCCTTTGCTCCGCCTATTGGCCAAACTCTCCCAATACACGGCTTTGGGCTGTCGCAGAGCCGTGTATTGGGAGAGTTTGGCCAATAGGCGGAGCAAAGGCCGCCTCCAGCGCCGAATATTCCCCTCACGCTTAGGGCGTAAACTAAATTTGTGACAGCGTCGACCAATCAGGAGACCTCTACTCCATCTCACAAATGTCTGCAGTGAAGAAAAAGGCACAGGCGCGTGAGCCTAGCTCAGCGAAACGCTTTTGTTTGTACGAGACCTCGTGCATAGGAGGCACTTTCCAAAGCCACGCGCTCATGCCCATGCCTTTGTCTGCATTGCTAGAACAGCGTCCTGAGACTGGCTGAAAGAAAGCAGTGCAAAGGGTGGGGTGAGCGAGCGTCTTGAGACGCGGAGTTCCGCTCGGCACGGCTCAAATTCTACTTCGTTTCACTTTATCTGCGAGCGAAGCCAAAGCTAGAAGCGCGAGACCAGCGCTTTTTGCATTTCTCCCCAGCTCGCGCGCTCGAGCAAAGCCTGAACGCACGGAGCTTCCGTGGTCGCGCTTCCAGTTTTGCCTTCGCTGGCACATAAGGTGAAACGAAGTATAGTCGTGTCACAAATTTAGAGCACACGACCACCGCTAGGGGCTGTTTCGCGGCCTGTGGTTGGCCCCGAGATGCTCGCCTATTCAAACCAATGTATGGCCAAACTCTCTCAATGAACGGCTCTGGGCTGTCGTGCACATTTGCGTCCCCCGTGGTGAATCTACGAAGCACTGGGGGACGCGCGTCTGAGTTTGTTAACGCACCGCAACTTGAAGCACGAGTAGAAAAGCTCGAGTTGTACATTCCAGGGATTCTGTTCTGGATTCCCATCTAGTCCGCTGCGATCTGGATGAGCGTCGAACAAGCTTGCATTCGCGTAACCGTTACTGCGTGATACACTTTAAAGATTCAATTTGCAGTAGTACTGTACTGCCAACTAAACAAATCTACAGCAAGAGGCAGGTGGTCTCACTTTGAAGTTTTAAAAGTTCATGCTGTCTACATTTCCAGCATGCCATTTGTATAGGGAGTATTCACTGGCGGCCATAGCTGTGTGCTCGGCTGCGGAGCGCGTGCTGAACGCGAGCTTCCACAGTTCTTTCGCCACGTGCATTCCGCACAACCAAGATTGTCGGTCTTGGCAGCCTATTAATGCGAGCTCGTTCTGAGCATGCGCTCTAAACAGTGACCTCAAATATGGCGGCCAGTGAATACCTCCTATTGTTTTTGTGAGACACTTAGGCGTCTTTGAGAAAAAAAAAAGAGAAAGAAAATGCAAATAGACGTTATATTTCTTATTGATCAACTAGAGCTGTGCGAATATCGGTTCGAATCAAATAGGGGTATATGTCATCTCTCGCTTTAACACCGTTAAGAAAACCGATATTCGGGACTTTCCCTTCCACTGTGAAGGTTATGAATGACGCAGTGCTATTTGATTCGAAGCGGCATTCGCACACCTCTAAAACTTAAAACGTATCCAGAAGCCTTTTACTTTTGCACTGCGACACATAAAATAAGAAAGCTGGAGACTTCTTGCTGTCCTCCATGACAGTTTCCGCATCTGACTACTGTATTCCAAAAATTACTGATGTGCTCTCTTTCAAACACGGTTCCGATGGCAAATGGGCTGTCACTGTCTACGTGTTCGCTGAATGCGGGCTTTGTTTTAAATGACGTTAATGTACCAGCGCTCGTGCAATGCGAACGAAAATCATCTGGGCTCCACCAAAGCACGAGCTTTATATCTAGTGAACAACACACTTGCTATGGTGACGATACATGTATAATCTACCGCATAAAACTAAACTGAGATTTTATTTTTATACACATCACTAGCCCTTGATTCCTAAAAGCGCAAGTTAAGTCTATAGTACTTTGATTACAGTGCCCAAATTTCACTCATTGTTTGGTTAGCATCCGTTCTTGTGTGCTGACGGTCACGGCGTTTTCTTCTCCCCAGTGCTGGCCATTGCGCTGCCAATAGCGCTGGCGCTTTTGGTCATGATGCTGTGCTGCCTGGTGTGCTTGTGCCGACGCTGGAAGCGGAGGGCACAGCGCGCCAAGGGACCTTTTCGCCTGGGAGCCGTCAGTCCTCTAGGCGGCACTTTGGACAAGAAGGCCATGATCACGGACACATCGAGCGAGAGCAGTGGTGAACACGCACTCAAGCACTCGTACGCCTTCGACGGCTTCATGGTGAGCCCGACCGCTGTACGTTCACTTCCTTTTCTTCTGCTCACTAAAGGCTGGCTTTTCACACACTTACGTCTGCTTACAACTGGAGAGGCTAAGAAACCTGCTCTAAGCTTCTTGTGATTGCTTGCGACCGGCTGCGCAGCAGTGGCAAGTGTGTCAAGCAGCCTTAAGCTGCCGTCCTAACGTCTGCTCACTGATACTCTGCTCGGGAGCTGATCAGGATTTCCGAGGTAAAAGTTGCAAGATACCAATACAAATATCGGTTTCACGTCCATTTTATATTTCTGCCATTCGTAATAAGCCTTGCGAGTTTGATTTCCAAATTTTCCCGAGCATGACCGGAAAGTGTAGAGGTTCCTCGTAAATTAAATTAAAACATAATCCAAAATTACATTTCGCACGAAGTCGCCGTGCAGCCGGCCAATAAAATTGTACTTCAGCAATCGCGGGTTCAGTTGACACAATGATAAGAAGAACCGAGAGGTCTCGTCTCGTTAGCCTGCGCTTCTCCATCTCACCACCGGATTTGTGACAGCGGGCAGCTCCTGTGACCATGCAGTAAAGATCAAATAGGGCTACGGTCACCGAGAGCTTCAAAAATGCGGAGCGTGGCCATCTCATATCACTCTGCAGCCAATGAGATTGCGCAATCAGCCGATAAAAACGGCCGAGAACGAATCAGGAAACCAGGACAGTGAACAAAAGAAGCCTCGCGTTCCTTATGAGCTGTCAGATAACACGCCTTCTCTTATTTGCCGTAAAGCGAGGTTGAGGGGAACCTCCCGAATCGACACCTAAGTTTCAACTGGTGTTTCACCGCTATATATCGGGGTGCATAGTTTTGGTTGCTCTGTTTGTGTGTTGGTGTTGGGCGCAACACAAATGCGCACCACCCAAGGAGGGAAAAAAATTAAAGAAAGCGATCAAGACGCCCGGGGAAGTTGGAGCGCAGCATGTTTATACAGGGGCGAAATCTGAAACATTCGTGGTACATTTCCGTTTGCACACTGTGTCTGCGCAGGATCACAGCCTGCAGTCGAAGAAGTCGAGCCGCAAGAGCGACATGAGTCTCAACCGCAGCCTGTCGACGGGCTTCAGCGTGCCTCACGTGGTCATTCCGCGAGCTAGACATAGTCCCCAGAAACAGGTAAACCAGACCACCCCCAAGGGGCCTCTGGTTATGTGGTGACAACACGCGTGCTAACATAACGCGCGAGCCTAACTTTATTTCAAACCCACTAAAAAAGAAAGAAACAAAAGAAACAGCCGGTTTACGAAGCTTGTACAGACCTCGAAAGAAAAAAAAAAAAAAGAATGCTCGTTCACCTTCGACCTGGAATGCGCCGAGAAATCCCCCCGGCCTCTTTCTTTCCCAAAGCCTCTGAGAAGGACGCGGGACGACATGCTCAAACGCTGAGGTGAACACTGAGAAGTCGACGTCGGCGATATCGGGTGGACGAATCCAGGGGCCAGAGGTAACGGGCCAGTGTACCCTCTCCCCTGGACGTCCGTGTTCGTCGTGGCATCGCATCCAAGGACGCACGTAGTGTAGGAAAAAAGTTTTCCGTCGCTCTCCCAGTGCGAAGTGTGACTCGGCCAGCGTCTGATGTGCGCCTGGACACTTCTGGGTGAAATGGACTGACATAAGTGCGACGGCGCGCCCCGACGACAGCTGGCCAGCGCAACGAGGGTCGGACCATCTGTCAACTTTTCAAATACTTTTTTTTAAAACGCGTTGCCAACGTCAGTTGACGCACGTACATTGTTACGTTTACCTCTCAAGGGTTTTTTTAGTCTTCCTATGTCAATAGTTGGCAAACTCTCCCCTCAGGCATAAAAAAGACTCTGACGACGTTTACTGTCGACGTCGAGGACTGGTTTTGGCCGCACCAGCGCAGTATCTTGTTCTCGGCTACTGGGTAACGCTGTAAGTGTCGCTGCGCTCAGAGACCGGTTATACCGCTCTGAGAGCAGCGAAAGTATGGCAGTATTCGATCGAGAGTTTGAGTATTCCTTATAGGAGAAAAACGCAAGCACTGCGCGTTTGCTTTAGTGTTGCGTGCTCCACGTTGCGCATGCGCGTCGTCGCCGTGCGTCAATTCGCAATCCAAGACGCAGTTTGTGGTCCAGCACACGCGCAGTGTGAAACACGTAACGCTCACACAAACGCACAGTGCGTATACGCGACACAAAAGCTTAGTATTATGAATGCCGTAAGAACCACGCGGATAGCACACTTTCATTTTTTAAACATCGCCGCGCGTCTACTTTACCGCAGAGCGCGGAGGCTGTCAATCATAGCCGTTTTCGGAAAGTGGCTAGCGAAGGGCGAGGTACCGATAACGAATTAATCCCGGCGTCTATGGCATCTGCAAGAGAAGAACGCTGTCAGCTCCTCCTCATTCGGTAGTCTGCTTCTGTAAATGAAAGCAATCAGCCTCCGCGAGCCCTGTGGGAATATAGATGCACCTGTAATCTCCTACGGACTGCGGGATATTATGTCATACCGACGGTACATCTACACAGCCAACACCAGTGAGGAAAATCAAAGCATTTCGACGTCATCTCAGTGAGATTGAGCGCAGTCCCAGATTGGGCACGAGTCCTTTGTCGGCGTTCGGCTGGTCTTCGTGTCTAGTCAATGCCTCAAAGGACGCTCGGCGGTGACGGGCTCGGACCGAATTGCTGAGTTGGCGCAATCCGAGTCTGATGACGTTACACGAAGGTAAATCAGGCTGTTCATAGACTGATGAGTCTAGGTTGCGATGTTCTAGCATCGGCAGGTTCGGACGTCTTTCAAAAGCGCCGTCGAACACAGACCAAACACGTCGGAGCCTCTCGATGTTACAACAGGAAACAATTGACGCAATTTTCTTGCATGACGAAGTTGACAAGGTATAGCGAGCGACCAGGCCTCGTCAGCATGCCCAACTCTACGTATTAGTAACTCCGACAGCA
Source organism: Ixodes persulcatus (assembly GCA_013358835.2). Lineage (NCBI taxonomy): Eukaryota > Metazoa > Arthropoda > Arachnida > Ixodida > Ixodidae > Ixodes > Ixodes persulcatus. The sequence goes on from JABSTQ010010551.1 coordinate 1,599,640, forward strand.
ACGTTATCACGATACTTTTTTATGTCTGCGGTAAGCGTTCGCCATCTATTGACATAGTGAGACTACACCATAACTGTTCACACCACCTTGTAGACCTTTACAAGAAACTCACGCCGTCTAAATTGCGGAATTCACGAATGAGATGTGCCATTGTACCTCAAAGATGTCCGTGTTTTTTTGTTTTTTTTGCTGTCTTTGTTTTGGTGCAGTGAAGATATATGGCGTGGACTCTCGCAAAAATTGCCAAAATATAAAAAAATCCAACAAATATGCAGCAAACTCCTGCAACAGCATGCGATTTCAACCTTAATCCAGCTTATCACCTAACACAGCAAAGTTTACACAGTGGTGCTATCCCTTTTTCTAATTTAAATAAAACAGTATTGCTTAGTTTATTGTGCCAGACCTATTTTAATAGGCAAAACATCACTTGGCGATTGTGCGCTCTTAAAAAGTGCGGTGATATTAATGTTATAAGAAAGACAAGATACGAAGAGTGCTTTTTGATATGCCTGTATAGAAGACTATTAACAGTTTTTGTGTTTGTTTTTGCAATGTTTACTTTTTGTTGTGAGAATAAAGAGAAAATAATGTCTAATCCTTTCCACTTGGTGTCAGTGGTGACAGAACTGGGTGGACGATGCATGTTGGTCAAACGCTGCGTTGATTAATTTCTTGGTTTGTGTGACTAATTACTTTGGATTACGGGACACATTTAAAAAACAAAATGGGCCGGAAGGAGCTGACTCGTGACTTCTACTTGTCGTGCATTTAACTATTAACTTTGCTCGCATTTGCTCGCAAATTAGTCCTACCCGATAATCCTCTAGCATTTTCTCACACCTTCAGTCAGAGAGCGTTGATGGGTCAGATATGTTCTGACCCAAAAATTATAATTTGATACATGCCTTACTATACACCAGCGAGTTGGGGATGGACACATTTAAGATGGCATTTGACATTACTTTGATTTAGGGAGTGGATTTTTGTGGATATATCTCGTGTAGAAGAATGCCTTCACTTATTATTCGCACGGCACCACCCTTATGAACGTCTTCAGAGTGTGCCGTCGGTAAGAAATAGTCGCAAATCAACAAGAATGGTTCGAGGGCGAAGCTAGCTCATCAGAAAAAAATAAGTCAGTTGTTTTTTGAAGTTTCAAGCAAACCCCTGATATTGACGAGAAGAAGCAGAGTCAGTAATTACTGTTTGTCGCATATTTCTCTCTAACTAGTTTTTTTTTATTTATATATAAAACATCGCAAATATGCCTAAATAAATTGCAGTATGATTAGACGTTTATTTCTAAAAATTTCTTCTCCGGGCACAATAAATACTCGCAGAGGGCGCTGAATCTGAACACGACCATGACTTGTGTCTATAACTCAATACTGCCTGGAGTTCCTCAGATAACGCTAACAGTACGAAATAACAGCACGGCACGTGATTAGCGAGTTTTAAAATAGCTTACACATGAGGTTTGCGCACGCAGAGAAAGAGCATCGTCACGATGCGCCAACTCAAAACTCGGTTAAGTCTCTCCGCATGCCCAATGATGATGACTCTAGTCCTTTGCTTACGCAAAACGTTTGTGTACGCTATTCTAAAACTTCTTATTGACAAGCAATCCTTGCGAGCATGACGTCAGCTCCTTCAGTTATGATTAGAATCTTTTACGGGGCCCAGTGTGGTACAGGTCACTGAGGTGTCTATGGTTTGCAAGTAGTCTGCGGAAGGTTGCGGGGGATTCGGAGCTCCCTCGGGAGTTGGAAAGGCGAGGTGGGTGGGAGAATGAGGGGCTCCTTCTTCCTTGTCCTGTCCTCCTTCCTTCTGCGTGCGTGTGTTGTTCGGGGGAGAGGGCGGAGGGACCAGGCATTTTGGTGTACGGCTGCTCCTAACCCCCATGGACCCGGCTATCCAGACCCTTCTACCATCCAACACAAACAAACCAAGCTGTTGAACTGTGAGTTAACATTTTCTTCCCAATTTACTCATTTACACACTAATCGGTGTTCCTCTCTAATTAACAGGAATCGCCTTAACGTGATCGTTTTGACTGCACTGCGTGAGTGTAGGGCCTGTACGTGTAAATATGTTCTGTGTTAACGCGAGCGGGGCATCTTTAATGTACCGCATGCTTCTAATATGCGATCATTAACTGTTGGTGAGGTGAGGCAGGTACGTCAGCGGTGTGAGATGTCAGAGCACAAGTTTTGACATCAATCAACTATTTAAATTGAGTAAAGCTAGAATCGTTATGTGAACTATGAGAGACAGATTTTAAGCGGTAAATGCGCTTGAGTTATAATAGGGTGGACAATCTGTGTATGAAGCGCGAAGTCGAGTTTGATGGACATGACGCCTCCAGACAGGGGTCGTATTTAGTTAAATGAAAATAGTCGAATTGACGAAAAAGCGTTCTGAATCAGTAAATAAAAACGTGCTATACCCAGTTTCACGATGACTTGGCGAACTGTTGAGGCTTCGGCCCCCGCGACCAAATAAGAGCGTCGGAGCAAGCCACATGACACCACGTCAAGGGGGCGTGTGTGTAACCTTAAAGGTGTCACATGCCTTGTTCCGATGCTCTTATTACGTCGCGGGTTCCGCCGCCTCTACAGTTCGCCAAGTTATCCCGAAACAGAGTATTGACTACATGATTATTGGTGTCTAACAATTATGAGTAATATATTTTTTCTACGATGAATAAGCTTTTAACTTGTGAGTCGTTTAATAGTGTTATCGAATTTTATATAGTTACGTTGTTAAACCCATTTTAAAAATCGTTTTAACGATTGTTTTGAAAACATAGTTTGTCACACTCTTTTTATTTTACGCAGCATTCCCGACCACTGAGCTCCAGCGCACTCGACAAGCTGGGCAGGGAGCCATCGGACGCAACCAACATGCAGAGCAAGTTGCTTTATGTTCTAGATGGGTCAACATCAAATGTAAGTTGATTTTTAGGTAAGACGTAAGGTATCGTGATATGCCGCGATATGTGAATGCTTTAAAAAACTACAAGCACCAACGTCAGAGCAGTATCTTCTTAAACAAAAGACAACAAAAACGACATCACAATTATCACTTTACTTAATATAAATAACTTCTCTGTCGTTGCTTGGTGCAAAGAACTGCACCGAGATGGCGTATCGTATGGCATACTTATATAACTGCAGGTTACCACAACTAATATATCTGTTATAACGCACTTTCAACAATAACTTCTACACCTTATATTAAAATGTTTCGTGATTTATATAATACATGTCCTGCTTGAACACGACTATTAATTTAACCTACCGAGGCGCCTCTATTTAAGGCTAAGAAGCTTAAGGTAATTGTAGACGGGGTGAAACCTTACAGATGAAACAATTAATGATGCAAGGCCTCTTAGATCAAAAGCGTTTATTTTGCGCTTTTGTTTAAATTTCTTCATACATTTATTACAAACTTTAATGTATCTTTAGTAGTGTTCTACTCATTTTTTACATATTTTTTTGCTGGAGTCACTTGGATTAACGTTCAATTTCATTAACTTATCATTAGTCATTAACAGACACCACTAACGGTCAACATAACCAAGTGCCCGGCACAAGAGTGTAAAAAATATGAGCGAAGAGAAGCCGTAAATATTGTAGAATTTTATTCCTGCCCGCGAGAAGTGGAAAACCGATTTTATAAGCGCACTCAAGCTCAGAGTGCAAGTTGATAAAACGTTCGTGTTTCAGACTCAGTTGTTACGAATACAATGCCAACTCCGGTCGGGTTGTGTGTAAACGAAAGATTTTCACCTATGTGGATACATGTATTTGTTACCGCGTTAGCAGCCCATTTGCTCCTGCAGGCTTTCTTTTTCCAAGGGTGATATGAAACTCAGAACTGACTTTCTACTGTAGAATCAACCCCTGTAATAAATTTCTAAAATTTTCGTTGTTATGTGGGCAGAACATGTTTCGTCTCAAACAAAAACTTCGATAGACGCAAAAAAAAAATACCGGCATAATAAAACGGCATTACAAATTTGTTTCTCTCATTACCTTCCCTGTGAGACTGCGATATTGATTTGACCAAGTTAACTTTGTGTGCTCGTTTTGATTTACATATGTAATGCTCGAAATCAACTTGCTTTATTGATTTCTTTGATTGTAGATCCAATGAAAAAGAGGATGGACACTCAGGAATACATGAATGCCTAAAAACCCCACTCTGTTATAAAATAACCCCCCCCCCCCCCTCCTCTTCCCGGAAAGATGGAACTCTGTTTTGCTATATTCTCCAATACATAATTAAACACACAAAGAATAAAAACTGACCAACAAATTTTCTAATACAAGTATAGGGTCACTTGAATGAAAGCGTAATCTAAAGGCCGTCTTGAGTCTGGAGTAGTTAAGTCCCGTTCCGGACCTCTGTCCAGGTTCGACAGCAGTACGAGGCCAAGGGCGACGCTGCCCGCTTTGCCTCCCTGCCCGACAGTAACACCTTCAGTCGCTGGAAGGGCGGCGAGGAACGCGAGCAGCAGGAAGGAGGCAAGAAAAAGAAGAGCTCCAAGAAGTCAAGTCCCGCTACCTCCGAGAAGAAGGTACGGGCAGCAAAGGCGGGTGGGGATTGCACTAATTAGGGAGGTTGCGAACTTTTACCAAACCTGACAAGCGACTCGACGGGTTCGGCGAATTTTCGAATTTTGAGAAAAAATCGATTGAGTTCGGCTAGTGGACCATATTGCCCAACTCCTGCCCCCCCCCCCCCCCCCCCAAAAAAAAAAAAAAAAAAGCGTTTCCACGTTTAAAAGCCAGCACAGCTACATCTAAGCTCCCGCTACAGAACCAGGGATCCCGGATTCAATCCCCACCCCTCCCCGTTTAGGTCTGGATGAGCCATGATGAGCATTGTACCAGGGCGTAGTTTTGCATTACTACTGCCTAATGAATGCTAAAGATTTCAGGCCAGCAGTCGTACTACACTGGATAAATTTCACATGTACAGCGGATGCACTCCCACTGGGGATGACCAAATAAACACACCACTGCCTATATAGACACACAACACATTTTTTTACTTTATGCTTTTGTTTGCTTATTAATCTGAACCAATGAATCAATGTGCCTAGCAAACAGTTCACCCCTTCTCCGCAAGGTGGCGTCAGCTTGTTTTCAATCATCGCGCATGCGCATTATGGTCGAACTTCAGTCATACTTTCGTAAATCTTTGCAGTAAAAAAACAAACAAAAAAAGAGTCGAAGTTGTTTTTAATTCTAATCTTGGCAGCTTCACGACATGCCTGATAGTGATGAACCGTTCAAAAACTGGGCAGAGCGTCCGCAATAAACAGGTCAAGTGTGCAAGTACGCTGTGCTTTGGCCTGGGTTTACAGCGATTGTTTTTGCTAGGGCGTTTTTAGTGGCAAGCTATGATTGTGCCATGTGAAAAAAGTAGAGAAAAGGGTAATGTGTCGAAGCTCGGTCGTCGTGCGCTACATGAAACTGACCAAATATTTAGATAGTCAGGGCTCTAATGAGGGATATCTTTCGTAGCTGGTATTAGGCCACACACAGCAATTAATGCATTTGAATATCCCCTTTAAGAAGTTTAAGGAAACTACGAGGACGCATGTCATGTACACAATGTAGTAATCCAGTTTTTTTGGAAATAGTTGATTGTCACAGTTTTGTTCATGTGTCCAAAGGTTTCTTTTAGGGCACTCGCTCTGATAAATTACTTTTGGAATTGCTTCGTCTTGATATTTTATGCAGCTTGAAATACCATCGTGCGTGTAATTTATTTTGAGCTAAAATATACAAATAAATAAAACAGTGGTTCTAATTACAGCAAATACCGTAGAAATATACAGCGTATAATGTTTTCAGAATCTCACTTCGTTTCTTCCTCATCCGAATTCTTGATTATTTGTTTATCATAACAATTTTGCAACTCATAAAAAAAAGGTTAGGTTATGCGTAAAACAAAAATTAATCTAACGGTAAGGAGGGTAAGCCTTTGAATAAACTTTTGACGTATTTTTAATCAAGAAACCAAGAAATCCTGAAAAACAGGTTATATTCTAACTTGGTGACTTTTTCAGCTTGATGACCCTTCAGTGCCGTTATCTACTAAATAATGGCGCTGAAGTTGATATACCATACATTTATTGCGCATTAAAATTCTAAGATGTCTCAAATATCAAAATATCCTCGTCTCGTGCTTTTAAACATCTGAAAAAAAACAAATCAGTATTTTTCTGGGTTCTAACAAGATACCACGCACACATGAATCAATGGTCAAGAGTCTTAGAATATCTAAGGGCCTGCATCACGGAAAGCAAAAATGGTGCATGGAGAGTCTCTAGCGAATGACGAAGACAACATTTAATGTATGAGTTAAAAACATGCCGTGCTCAAGAATAATGAGATTGACGTGTAAGGTGCTCACTGTACCTGCGCAAATGAGATGTTTCATGCAAAACGCGTTTTGGGCTTCGCCATTCGCTGGGTGGGCTTTGCAGATCGTAGTGTGTACTACTCCGAGTGCTGTGCGGCGAACTGGGCGCTCAGGCATTCTTGTATTTTTTTTTTTCAGGGTGATGATTTTTTAAGGGTATGAACGGTTGTGAAGGGACAATAATCGCCAAAGAATGTGCCAGCACAGATCATTGCAAAGGTCTCTTCACGCGTACAGGTCAGCTCTAACTCAGCGCAATAGACACAGCGCTGTTACCGCTCCGCTGCATGGGACGCACCTTTCCTTGCCTACACACAAGATGCAGCCCTGACGTGCCGCTGATTCAGCACTGACAGTAGCAGCTGATGCAGCGCGGGTTTAGCGTTTTCTCAGTTTTGACATCCCTGTGTGAACCTACCTTAATTTGTTTTGTCAAGAAGTTGACTAAAGTTAAGTTTCCTGCGAGTCTTTTTATAACGTCTTAAATTCGACTATTGCCCATCTGCAATGGTTAAAAAGTACAAATCGCGAACATACTCCTGGTGAAAGACGTGAGATCGAGTATCTAGACATATCTATGATTGTATGCTCTAATAATCTCATACATAAATTTCTTATTATTTCTAGTCAAGCCCATCCACGTCGAAGACGCAGCGCCCGGACATGCCGGCGCCCCCTCCACCTCCGCCGCCCGTGCCCATTACGCCGGGAACGTCCCGGTGGCTGGACAGCTCGGCACGAGCCGCTGAACGAATTCAGCAGCAGCAGCAGCAGCAGCAACAACAGCAGCAAGATCAGAAGCAGCAACAGCAAGACCAGAACACGCAACGCTCGGCGGAGACATCGCAGCCAGTGTCGCAGCCGTCCACGTTCTCGAGAGAAATTTCCAAGTTCCGGAACACCGTGGTCGACTCGGCACAGAATGCTGAAGATGATTACGGAACCAATACTTTTACAAAAAAGAGGTGAGCTGACCGTTTCGTTCTAACGCGCGGTCGATCACTAAGGTGTCATATTTATCTTTTACACTTTACTGTTTGTTTGTGTGGTTTCACAACGCCACTCTGGTCACACAACACGGTGCCATTTCTGTATACACCAGCCTGCTTATCGCCAACGCACGTTGGTTCGGGTTTGTAGTAACCATTTTCAGTGGCTGTGCACGTTAGATACAAGCGGAAAGGGAATGGAGGTTCAGAGTTAACGCTCGATACAAGTGCGAATATTTTGTTTTAGGCTGTGAATAACTATATCTTACTCCCCGAAATATAAAAGAAAAATTATGTATTTTGGTGAAACTACTGTTTTTTGGCAGCGTGTACTCTTTTTTGGGCTCTGGCTGCATAAGAAACTGCTACGCGATATTTCACCGTTTTTAACCCTTTTAGCGCAAAGAGTCTTCGTGGAGGCGACGAGTGCAAGATATCAGGAAACAACGAGTTGTTTCATATATCAAATATAATCATTCACCACGTCTGTCACAAGAAGATTACAGAGATGTCTAATGCGCTATCGTGTGCGACTTTTCTCGATTGTGGGAAACGTATAAATTATAGGCAAACTCCTCAGGTACGCCACGTGATCTCAAATTCAGCAGGCTCAATGACAACGCTTGAATGAGCTATTAACTCTGTGTTTTCAGCCTCACCAACCGCACGGACGTAGTCGTTAGTACCATCCGAGTGCTATACCAGTGTGGAGTCCACCGAGGTAAACAATGCTTTATAGAGAGCACGAAACGATTGCTTAGTATAGCAAAATAAGTTTAGCACAAGATGACAGGAAAACTGAAATGTCACTTTCATTAGGAAACTGTCAAAACGAGAGAATACTGATTCTTTTCTTTTTTCCTTCACTTCGTTTTGTGATTGTAATTTTCAGAAGTGCAAATTTTTGTGGTAAAAAAAAATGGAAGCTTATTCGGCGCAATATACGTAGGAAGTCAAGGAACGAAATATTGTGAGTTAAATGTCAAATTATACGTTCTTCGATTATGCTACAAACAGATAGGAGGTAAACGAAAGCGCGTTGATTTAATTAAAGGCTAAAGCGAGAGATACATGCGATCTGCTTTAAGACAGAGACCCAGGAATAGGAAAAAAAAAAGGGATGTACGACACAAAGCTCCACCATTGTGTCGTTCGCCTCCTTTTTTGCCGCAGCTTCTGGGTTACTGTATTAATGATCAGTGCATGTTGGTGTCTAAGTCACAAATGAATCAGTAAGCAGGGCTACTATGTTTGACTTCATAATTAAACAAACTATCACAAACGTTTTAAAGGTTTTAGTGCGTTCAAGACTGATCTTATTGTAGCAAACTATACAGAAGGAATCAACTCCAGTGGGAAATATTGACGCCTGTCCTTCGCCAGTCCAACATGAATTTCTTCAACTTTTCCGTGTATTTTGCTGCGAAGACACGCCCGTCTCACAAATGTATCTTGAAAAAGCTGACAATAATGCCACGAGGATCACCGTGACGTTCCGATTCGAAGTTTGTGTTGTAACATGGCTCGAGGAATTCGTTCGTAATCGGAAACAATGCATTATTTTCAATGTGTTTCTGCAACTAACAAATAAACCTCAAATACTTTCGTTAAGATTTCAGCACCTACATAAAGGAACCAGTGTTGTCTTATTTACGTCGCATATACGTGTTTTAGCTGTCTTCCATTGTTGAAACAAAAAACAAAACAAAAAACGAATGCGTGGTTTTTTGTTCCGAAAGACTGGCAAGGGTATTGTGGGGGTTGTTTATGATATTTCGTTTGTGTTTTCTCTCAGCACCATCTCCGAGACTGGACGCTCTTACGACGAGACGACCATCAGGCCGGCTGTGAAGCGGCTGCGTTCCTCGGGAGCCCCCGACGACGCTGTGCCGAGCACCTCCCGAGGGGACACCTTCCACGAGGTGGGCTCGCCTGAACATCCAAACAACCCTATCGCTGCTTTTTTAGCTTGTGATCAAATAGGTGTTTCAGATATGGCCTTATAAATTGCATTTTATGCCTTAAATCGAAGCAACGATGGAACAAACGAAAAAGATTGCTTATCAACAAGTACAAACGAAAAAGAATTGATAACCTCTAATGTCGCATATATCGCCTTGTTGAGTGCTACATCTTCATTGGCCACAAAGCGGCCATGTTCATTTATTTGAGAATGCATCTCTTTGTGGTAAATCAAAAAGATCCCGATGTAAAAACACGACTATTTTCCTCTTTCCATGCGAAAACCTACGATTGAATGTGCTTACCAGGAACTGATGTTCATTTCCATTATGAAATGAGGACAGCGTCCTAGAAGTACACGGGTGTATATTTGAAGACGCACACATGAAGCACATTAGGCAAACACAGATAACGGTATTTTCGTTCGCGCTGCGTGTCGCTTTTTAAATTTTTGACGTGCGTTAAATAATAAAAAATGTGCCAAGTTCACTTTAGTTTTAAAACACACCCTACATCAAAATATTCACGGATACAAAACCGCAAAGGCCCATGCCGTCACGTAATGTATTTTTGTAAACATTTATGTAAATAATTGGAAGAAATCTGGCAAGCCAATCTTATTTTGTACATTTTTAATTATCTCATTTAGTATAATAGCCATAACGCGGTGACGTATTTTGTCAAGATGTCCAATAATTCTGTCACAATAGTGTTCAAGCGAGACGTTTGTATGTCTCTTCCTAAGAAGTCAAAAACAAAACAAAAACCTGAAAACATCATATAATGCATATCCCAAATAGCCACCTCAATTTCAGGCTGATGAATGCACAATAAGTATATTTTGCAAAGATTGCTTTCGAACTCAATTTACTTTTTTAAAATTCAACATTTTATAGGAAACTTTCCTAAATGATGTACCACAATAGTGGCAAATTGGTGTACATATGCTCAGTATATTTATTGATGTATGCGTTACAAACACAAATGCTCTCATTCGACTGAAAGCGCAAGATGGACAAGCCCATTAATACACACCACAACGCGCCACTATCAACTAACATGACTGAAAAGAACTTCTATTATTTATGCCTACTCCTAAAAATACCGACGTATGGAATTCAATTCTTTTTCCTGAAAGATGGAGCGATGGGTTACTTTTAGAATTGCTATAACCTTGAGTTCCGACGTCGAAAGCTTCTAAGACTTTTCTCTGGCCGTTTTACTTCGAAGACTGCGGAATTGTTTTCTCCCATTCGAAGACATATGTGCGTTTATCAGAATAAAAGGCAAGATGATTCGACGGTGACTCGCTTTGTCCCGAATTACTCTATAACTGTGTCGTGAAGAAATTGAATTCCATGCGTGGGCATTTTGAAATGTGGGTTAAAAGAGTTTGCAAAATTTTCAGTAAATGTCAGTTGCTAGTAGCTCTTTTGGGGCGTCCTTTCGTGTCCTTAAATTTCGGGTGCTTTATGGATATGTGCCAACCTGCTCATTTTTTCCCACTCTAAACAATCCCGTCTTTTATTCGGGGATTACCTTTCAAAGTATCTTTTGTACCGGGCGGTCGTATTTCTTCAGTTTTCTTTTACATTACCCTGAAAGTCGAAATTCATTTTCAATATAATAGTTTACATAATCGAGCTCTTGTTTTAGAACAGGGTTCCTTTTGTGATAAAAAAAAAGCCAAACGCGAAACGAAGTATGACAACGGACGCGTGCGCGGGCTTCCAGTTTGCACCAACATTTTTTTCTTACACCAGCAGAACTCAACTCCAGCAAGTGTCGGTCAGGAAAGGAGAAGAGGTCCAGGAGAGGGAGAGATAAAGTGTGACAGTGGGCAGGAAATGTGAATAGATCGGAGAAGAAAGGCGACAGTGAACACGCACTTCAGAGAATTGACTATCAAGGAGATCGGAAATATAAGTACGGCACAATAGATAACAAGGTCCAAGAAATGCAGAGGTAATCTTAAAACCTTCTGTTAGTTCCCTGCACTAGCGCTTTTATAGGTCTGAGTAGTTTTCAATTTTGTAGCGTGCGTATTCATTCTTGTATTTCTTCTTCCCTATATCCGCTTTTCCCGCTTCAATGTTACAATTTCCCTCTTCCTCTGCTGACCCTCTTGTCCTTTCAAAAACCGACGTCTACTGCACCTGGGTTCTGCTCTTGTAAAATAAATATAAACTAGCACGGTAGATCGTGCATATCCGCTACCGTTTCCCTTTTCGTGTTTGGATATTTACTTAGTTAAGAAGTCAGCAAGCTTGTTAAAATGTCAGTTTCCTTCGTCTTCGTGCTTATCTTAAATGCTTGTAATGAAATTAGGGTCGGCTAATGAATTAATATTTTATTGCGGTTTTTGCTGGTCGAGATATTCGCTATATTATCAAACTTTTACCACGGTGTTGCTTTGAACGTCATTTTTTTTGTCTCCTGCGTTTCTGAGAGGCTCTAACGTGGATGTGTAAAGCCCGAAGCGTGGAACGGTTGAAATAGGCTTACATTTGATATATATTCTCTCATAAGCAGTTTCTCGTTGCGGGAACTCTAGACGCCATAGAATATTAAATCACCACCTTCTCCAACCTGGCAATCGCTGACTGACCAGGATTGCCTCTTCGTAAAGGAGAAGGGATAATATAGAAAGTAAAGAAGGTTGTTGCCGACGAGTCATAAAGGAAGGAGGTATCTGTGGCGTTTAAAAGTGGGAAGTCTAAAATCTTCGTTATTTTCATGGCAGTTTCGAATCGTAAGCATATTTTGCGGCTAGGTTTAGTCGATTTCTGAGGATTTATTCGAGAAACAGAAGACTTTCTCCACAAAAAGTAAAGTATTTTCAAACCGCTTCCATTTTTTATCTACGTTCATCTATGTGGATATCTGTATCTTGGCTATTTGTGAAAACAGCAATGTTCACTATCCGGTATTAAAACGTATTTATGTATTTATTTTCAAACACTGTATTTTTCACTCAGAAGACGTAATAGAAGTGGTAAATAAAAAACTTCAAAATCAGCTCAACATTCCGACATACATACAACGGCGTAGAAAAGAAACGCAAAAATAACGTCATTAGGGCACTAATAATAACTTTGGGAAAGGAGCGAACGAAACATCAAAATACAGCTTTCTGACTTTATGGGGGCTACAGGAACCGTAGTGCGGAACAAAATAAAACTTGGTCAAGAAATATGTAAATCCCATTAACGTGTCCCCAACGAAAGCCCCGTGATCGTTCATATGCGGAAGTAAATAAGTTAATATGAAGGGGCGTTATTTATTCAGTAGTTGCAGAACAGAACTTTCTTCTTATTCTATAACTAATTTATTTTGATAACAAGATGTTCGAATAATTCATACATTCGAAGCGCATTTCGATTATGCGCTACGCCTTGGGCGTGATTGAACATCACATTATTTCAATATTCACGTGACGTGAACAGCTTCTCGGCTGCAGATACCACACGTAATGCATCATGCAAAATACGGTAGGTTGATATTTTACATTAATAAAAAAAAGAAAACATCGCTTTTAACTTTTTCCCATCAAAAAAGGAATAAAATGTACAACAACATGAATTCCCTAACATATACGCCTAGGTTATTTGCTCCCATAATTTAGGTTCCCATTCAGCAACCCTTTGTGCAGCGCTATGATTCGTATTCACTCTTTATGTGTATGTAAATGTGCCAGTTCTACACACAGTTGCAGATGTTCCACAAGCGATACACGAAAAGAAAGCAAAACGGTCGAATATCGGCATGAATACTGCCGCGCTAAAACTTATCCCGCGATTCAAAAGTCACTCCCCCTTTATCGACGTTCGAAATCTACGTTTTTCGTTCTGAGCCTTGGTTCTCGTCGTCACTATAAATTGTTATTTGTGGAATTTTTTATATGTTTACGCATTATTAAATAGATTTGAGGCTGTCTGGGAATTTAATGGCAAGGCTCTGGCGCCTATAATAATAATAATAATAATAATAATAATAATAATAATAATAATAATAATAATAATAATAATAATAATAATAATAATAATAATAATAATAATAATAATAATAATAATAATAATAATAATAATAATAATAATAATAATTTTATTCAACAGAAGCAAATATACAAAATACAGAGACGGGTCTGTCCAAGCCAGTGGAGGCTTGACGGACAGGACCCGGCAGTCGAGCGACAGGATCGATATCATCAACACGATAACCGATACACTTCTGCAGGAAAAAAATACAACAGAAACAAAAAGTAGAAACAAGCACGGTATTAACACAGACTCAGACTGATAAATTGTGCAATAACTTCTTCAACTTTCTCTTGTTAAAAACTTCAACAAAAAAACAATCGGGAAGTTTATTAAATATCAAAGGGACATAGTAAGAACGTTTACGTTTACCGTACCTTGTGAAACACCAGGGGATCTCAAATCGATTCGTTCTACGCAAATCTCTTGGGGATACATGGGGTTGTAAAAAATCGCTAACCCAGAAGTGTCGTAGAACGACACATTGCAGAAAAAAAGAGCGGAAGCTTGGCATTTGTAGGGTTTCGAAAATGTCTGTGTCATCGGAGATATCCAGGTGGTAACCGACGCTTTTTAACAAGTTTTTCAGAACACGGTCAATTTTAGTCTGCCACACTTCCGCACAATTACCAAATACTGTTATGCCGTATCGAATAATGCTGTAGGCAAGAGCATAAACAATCGATTTCCTCACTGCGAATGGCATGAACACTCTGTTATTATAAAGTAAGCAACTTACGCTACGGAGTCTGCCACAAAGGTAAGAGAAGTGCGTCGCCCAAGAGAGGTCTGAATCAAAATGTATTCCCAAATACTTGACACTGTCAACACAATTCAATGGAGAACACGCGCAATTAACACAATTGGTCCCGTGTAGCATAACTGGTGTGTCTAGATTCACACGCTTCAACGGGTTTTTAAAGACGACTAGTTTTGTTTTATAATAATAATAATAATAATAATAATAATAATAATAATAATAATAATAATGTTTTTTTTTTATGATGCGACGAAGTATGATTAGGGTCTGCCAAAGCCAGAATTGGCTTGTGTGGCTAAACCACCAGTAGTAAAGTTATAAATCAATTAATTTCAAGAATGTGAAACGTGCATCAGCACAGAAAACACACACGCACACACACAAGTTTTAAGAAAAAATAACATTGAAGCATTCGTCAAGTTAGTGTCCAGAGTGGTTGGTATGTGGATAGTCACATTACATGAAGAACATACACACACACACATCAAAATATTTAAAAAAAAGTGAAGCACAGGTCATGTCAAGTTGCCACAGTACTTGAGTTGCAATAAACATCACATCACTGGCTTAAGAAAAAAAAATCTTTAAAGCACAGTTTAAGACGCACAGAAGATGAATCTGGTTCGTGCAGGCGCACGTGATTTAAAATGGGTCTCGTAAGGCTTGTTTCAATTTTTTTTTCGAGTCCAACTCCAACACTGTTTCAGGGAGACTGTTGAAAAGGTCCGGTACATAAAATATTCTTTGTCTTCTGCCATACCTCGCTGACATTCTCGGTACCTCAAAACGAGTGGTATGCCTGAGTGCCCGAGGTGCAATGTGGGGAACTTTAAAACTGTCATCCCAAAAATGTCTTAAAACAACCGTCTCAGTAAACAGAGCTTGACATAATGGAAGATTCATATGATAATCTTTTCTTGTTCTGTTTCGGTGTCACTGCCGTATATAATACTTCTAAACATTCCTGTCAAAATATTGTCAATTTTCTTTTGCCATAACGTGAACAGCCACCATAAATGGTTATTCCATAGCGAAGAACACTGTATGCCAAAGCATTACTGACCATCTTTTTAACATATTGTGCGACACGAGATGCCATATTATAAAGTAGACAGGAAACACGTCTGAGCTTTTTACATATAGTTCCCATGTGCGTATTCCATGAAAGGTCACTATCGAATTCAATACCTAGATATTTCACATGGTCTACATAACCCACTGGAGTGCATTTACACGAGGTACAAATTGATTAATGTAAAAATAGTGGCGTATCTGGAATAACAACTTTTAACGAATTCCGGAAACACACCAGACGTGTCTTTGTGTTGTTAATTTTCAAGTCATTTTGCTGAAACCACTCAATCAAATGTGTGGTTTCACGTTGGAGAAGAAAAATTGAGTTTTCGTATTCTATATGGCGTGACAAGAGTACAGTGTCGTCAGCATACTGATATAGTTTGCAGCTAACTATTGAATTTGACATATCATTGACGAACACATTGAAAAGTAACGGAGACAAGACGGAACCTTGTGGAACTCCGGATTTCAAGGCGAGCTTTGAACTTCTTTTGTGACCTATGTGAACTTGTTGAGATCGTCCAGTTAAATAATCTTTTAGTAGCTCCAGAAATGGACCTCGGAAGCCAATAAGATAAAGCTTTTGGAAGAGAATGCTGTGGTTAACACTGTCGAATGCCTTTGAAACATCCACAAAGAGGGCACATACGACCTCATTTTTTTCGACTGCGTAATGTAATTCATCTGCAAAATCTTCAAGTTATGGCTGTGTACCCCGTCCGTTGACAAAACCATACTGATTATTGGATATGATTTCAAACTTTTCAAGAAACTGACTCATTACTTGGAACAAATGCTTCTCTAAAATTTGGCTTATACAAGACAAAATCGAGATGGGACGATAATTTTCGACCTTACGACGATCTCCTCCTTTATGAAGAGGCTTAACTTTTGCATTTTTCAGGTTATTAGAGATTTTTCTTTGTGCTATGAAACCATTTAACATATGCAGAAGGACAAGTTTAATTGCATCAAAATTGCGGATGAGATCATTTGCTCTGATATTATCAATTCAAAGTGATTTTCTAGGTTTAAAACTAAACATCAGACTTTTGAGATCGTATTCTGATAACTCAGGAAGGAAAGCTGACTCCATGTTCCAATCCCTCAAGTTAATTGAATAGGCAACATCATTCTGCGGAACGCCCGAAAACTGTGCAAAAGTTGCGTTAAATTTGTCTACAACTAAGCATGTAATTGGGCCAAATGCTTTTTCAAGCTCCTCATCCACTGAATTTGAATGCTTATTTCCACGCAGTTGGTTTAGTAGAGACCAAGTTTTTGCTACATTTGATCTCGCACGATAAAATTTGTTTTGAAAGTGTCTCCTTTTGGTGGCCCGGAGGAGCGCATTTGCACGATTACGTGCGCAACGATATTCTGTTTTCAGTTGTGCATTTTGGGGAGAACACCTGCATTTTCTCCACAAAGTATCCTTATCTTGAATGGCTCGTAGAATATCTGCATTCAGCCAAACATACTCCTCACGGCGTTGTCGGATTGTAAGAACGTTTTTGGACTTTTCAATAAAAGAATTGCAACTTAAATGGAAAAAGAGTAGACTTCGTCGTAGTTTACGTTCCGTAACAAATCTTGCCACTGGTTTGTCAAATTGTTTTATATCTACAATCTCGACCTGCTTTATTGTAGGACTTGTTTGTTTGATCGTCACTTCACAAATTATTTGACACGCTGTGAAATAACGATCCGCCAGTTTTTGCAATATTACTGCTGACGTAATAATGCAAGACGACGCACGCAAATGAATATGATCTATGCATGATGATACTAATTTATCTGTCATGTATTTTTCTCATGTTGGCGAGTTAATGATGTTCACAAATCCTACGTTGGATAGGAAATTGAGATAGTCGCAGACAATTGAACTTGATGTTTTCAAAGAATCGATATTAAAATCCCCTACTAGGCAAATCTTTTCTCCTGATGAGAGTCCCGCTAGAACTGTTTTTAGCTCGTCTACGAAAAGAGTCGGATTTGTGGAAGGGGGCCTGTAAAACGCCAACAGAGACCAGGAGGAGTTTTTGTTACTCAGGTTCAGAGAGAGTGACGTTGAATGAGCAAAATGAATATCGGTAACCTCACTAAGCCAAACTTCCCTAACTAGAATTCCTATTTCACCACCTCTGGCGCCTTGTCGTGTGCGAGAGAAACCTTTGTACCCAGAAAGAAAAAAGGTATCACACAGGTTATCATCGACGTTAATTTCAGTTAAAACCAAGACATCAAAATCTGTGCACCTATTTTTAACGAGTACTGAGAACTGATCCCTGTATTTTCTTAGATTTCTGATATTTACATGTAATAAGGTAATCGACTCACCAGAATGAGTACATAACACTTCACGAAAAGCTGACAAGTCGGGACATTTAAAAAACCGCTCTTCCATCACTCTAGACCATCTTGTCAATGTCACTTACGCTATTAACGCGAATGACCGGAGATCCTTCCTTCTTCTTTGCGAAAATCTTCGCGTTTTTTACCAACACGAACTGATATTGCCTCTCCTTGCCTCTAGATCTAGCCTTCCAAAAAAGATCCCTGTTGATGCGAGTGAGGTTTTCGTTAAAATATAGTATAGGGAAGCCGGGCAGAGATCTCAGTTCGCACTGCGATGCCATCCAGGTCTCTTTGTAGGAGCGAAATTTGAATCCTTCTTCGGAGGCAGGACGATGAACCGTAATTATGTTAGAGGGTTGAAAGTCCTTAATGTTTAGGCTAGAGGCCAGGTTGTCAACCAAATCTCGGACGTTCTCGCTTGGTTTGTAAGGTAGTCCGTGGATTTCCATGTTACTTAATCGGCTGCACTGATCGGAGTCATTCAGCTCTGCCTGTAATCAGCGTATTTCGAACCTGTGCTCGGTTACTGCTGATGTCAAAACGCGTACCTCACTTTTTAGGTCTTTTATTTCACTAACATTGACTTTTACCTGTGCCAGCAATGAATCATATTGCCCGGAAAAGAACTCCAACGATTTCTGGAGGTCCCTCACCGTCTCATGTAACGTTTCGACAACCACTTTCACTGTTAGCAAATCGTTCATTTTTGCTGGAAGTTTCGTCAACTCATCAACCTTTTCTTTCAAAGGGAGGAGCAGGTGCAGCTTGTCATTGATCGCATTCAGTTGGAGAGTCAGGTTGTCTTCGTTGATCCTCGTATTTGTACCCACACCGCCAAAGCTGTTGTTCTTATTATATTTCTTAGCGCGGCATTTGCGGCAAACCCAACTCTCTTTTTTGCATTGCCCATGGTATTGAACGTAGCATCCGCAACTCCCGCGCACGTTGGTGCAAGATGGTAGGCACCGTGACACTCAGAACAGCTCAAAACTCGTCCGTCTGAAGGCACAGCCTTCTGACATGCGTAGCATAAAGACGAATCGCTTGCTAGAAGGGAAGCCGTACTGCGTTGCGAAGCGGACATTTTTCCGGTGGCTACAATAAGGAAGGGCAGCCAAAAGCTCCAGTAAAGAAACACCGGCTCACCGGACGTAACCGTACAGTACAAACACACCACGTTGCATAGAATCAGAAGGGCACTTATGACCGTGCGTTGAAGTTTGCGTTGAAGTTTGCGCCAAGTAGGTGTATCCAAAGGCCCGGCTGCAAGCCCTGCACTGAAGTATCCTCAAAAGGACGAGGCTGGCCGTCGGATCAGGATGACGATCAAGATGGCGATCAAGATGGCGATCCTAGAGGTGGTCGAGCGATTGCCCCAGACGATATTGTCGGCTGCTTTGGTTGAAAGAGCTTCGAGCCACAGATCCAGGAACTTCCTCCGCCTTGTGTGTATTGTAGGACGTAGCCAATGGTCTTACATCGACGAAACCAGTGAACGTAAAGAAAAATATTCACTACGATCAAAAGGAACGACCGATCCCGGCGACTTCTTCTTCTATATAATAATAATATTAATAATAATTATTTAAAGTTTCCAGGAACAACCAATCGGTCTTAGTGCTGGCACACTAAACAAATGAACAGAAAAATTATAATAATGGTGATTATAATAATAATAATAATAATATTAATAATATTAATAATAATAATTAACATTATTATAATTTCATTACACAATATGTCATATAAACACAGAAGAATGCGGGTTTGTCAAAAGCCGAAAGTGCCTTGTTGGACTAGGTCCGGCAGCGGCGTAGGAAAGTACAAGATATACACACAGAACGAGCCAAAGAAACTTACAAAAAAAAACGATGTCACTCTTCAAAAAAATACTCCAGAAAAAAAAAATGGAACGAACACCGCACAGCATCTCTTTCTGCATACTCGGTGAGCAGAATCAAATCTATATATGCAGAAAGAAACTTGCTGCAAAAGCAACAAAACGAAAAAAAAAATACATCAGATATAGTCAATCTCAGACTAGGGTAGTGATCAAAAATACAAATATTTGCACAAATTTGTTGTGATATTACGAAGCACATAAGAAATAACATTGCCTACAACACGTTAATACACTAAAAAAAAAAAAAACGGCGATAGATAAAGACAAAAATCTAAAGAACAGAAAACAAAATCTTATTCGTATTCAAAACACAGATAAAGTAAAGCGGAAGAAAATATATATAAGAGAGTGTCTTTTCGTCATATCCAAGTATTGCAAGGCTCAGCAAATTGTTCTTAGTAGCCTTTTAAGCTGATGTTTAGAATTTACCTCGAAAAATGAATCTGACAAGCCGTTAAAAAGTGCGGGAGCATAAAACGAGCGCAGTCGTTTTCCATACTTCGTGGAAACATGAAGTATGGAAATAATAATAATAATAATAATAATAATAATAATAATAATAATAATAATAATAATAATAATAATAATAATAATAATAATAATAATAATAATAATAATAATAATAATAATTTTATTGCACAAATATAAATACAATACATACAAATGCGGGTCCGTCAAAAGCCAATAGCGGCTTGTGGGACTGGACCCGGCAGCGGCGTAGAAAATACCAAAACTATTCACAGGAAAACAAAACAAAAAACCATAAATCATTTGAAATACAAAATACAAACTTATTAATAGTTTATTGCACGAACACAGAACCAGGTACAGACACGGGTTCATCAAAGCCATCTAGGGCTTGCATGATGAACACCACCTTGATGAGCATGCTGCTTGTGAAGTAAAACAGAAATACTCATTTGCTAACAAAATTTGTTTCCGGAAGTCACTGAAATAAAAAAAAGGTATTTTAATATGAGTGCTCACAGTATGTGACACAGCATTACCATCAAACTTAATGCAGGGATACACAAAACATCAGATTTTTTTTTTCTCGATCGGTCGTGAGATAAGTTTTAGCGAACACACTTGAGAGCTTTCTTTAATTTTTGCACCGACTCTATGCTATGTAAGTCTTCGTGAAACTCATTAAATATCTTTGGTACATAAAAAGATCTTACGCTTTCTCCATAATGCGTTCTTCTTCTGGGCACTTCAAACCGTTGATTGCTCCTGAAAGACCTAGACACATACTTGGGATTCTTAAAGGAACTGTCCCACTAGTGCCTGGTGATAATGGCGTGCTTGAACAGGGTCTGAAAATTAGGCAACTGAAACGATGTAAACAAGTTGTCCTTTGCAAGAAACTCCGAATAATAATGTTAGCAGTATGCTGCTAACAAGTATGGGCGCGCCTCGTCAGCTTTTCGTTTACGAGGAGCAGACGACGCGGGAGGATGGTGCTTTTGCCGGGCTCGCCTCGCGCTTCGTAAAGTAATATACCGAATGCAAAACGGCCGGGCACCATCTATTCTTGTGTACTCATATTCCACAGCATCGTAGCAAACGGAAAGGCAAATATGTGTCCCCCAAAAAGTTTTATTCGGTTTCTGGGAGGGGATTCAAAAAAAGATCGCCAGAAGCATCAATCGCCAGCTGTGCGGTGGACATGGTTAATTATTGTTTCTCTATCTTATCGTATGATTCAGTAGTGCAGCTACACTTACTTGTAACGTTAATAGTGACTTTTCATAGATCACACACAAGAACATGATAGAGTTTCGCGTTTCTTGGGGGAGCCGCCACTTCGAGGGTGGACTGAGCTCCCGCCCGCAGGGCCCGCCATCCGCAGCTGACGTTCCTCGATAATTCCCTAAGGTAGTAGCTACGATGGTTCGCCGTGGCTCTCGACAAAAGAAATCCGAATATGCACGTACCATTTTTTAAACAATGCTGAATTTGAGAACCAAGCTCACTTTGCTTACCAGGCAATTTTGTTCCTCGATGCTTACAAGAGAAAGCGAGCAAGCGGCAAAAGGCTTCAGGTAACACGAGGCAGATAATCATAGCCCCTATTGCGTACTGACTTGAACGCATATTTGAAAAGAAATTAGAGGGCTATACTCTAGTTTTTTTAAGAATTAAATGATGTAGTTAGCCCATAACAGGTATAACTACTTTCCAAGGAACTCTAAACATTAGACATTCGAACATTCTTCGGTCGTCGAATTAGAGCGTGTTCGTAATGTTGGATGTGCAAAAGGAAAGAAAAATTAGGGGGACCAGGATAGGACAGCTCACAAAAGGTAAATAACTGAAAATGTATGACTGAAATTAAAAATTAATTACATGTTTCGCAAAGAGAAGAAAGTGATATTTACGATCCTGGTCTGGAGCAGGATGTTCAATCTATATATATAAAATATAACTGCGCGTAAGCAGCCAAAAAAAAAAAAGTAATCACGGGGAAAAACTTTTTTGTAGTTACCCGCAACTATGTTCAAAATTATCATTGTCGCGTCCCATAAGAAAGGTAAAAAAGAAGACAACAATACTGGCGCCAATGTCAGTGGATTGCAAATCGCTCGTTTTATTCATAAAGGTATGAGTGGTTTAGTGACGCAAGTGAATAAACTACGATTTTACCGCCTTAAAGGGGGACCAGCAGTCGGATGCTCGTGCTCCTGCTCGTGAGCTCACGAGCAGGAGCACGAGCACCCGACGGCGGACGGACATACGGACATGGCTAGCCCCTAACGAGCTTCGCCCCTAAAAAAGAGGGCGAGGAGGACTTTCCGGCGGGCTGAAGAATATTTCTGCTGGTCCCCCTTTAACGGCAGCGGTACACTTTCTCAAGCAGAACAAGATGTCGCGGAGTGTAGTAAACATTTTAATTTTGTTGTTCGACCCGCTCCCGTGCTTTACGCGCGAATTGAGATCATCAACACTTTAGCAAAATAATTCCAGTTCCTCCTGCTGTAAGAGCTTCAACACCGCTGGATAGTTCTGACTACATGAATATAATATGTTCTCTACCTTATCAGTCATCCCGGCGGTGCACCGACCGGCGGACGACTAATCCCCCTAGGAACACTTCGATCCTCGCCACAGTCAGTGAGCGACTCCATTTAAACCAATCCATCTCACTCTGGAAGGAAATGACTCGATGGTAGTAACGCCACGCTACTTTGCGGCCTCAGAATAGCAAGATACAAGGTGGTCGAATGGTTGAATGATAGTAGACTCGATAGTGACGTCCGAACCTCGATTAGCATTGGTTACCGGGAGGGTCATGCTCTTAGAAATGTAAACAAGAGGAGGGTGATATCAGCTTTTTATCTCATCATCAGAAGGGAAACCTCGAAAGTAAAAGACCTCAGTACGAGAGCGGCCCATATGAAATCTATTCTGGTCGTGTCGGCTTTCCATTGAGTAGAGCCATGTTCAAGGTACACTGCAAATAATAATGAACTATGAAGAATTAATGCTATGACGACTCTGTATCAACGCGTATAAGTTTGTTTCGTGATTCTAGTAACGTGATGGAAATCTAGCAAAACTTTAATATTCATTCACTGAGAGTTGGAACCTAATAACTTATGGGCATTTTATACTAAATAAAATAAAGTAAATTCTAATTTTCCTTGCTCATATTTAAAAACTATTTTTTTTTTTTAAGAACGTGGCACATATATTACGTTTATAAAGATGCGCTGAGGATGTTTTCACTTTACACTATCGGGACTTTTTTACTGGCGGTAGGCACTTACACATAAGTGAAAAAAACAAGAATGATTAGACGACCCAAGGAAGAGCTGAGTGTTTGAAATAATGCGCCAACTATACAAGCATCATTTGACGTTCATCCTGAACAAGGAAAAAACAAAAACAAACTATAGCCGCTATTTTTTATGCTTCTGAAAAAGGAAAAGGAATACTTGCGGAGAACTCCCGATTTACACAACAGTGACAGTCGTGGAGCCAATCGTTGTGTTCTAAAAATTTGATTCCTTGCTACTAAGCTTCAGTTGTAGCAAAAAAAAACAATATTTGATTACATTTTGTTCAGTACGCAGGGCGCTCTTGTTAATTTAGTTTCGTTTTTTCTAAATTTCATTTCTTTATCTTGTAAAATATATTCTAGCCCTGAAAGGGGCGATGCAACAATTTTCATACTTTGCGCAAATACCACTTAGAACGGATCCCTGACGTTAATGACCTATGAAACACGCGTTCGTTTTTCACCCCACGCAATAGAAGTCGCAGAAAAAAATAAAGAAAAACTAGCAGAGTTTACCCCCTCAACTCGCAGCCAGAACAAGCGGCCACGCGATCTGGAGCCGATTATATGCCGCCAATATTGATCATAGCCACGCGCTGGGGTTGGCAAGGCACAGGACACGCGCTGGGGTTGGCAAGGCACAGGACACGCGCCGAGGTCCAGACATTGTTATGTCTCGGCTATTGCCGTCATTGCAGCGATTGGACACGAGCCACTACCCGAATGCTTTCCAGCTAGTAATTATCACGAGCCCAAATCTAGTGCCCACGCAATGCTCGGGTCCAATCTATGAACCGCATTCAAATGTCGTCATTGGGGTGTACTGCGGTCCCCACGTTACGTCATCAAATTTTGCAAAGGAGAGATTGAATGAAAATGATCGCTTTTGTCCTTGAAATTACACCATAACAAAGGGGTTTCTTGGCCAGTGGCATTGCGTGTGAGTATCCTTGAGTCCCACTAGTGCCAGTAAGCTCATGTAAGCTGAAAAACATTCCAATTGAATATTGTTGCACCGCTCCTTTAAAGGGAAGCTGAAATACTTCTTGAAGAAAACGAGTTAAGGCCGGTTCAGACACTTGCGTTTGAGTGCGTTTGACTGCGTTGCGTCGAGAACCGAAAGTGAGTCACCGGCACATCTGTACTTCGTATGAAGCGTGGAATCCAATTCAAGGAATCATCTTGGCACGTGAGATATGCAGCAGGGATGTCCTGGATTCTCGTTGCCGCAACGCAGTCAAACGCGCTCAAACGCAACTGTCTGAGCCAGCCTTTAGGGGTGAATTATGGCGTACATTTATCTACTCTCTGTTTCATATTTAGCGTGCAACGCTGTCAAAGCTACTGGCGCGAGCGTGGGTCTTGATCTCGTTGATCATTTGCCCGCGTTCTTGCGCAAACAAAACCATAGATGAAGCCACGCGCTCGCGCCAGTAACTTTGACAGCGTTGCACGCTAACTATGAAACAGAGACCTTTGGGCAGCCAAGTGCGTGTCGCTCGTGTGGGCAGCGCGTGTAATTGCAAGCTTGCCAGGTACATTCTTCCGCACTGACACCAGTCGTGACGTCTTTTTCTGTCCTTTTTGAAAATGGCAAGAGTGCGCGTGCGTACATTTGTTATACTTCGTCTCACCCTAGCATGGACTAACCGTGAAGGCTGTGCTAGCGCGAGCTGCCAGCCTTGACTGCCTTGACCAGAGCACTTGCTGCACGAGCGCTCGTGCAGCCGCCGCGGCTTCATTCAAAGCGACTAGCTCGCGCTTTTAGCACGCGCGGCCAACAATAGTCCATACTAAGATGAGACGAAGTATAGTTGCTGTAGATGCGCGAGAGCGGAGGTTCTGAAAAGCTCCTAATAAGGCACGCTCCGAGAAGGAGAAGCTTCGGCGGTAATTTGAAAAACAATTTCTGCAGCCTCCGTGCACCAAATTGAAAACAATTAATCTCGACATTCCTAATTCTAGAGGCCAAATGAAGACGGTTAAGTGCTTTTCCTCAAATACGAGGTCGAAAATCTAATTTACCTTCTTCGTTCTAAACAATTAGCTACTAGCACTACTTAAGACTTACAAATACAAAAAGAAATATATCCAGCGGACTTCGTTTAGTTTTTCTTCTGGCCTTTGTTTGCGTGCTTTAAAAAGATAGCGTTCATTTTTATTTTTTTTTACACGGGATTGTACTCTTGTTTCAAACTCATTGTTCTCTTCGTCCTGATCCCCAGGAGTGTTGTCGTCTTGACGACACCGGAAACGACGCTGGGTCTTCCGCTAGTCCAATCCCGGGTCTTCGTGCTGATACTTCGAGACGGAGGGTAAGAGGGACACAATGTTTGTTTAGAGTCACTGACAACAGAAATAACGCAGCGGGTGACCTATTCTTATTATAGCGTTTTGTGATTCGTGATTTGCGAGGATTGGGTATACCGCAAGAGATTGCAGTATTAGCCAGTCAAAACGGTCAAAGAACGAATGACGAAGCAAGAGGCGGTGTGAACACGGTAAACAACACCCTGCGTTTCTTAGCTGTCATCGACTATAGATGTTTGCAAAGATCGCCTTCTGCGTGCTGCCATCTTTTTCTGCTGGGCTGCGGAACGCCTGCTGAGCATGCGCTGTAGTTTTGTTGTGCGGTATATCAGATGCTGCGCATGCGTCCACAGTTCATACTTGGGTAGTAATTCAACTACTGTAATTGCAAATACTGTAATTTAACTACGTGTCTTGGTAATTTGTAATTGTAATTAATTACTTTTGGCTAAAAGGAATTGTAAATGTAATATATTACTTCTAGCGTCAGTAATTGCAAAATTTCAGGCACAATTACAATTACTTTTGCAAAGCTTTGCGGGGCCGACGGAACCTCTCTCAAAGCCTCAGCCCTCGCACAAGCAGCCTAGCTCTCGGTGAAACACTCACACAGAGACGCAAAGTCACACACACGGACAGCATAAATAGCTTCGCATTGTTTGTTGTTTTGTTGCTTACACTGTGGGCTGAGAGACAATCCTCTTTGCATCCTACCTCAACGGCGCCGTATATCGCCGTCTGCGCTGCGAGCAGAAAACAATAACGTGAACATGGCAAAATATTGAAAGAAAAAAAAAATGACCTTCAGCTTTCAGCCGAGGTTGGGAATTTTATTTGTGCATGAAGTTATTTTTGTTTGTTTTTGCCAATTTTTTTTACGTCCCTCTTCCAGCAATGTCGCATATGTGTATATTTGTAGTATTTTCAAGTTTATTGCCGGTTGGTTTTACATCGGATATTATTTGCATAAGCACTTTGGAGAATGACCTCGCACCTGTGAATATTATCACCAATGATTCGGGAGCCCCGATTCGGTACTTATATATTTGACAATACCATGATGTTAGTATGTGAATGTGGTCGTATTAGTGCGTGTGGACTTTACTTTTATATTAAAACTTGTAAAATATTCCTATATGACTAATTGTCACATTTTTATTTGCCTGACTAACAAAAGTCTGTCAACCCAATTTTTTTCTTTAGCGATGTGGCGTCTTCCAGCATATCATCTAATTTATTATTATTTATTAAAATATAAGAACGTAGTACTTTATTGCCCCATACTGTCAAGTTCTATCATAAATTTAACATAATTCATAAAAAGAAAGTACAACACGTGAACATTGAAGTAAGGAATGAACAAATACGTTGCATTCTATACAACTCGTTTAAAGTTATATGGCCCAAGTCGGGTTGCTCTCAGAAATACGTAATTGTAAAGTAATTGCATTACTTTTGAAAAGTAATTTGTAATTGTAATTAATTACTTTTCACATGGTAGTAATTGTAGTTGTAGTTAAACTACTTTTGAAGCAAAGTATTGTAATTGTAGTTAAATTACATTTTGGAAGTAATTTACCCATGTATGCCACAATTCAGTGACTCGGCCTTTTTCGACCAGGTGATAAGCGATGCAAAGGTCAATAGAACTTTCCATCGCTTATCACCCCAAAAAAATGCTGAGTCACTGAGCTGTGGACGCATGCGCAGTGTCTAAAATACCGTACAACAAAATTACAGCGCATGCTCAGAAGGTGTTTCACAGCCCAACAGAAAAAGATGGCAGCACGCAGAAAGCGGTTTTCGCAAAGGCCTATGCAATATCCCTGTTTTACGTGCAAGTTGGAGGCATTCAATACAAACTCCTTCGAAGAATCAGTGAATCAGCTCGCAATCTCGGCTCTGCGCGTGCTCATCTGGGCGCGCTGCAACGCCGATACATCGAAACGAGTTCGTCCTGCTGAAGGCCTTTCACGTGTCCGTAAAGAAGGGGTGTAAGAAATCGGGATGTATTTGTAATATTATCCAAGTATTCACACTCATTGTATTCTTCTTCTTTTCTTTTTCTCTTTTTGCAGACTTCAAAATCGGATTCCTCTACCGGAGATTCAGAGTTGATGACTCGGCCCTTCTAGGAGCCCGAACATGCGACCTTGCCAGTTCTGCGGCAAAAAGCGGCGAACCTTGTCTCGCACCTTGTTATGCAGACACAATAACAATATAGTGTCAAAAGTCAGGAAAACTAGTAGGAGCCGTCAATATTGACAGCGTGTTTTTCAACCTACCGCGATCGTCAATGGCCCTCTTGAGTGCGCAATAACAAACTCCATAGTCACAAACCTCAATGCGCATTTTTGTTTTCGCTCCTCTTGTGTCAGACACTGGGTAAGGGAACGTACTCAAGTGCCTCGACGAGACCGGTAGTCTTGTCGACATCGTAACGAATTTCTGCGAGTGACTGTTGCCATGATGAAGTATGCCACGTCTTTGCCGTGAGAATGTATGAATGACAAGAAATACTCATGCGTTTTCATAGGGCTGTACCATATCTTAACCAGGAAATTCATAATATTAATTATGAGTCGTGGTATCCTCTCCGTACGTATGTGAGTGCATCGGTGCGTGTGTGCGTGTGCATTGTGCCCATCTTAACCGCTAACGGTTAATCACATTTTTGTTGATTTTTTGCCGCTGTCTTCGGGACTTTTTTTCTTCTTGTTTTTTTTTTCTTACTTTCCGGTTTTGCGTTTTTAGCTTTAGCGCACTGGGGGGCAAAGCAATTCACGTTAAAACGGTCGTCAAATTGGAAAAATTGTCATTGTACCTACGATAAACAAGGCTAGTGAAAAGTAAGTCGCTAGATATAAATTGTATGTACAGTGTGTGTGGAAACGTATATTTTGTTCTAACTATACATGAATGTAACTGTTTTGTAAATAGTAGCGGTCGTTGCTTCTTCTCTTTTATTAAGTGTATAATCAGGGCTGCCACCTTTGGCGAACTGCAAAATAAAAAGGCAACGTCGGTTGAGAACTTTGGATTTACGACTGTTAGCTTGACGTTTGAATTGCTTCTACTGTGGAGTAATAGCCACTAACATTGCATAAAACTGAATAAAGTGAAAGTACAAAAAGACCAGTTTTTGTATTTGATGCACCTTTTTTCCTCGTCTACACTGATTTTACACTTCAAGACTTTGAGAGGCAGTGAGTCCATTTCTTCCATTTCTTATCGACATGGAAGTTCTTTTGTTTCTTCGTATGCAAAACCCTGGTGGCTTATATGCACTTCGTCAGTCACCAAGTTGAAACTTGTCCGCCAAGTGAATAGTTGTCCGCCAAAAGGACTCATTGATTTTAATTAATTGCTAATTGTTTTACGTTACACTAATTAGGAAAACAAAAGGTACTTGTTTGCATGGGCAAAATAATCTAGATTATTTTATGGTAACTAACGAATAGGTTACTTTGCGACTGGCAATCAGCTGGCGCCCATTTGCGCTTAGCGTGTTTTTAGGTTCACTAGAACGGATTGAATCACCGATTGCCAAGGGCCTCATGCTATCAATTGTTTTACACTGATCGTAAAAATGAGAATAGGAAACAACACTATGACAAATTTTAAGCAATAGCAAAGTATATAGAGGACTAAAATAAGCTAAAATATACTACAACATAAATGCACGTCAACAAAATTGACTGCAGACCCGGGTCGGTGGGCTTGGAAGTAATACACCCCGTACCCGAAATATTTTCTAAAGCCTTTTTTGTGAAACTATTCCAAATAATTTGTTGTAAAAAAATTCGTGATGCAACTTAAAGCATGCTCGCTCTTACCGAAGCGGACGCCAAGATTTCTCGACAACAAATCACGCATGTTCGAACTAAATATAATTTGGTCGTGCACAAGTGTGAAGGCAGCATTCTTTTCGCAAAGGTAGAAGGAAATCTAGAAAGCCCACCATCAGAGATACCTTTAGGAAACCTTTATTCGTATGTTGTATTTTTACTCGATGGGAAACAAGTACATACAGGGGGATGAGACCACAGTTTCATTTGCAACATATTGCGCGCTCTGTACAAGAGAGTGACACGAGAGAGAAAAAGAAAGAAAGTAGAGGATTCACTCTCGTCCGCAAAGTTCGCCTTGGCTCAAGGATATTTATATATATATATATATATGTATACATAGCGTGCGAACCCACCCAGACGAGCCAGAAAAGGGCTCGTTTTGTGAGCGCGTGCTCACGTACGCCATACTTATCGAACTGGCACAGGTGCTTGCAACAAATAGAGTGACTTGCTACGAGAAATAAAATATCATAATATGAAAAACAAAACACAGGTCTGACCACGACTAAGCTATTTCATGATGGAATAGTGTATATATTATTACGGGCATCAAATGCAAGTTAGTTTCGGAATTTTCTCCTACATTCTTACGTCAAGTAAATGAAGAAATGTTAGGACGAAAATATACCTTTCGGTCACTCTTGCGGCATTAAAAATACGAGAGTAAAAAAAAAAATAGATACAAGAAAATAATCAACAGGGGAGCTCGTGATTGGACCAAGACAAAAATTTTAACCTTGGTTTTGAGAAAAGAGAACTGAAAGCTGCATGATATCAGTAATAATGGTAAACGGCTACAAATTTGGTAACCAAGTCATATGCGCTGCTGTGAACACATTTTACAGGGCATCCATAAAGATTTTTTGTACTAATTTTAGAAAAAAAGAAGAGGAAGTACGATGTTAAAGAATAATTTATCTATTTTTTTAAGTTTATGCAAGTAAATATCAAAGATTGCACGAATATTTTTTTTTTCGTTTTGGGTGCTGTAATGTACTCGGAAAAAATTTTTTTTTTTGTAAATTAGCTTCCCTCCGTAAATATAAACTGTGTGTCTGGGTTCATCAAATTAAATCTGCTAAAAGAAATTCTGGGGGACTACAAAGCAACGCGTGGTGAATTTCCTATATCATGTCAGTCTATTCACCAGTGCCATCTAATCTTTATAAAGGAACTTTCAAGTATCAATGAAAGAAGATGCTGCAAACAAAATAAATCAAACTAAAGCATCGAGTGTGTGTGTGTGTGTGTGTGTGTGTGTGTGTGTGTGTGTGTGTGTGTGTGTGTGTGTGTGTGTGTGTGTGTGTGTGTGCAAAAGGTTTCTTATGCTATTGGCGAAGATACTGACATGATCGGCGGTTTTTTATGTGCTTTGCATCCTAGCTTCAGTACGCCAGTATGGGAATAAACGAAGACACACCGTGCAGTTTACTGTGAAAAAGCACAAAACAAAGCAACGCCTCACACTACATCTAGAGTCCCTAAAGCACAACAAAGCAATATGAGTGCACACTTCGATAGTCACTGCAAACAACAAAACCAATTCAAATATTTTTCTCCCTAAGATTTTTGAAAATAAAAAAGTACTTAATGGACGCCCTGTACTGTATACATCACATAAAACTGCTGGTTAAAAATATACCACGTTTTGAAATATTTTCAGTTCATGACGAGTTACTTATGTAAAGGACTTAAGGAAACAAATGGTTCATATCGAAATTATTTCGAGTATAATTTTTACATCCGAGCACTCGCCTGGAATCATTTGAAAATACACGAGCACGTTTCTTCATGGCACAGTCAAGAAAAAACAAAAAAAAAAAAAACTAAAGGGCTACCGTAAAAAAAGAAATGGTAGACACGACGAGAATCGTTTTTGCATTTGGACGTCCTGTTGTTTGTTTGTTTGTTTTTTTTTTGCGAAATTTCAAGTCCTCCCGTTTCATTTTTGTTTCAAAACTTCAAAACAATTGCCCGATCTATCTAGTCCGACAGTACAAGTCACGTGGAAGAATACGTGGGCGACACGAAGATCGGGACGCGAGAAAAGAAGCTTCCCAGTTCACCAGCACCGGGTCGAACGAACACGCTCATCTGAGATCGGAGCATGCACCACGCTGCCTACAACACGAGCATTCCACCATAATGAAAGGCGAGACTCCCCAGTTTGTGCTTGTTTTATTTCCTCGCGGGATTGGCCAATCTACCTGCGTGCACTCATCTATTCCTTATCGGGGTACTGAACGGGGGTCCTCGACGGCAAACGAGATCGCAGATGAGAGGCGGAAACAGGTATGTACAGGGGGATCGTCGAAAGAGTTTCGGATGGGACGAAGAACATGAAGGTGGCTGCGTTCTCAGCAGCTTGGCGCGGATTCTCATTTGAAACGGCTCTGCCGCTGTCATCAGTGGAGGTTCCGAGGCCCGGGCGTGCTTGTCTGCAAATCACGGAAACAAAGAGAAAGACAGAGAGAAATTGACCATTAAAAATACTTCATTCAATTGGATTTAGTTACTACGTTTTGGGGAGGGAGGCAGAAAACGAAGCTTTAAAAGTTCCTTTTTCCACAGCGTGCAAGACTGTCTTCTAGATTTCAATAGGAGGTTTTAGAAATGACATAGAGCTGGACACCCAAGCGTCCAGTACGCATAACGTACAAGGGAAGCCGTGTACCCAAATCTGGGCTGCGCGACAGCGTGACGCCATGTGACGCGGCAGTATCAGGTCCTGGTGTCACGTCACGCAGCTTTCCGTGCCTCCATGTGGCGTGACGTCACGTTACAAAAGGAAGCTTGACACCCAACGTTAGCAGACCTACTGACGCCATTAACACCGGGGCGTCACGTGATATGCATTCACGTGAACTGGATTGGCCCGATGCACGTCGGGTGGTCAAGAGCCCATCAAGCAACCTTAGCTTTCGCCATTTCCTGGGCACGACGCATGTCATTGGATCCGAGCACTCGTCTAACGCTCAATACACGCTCAAAGTGCGGCGTGCCCAACCCATAGCGGTCTCGGATAATTCACGCAACAACTCCTAGACGGTGCAAACTTTCGAAAAAAAGAACTATTTAGGAGGATGTTAGTGAGCTGAATTCAGCTGGTGACGACATGGAACGTCTACGTGGGTACAGCAACGGCGACACCAACGGCTACGCGAAGCCCACGGCGTAGCTAACGCCCAACTTCGCTTTAACTAAAATGCAGTTTGCATTAAAACACACACACACACAAGCACACGCACACACACGCACACACGCACACGCACGCGCGCACGCACACGCACATACAGGACGTTGTGCTTGTTTATAGAGCGGGATGTCGGTCTGCCATTTAAGTTACTGGGGCACTAATTCAACGTTATAGTACACGTAGAGGAACAATTTATTCATTGCAACTTGACTGCTGACATTGAGTCTTCGACGTGCACCGCGCAGAAGGCTGGTTACATGACTGTATACATTGGTATAATTCTCATTCATATTAAAAAAAGCCACGGGAGAGGACTGATCCCTGATATTCTGGGTTGTTTTCATCGTAGGGCATCACTCTATTCGCTCCGCTTCGCCGTGTATTAGAGAAATTATCCCAATTTGTGTCAGTTCCTTGGCACGTTTATCTTTATATTTATCTTTTAGTCCGCTCCGAAGCCTAAAGTAGGGGATGTCTTTGAGTCACTCGACATCTTCCAGAGTTCTATCATCTTAGCCATTCCGATTGCCATTTTCAATTTATGGTAAGCCGTGGTGACACAAGCACAATGCGTGAAGGAGTTCTTCGAAAGATGTCTTGAGTCATAATGTCCTAACAAGAAAGAGGTGTAATTCGTCGCAAATAAGTACTTAAAGTTTGATCTATCCAGTGGAACATCAGACGAGTCAACGCAGCTTCACCTAACCATACCGTTGGTTTCAAAATAAAACTATGCGCGCAATTCTGCCACATATCGAATGACTTTAAACTGAGTTGGCTGAGTAAGACGATGGCGCTATTTCAATTAGAACATCAACATTTTTTCCTCAATCGTAAGACATTGCAGGTGTACCGCCAGAGGCTCGCAAGATGACGATTTGGTGTTCACGTTTAGAGGCTGTCACCTACTAGAGATGTTACTAGAGGGTGACAAAGATCACTGTTTTTTTTTTTTAATTAATGTCGTAGTTAGCATCACCTCAAATAATAAATTAGTGCAAATATTTTAGTGACGAAAAACGCTCAAATTTTGCATTGGGGCGTTTCAACATAAAAACACGGAATAGGTTGAACACACGATCTACAGCTTATTAAGGAAGAGTACCAACAGCTCCATTTTTAAACATTCCGTCTGGTCTCTAAAAGCAAAACTTGATGCCGATCCACATGACCTGACGAATCCTTTCTTTAAGATAATACTGTAGCAAACACAACATATACATGTATGAGGATGGAACTAAACACTTAATTTCCCATATATCTCAGGCAGCACAAGACGTAGAGATGACGCCGAAATAAGGTCCTAGACGTTGGGCGACGTCAAAGTCCTTAACAAACTTTTTATCGACGGCATTGGTACGTCCAGATGAGAGGTTCCGACAACGTCAAACACGCGACGTAGTGACAACTTCATAAGCTTCACCTCGACGTCTTCAACAGTAATCGACGTCTGTTCGACGTCTTGTATGAGAAGTTCTTTGAACGTCGAGCAGAAGACGTCACACCAATGTCCTGAGCAACACCTTAACGTCTTCGACATTAATCGACGTCAGTTCTACGTTTTCTCTGGGAAGTTATTTGAACGTCGAGCACGAGACGTCCCAACAATGTCCTGAGAAACACCTTGACGTCATCAACATTATTCGACGTCAGTTCTACGTTTTTTCAGGAGGTTCTTCAAACCTTGGGTGCGAGACCTCCCAACAATAACTGAGCAGCACCGGGATTGGCAATAATAGACGTCAGTTCTACGTTTTCTCCGGGAAGTTCTTTGAACGTGAAGCACGAGACGTCCCAACAATGTCCTGAGCAACACCTTGACGTCATCGACATTATTCGACGTCATTTCTACGTGTTTTTTTTTTTGGGAGGTTCTTCGAACGTTGAGCGCGAGACGTCCCAACAATGTCTGAGCAACACCTTTACGTCATTGGCATTAATAGATGTCAGTTCTACGTTTTCTCCGGGAAGTTGTTTGAACGTTGCGCGTGAGACGT
This sequence comes from Ixodes persulcatus, assembly GCA_013358835.2. NCBI lineage: Eukaryota > Metazoa > Arthropoda > Arachnida > Ixodida > Ixodidae > Ixodes > Ixodes persulcatus. The sequence goes on from JABSTQ010010551.1 coordinate 1,634,302, forward strand.
CCCAACAATGTCTGAGCGAACATATTGATCACCCTGAACAAGCGCCTAATAGAGCCCAAGGTGCTGTCATATCACTTTTAAAATTTCTCATCAATGTCAGCATTTTTGATACTGTGCAGGCAATCCACCTTTCAACCTGGCTGAGCCGCAGAAATCTCTTACAATAATATCATTCTCGTGATTGTTGTTTTAGCAGGAATGACCTAAAATGCCGAGAATTCGCAACATCAGAAAACAGGATTTAGCTCGAAGTCAGCGGGGCTGTTTTATAACATTTTTGGCGTTTCTAACTTAATATCAGTGTCTTTGAAGCTGTAAGTGAATGATAATAATGTAAGAGATATCTGCAGCTGAGCCAGATTGAAGGTTGGACAACATGCACAGTATCGAAAACGCTGTCATTGACGAGAAATCTTAAAAGTGATATGGCAGGTCCTTGGGCACTACAGGACGCTTGTTTAGGGTGACTCCGAATTACACCCAAGACTGTGTATTCATGGAAGTGGCCGAAATTACCGATTACTAGGGAGCTGAAGAAACACCGTTCCCATGATTCCTGGAGTGCGTGCCGGGGCGCTTGGGGGATTAAGCAAATGGTGTATTCCGTCCGAATATACATGCTTTCGCGAACATACCTTCGAGCAACGAAGCCAGATCCGGTTGACTCCATTGTTCCACGGTGACCCAAATCGAGACCGTTATCAATTGACCTCCCGTTCAGTCTCGACGTATGCTCGGTGTTTTATGGTCGTTAAATGGGACCTTATTTCACCGTTGACATAACGTTATCACAGACGTACGCTCGTCATTTTATGTCGTTAAATGGGACGTTATGATATCGTTAATATGACGTTCTCAATTGACATCCCGTTCAGTTTAGACGTATACTTGACGTTTTATGGTCGATAAATAAGACATTGTTTCAATGTTGATATAACGTTATCAATTAACTTCCCGTCCAATTCAGACGTGCACTCGACGTTCCAAGGTCGTTAAGTGGTACGTTATGTCGACGTAAAATCCAAGCTTTGTTCCAGACATTAGCCTTTCCATATTACGTCGAAGGGACCTGACGTTCAGACCTTCGACGTTCTTTCTACATGTGATTCCTGACGTCATCGTCTTTCTTTTGACGTTTTTCCAACGTATCTGTGCTGCCTGGGTACAACATTTTATCTTCAATCCACGATATGAAGCCAGGAAGCGGCTTGTTTTCGCCATGCAATTCGTTTTATGTCATCACTAACTACAGCGGCAACGTATACCACATGACTGTGATAAGCTTGTGCTTATTAAGACCTTTTCCGTTTACAATGACGTCCCTAATGCCACGGTGTTATAAAAAAATTAATTAAAAAAAATATTTTAGCGTACGTTCTTACCAGTGTCGTCACACGGATATGGCCGTTTTGGCACAGGAGCGCAGGCGCTCGATCTCGATGATCGGCTCGTAGCCGAATGTGAGCGAGTCTTCGTATCGGCCACTGGACACCAGGCGAACGGCGGTGCTGCCGCACGGGATCTGGATGGCTTTCTTGCCTGAAAGATAGAAACAGAAGCGACCTCTGAACTCGTAGTTCCAACCAAGAAAGAAAAAAGAAATATGTTGTGACATAGGGAAAAACGTCAAACTACAGAGGCTCGATTAAATATGAGTTCTTTTTTTTTTATTCAAGACAAGCAGGAATGCCTTTGATTTACCTATTTAGAATACAATTTGTTTTGCAGATTCAGATTTCCCAGATTTTCCAGATTTCCATCCACCTGACAATTATCAAAGATTGCGGCAATCTGAGGCAGGTTTATAAAAAGAGATAAAGCAGAGTTCTGATGGTGCGGTGGCATGAAGCTTGACCAACTGCGACAACCGCGATAGAGATCATAAATATGCAGGGTGTTTCAAATAACTTGCACCAAACTTTACAAAAAAAAATAACAAGAAAAAAAAAACCGGAGCGTTCTGTGAGAGTGAAATCAACTGTATGTTGTTAAAAAGGTTTGTGGAAAAGTGCGAAATCTTTTTTTTTAGTCCGCCGAATTATTTAGTTAATTAAGAATAATTAGCTATTTTTCATTGTTTGTTTAAGAGCCGAGGTGTGCATTGGAAAGTTGTAGAGCGAATTGAGTAACACCCATTTAAGGTGTTTCCTACATAATACCCTTTGGGCGTTTCTTGTTTTTAGCCTAAACAAAATCCCGCAAAATATAAAAGAAAGACCACGTGACAACGCGCCCGCGCGTCACGCTGCAGTGCTTTCAAACGTGCTCTGAAGGAAAAAAATAATGAATGTTATAACTGGCGCGCTGTCCGAGTCAGGGCTTCGTGCTCGGGTAGTCCACGGAGATGAGCGCGAGCACCTGCTGCCGCCAAGCCCTGTGTCGGACAGCGCGCCAGTGATAAGCTGGACTTCAGAGCACGTCTAAAAGCGCTGCAAGTGCGAAGCGCGGGAGGGATGTCACGTGGTCTTTTTGTTTTATCTTTTAGGGGCATTCCGTTTAGGAAACTAAAAAGAAGCGCGCAAAGCGTGTCTTGTATGAAACACCTTAATTGGGTTTTTCTCAATGCGCTCTACAATTTTCCAATTCACGCCTCGGCTCTTACACAAATAATTAAAAAAGCGAACTAGGCGCACTGAAACAAAAATTGTGCACTTTCCCAAAAAACGTCCTAACAACATACAGTTGGTTTCACTACCGCAGAGTGCTCCGTTTGTTTATTGTTTTTTTTTTATAAAGTTTGGTGCAAAATAATTTGGGACCACCTTGTATATTAGGTCGACATTGCACGGAGGCTACTGTTAGTTTATATTGTGTTTTTCTGTAAACTATCTGCAAGTTAGTGTTTAATCTTATTCTGATAGTCATTTTCCTTAAAAAGAAAAAGAAAAGAAGAACAGGCCAGAACCGTCTCAGGTAACAATATAGCAGACCGGAAGAACGGGACAGCCACCGTCCACGGCGTACTACGGGCTGTATTGGATTTATTCAACCATTTTGTAAGGTACGGTTTGTCTGCTGGTCTCGAGATGGCGCCACCTATTCCGGAGTCTGCGTGAGTGGGCGTGCGCGAGCCCAAAGAAAAAAGGAAAAAGAGAGACTCGCTCGGTCGTCAACGAGAGAAACAATGGCAACAGAAGTCACGCTTTTAAAGCACGAACAGCCTTATTGTTGATTTCTTCAAAAGTGTACAGCAGGTACCATTTGTCTTTGCACACTCGCATCAGACCCCGGTCCTCTATTCTTATGCCTAATAACGCAACATTAAATAATTGGCTGTCGTTTTTCTAACGAGTACTACACAAAAATAAGTTTGTGAACACCGGTTTAGAATTCTTAAGACAAATGACACTGTCATGAAAATGCTCCGAAACTGCGTGTCACGTTGAAGTATTTAGCGCTTGATCGAGAATCAAGCATGCTTTAAACATATACGGCTAAAACGACGGACGACATGCTTGCTTTAAGAATTCTAACCACCGTTAGTTTTTAAGCATACACTTGTATGAACATGCAAAGAGCTCCGACAGTGCAACCACTAAATCAAATGATGCGTGAGACGTGTAAAAAGAATCTTGATATTTCTACTTATTTGTTTTATTGCTTATCAGTACCAGTTGTGTATCTGAAACCAAAACGCATGGTTACGAATGAATGCCCGCCAACGAGATTTATATTTGCATTAGCCTGCTTTTTGTCTTACGTTTATTCTTCGCTAGTTCTGGTCGTCGACAAGAGTACGTCCACAAGCCAGTCAAGTACTAGTTAAGGCGAAATAATGTTCTGTCACAGAAAAAAAAAAAAAATAAGAATCTCGCCCAACAAGTATAGCTTTGTTTCGCTCAAAAAGAAAAAAAAACATCCAGATTGAAGAACAACTATTCCTATTAGAACACCTCAGATATTCAGTAAGCCGTCACTGTGCAGGCATAAATAAAATCAAACAAAAAAACTTTTTGGATGTTGTATACGAGTGTTTAAAGAATCTTAAAAAATTCACATCAGATAGGAACAAGGAATCTGTGTCCACGTTTTAACAAGTATAAATGCTGCTAAGGATGGACGTCCTGAAAAGACAACCAAAACTGTGCGCGGCTCCTTATTACATTCGATCCCAAGTCAGAGAACGAAACAATGGAGTGTAATATATTCTCACAAACGAAAACCCACCCTACAAAGACTAACGGAAATTAGGTTCGTTTTTCAATCAGATGCGCAATATCCGTTTAAAGAAATTGCTTCTACTGCGACCGACGTTTTTTTTTTTTGTGTGTGTGTTTTTTTAAAAATAAATGTGTAGTTTTTTCCGGTTCGAGGCGGTGAACTGTACGATATGCCATTTAGGTTCCAGCTTGTTTTGCAACTCCAAGAGGATTACGCCTTTTAGATTCAGAAACCTTTTTTCCTGTAAATCTGGAGGCTAAGGGCCTCTTTACATTCTCAGACATCTGCTACAATGTGCCTTTCCTCAAACACTTAACTATAGCTGTTTAGTTACACTTTAAAAGCGATAGACACGACAACAAGAACTGCGTTTGGTGCCCTACATTTGTCGTTCGTGCCGTCTTTCCTTAGCTCCAGTGTTTACAATGCGTAGTCACTGAGAGCCTAAGAAACTTAGGGTGTGGCTTATTTGGTTCACGCTTCTTGCTTTGTGGTTCGTTCTTCGTCGTTCTTTTCCGTCCGTGCCGCAATCTCATTGACTGTGAAACAACAATGAGACATTCGAAAGTCACCACACCCTACACTTCTTAGGCTCTTATGGTGACTCTACGTACTTACCTTTCTTTGCGAGTGATGTGCACAGCTTAACAAATGGGGTCAATGGTGAAAAAGCCCTAAACAAGGTAGTCTTATTTTTTCAAACCATTTCTCGTTGTAGCAAACTAAGGCAACATTTTCTAAAATGATAACTACCCTGTAGTTTTGTGCGACGATTTTTTTTCTTTCATTATTTAAGAACGTTGTTTGGAGAATCAACTCACTTGCTGTAGAATCAAGACCGCAGATATCTTCAACGATGAGCATTCCTTCTGTGCTGATACCATTTCCTCCCAGGAACTGGGCGTAGTCTTGCATTCCACGTTTCTTGCACTGGACACGGGTATCGTTAAAAGAATAGCGTATTAATTTCGAGTTGGCATCTGATTTTGGAAATAGGCAATTACGTAACATATGCTAATATTCATAACGACTGAATAGAGAGATTGTACATAAATACAAAATTGCGTGCCAGCGTAAGATTAAACATAAAAGCACTACATGTTGAAAAAAATAAAAGTTATTTTTTTAGGTTACTTACAACGCAAATAAAACTATCATCCAGTGAAAATTAGTGTAGGAAACGAGTAATTTCAAAGCACGCTCGACGGATCACAATGCGGTCGCTAATGAGCCTTATTGAAGTGGCTGAGAGGCGCACTGAACCTTTGAACGTGGTGATAATTATTAGATCTATGCTCTAGGAGGGAGTACAGCCATCGACAAAATGAGAACGGTAGGGCGTTTCTTTCGGACGTCCTCCCTTCAGCACGTGCTCATTGCCTTCCATCGTGTCTCGGCTGAGCTAGCACGTCCAGAGCTCTCGATATGCCGAAGTGTTTCCGAAGGTAGCGAGTTCGCTAAGAAAGCAGGATAACTGAAAGACCAACCTATTTCGCTGGTCATGTCACTTACCATAGCTGATACGCTCGGAGTATGGGTATGGTGGTTACATAAACTCGCGGGAGTATGTTAGGTGCACAGCAAAGATGCAAAATAGACCGGCGAACTTTCTAGTCTACGAGGTTGCTTTTTTCTTTCTATCTCGAGAGATAGAGGGTTTATATATTTATTTTCATATTAAGATCCCCCGCATCGACGATTGCAAGTATTAGTTACAAGTGCAAGCTTCTCCGTCAAGAACGAGGCTCGGCTGCACGAACCTTGGCACAGTTGGAGCAACCGCCAAAGCTACGAGCTCGGCCATCTATAGTAAGGTAAAGGTCAAGAAGGTAGCGGCAAATGCCCCTCAAAGCGAATCATATATCCGTCCGCCACCTCCGCATCCAATAGCGTCCCATCGTTTTCGCGACGTCGCGGCCGAGGCCCGAGGAGGCTCTTGCCTTTCTGTACATATTTGCTCTATCTTTCGACTTTGACTGAGCATTGTGGAAGCCACGAGAGGGAGATTAGAGTTTTCCCCCTCCGATGGAAACAAATACGACTTTCGGGGATTAGGTTCCCCCTCCGATGGATACAAAAGCTGCTTTCAGGGGCTCGGTTCCCCCTCCGATGAATACAAAGGTCGCTTTCTTAAAAAGTGGGATCAGAGACAAGTTGGCATCAAGGGGTGTCCAAACAGGACACTACAAAACGCACGACTCCGACAAATCGTGAAAATTGAAGCGGACGCCCCACGCTTCAATTTTCACGATTTGTCGGAGTCGTGCGTTTTGTAGTGTCCTGTTTGGACACCCCTTCACTCGGTCGCCAATATCTATCCATTGAAGCGGAACAAGAAGCGAAGCGTTTCCAGTGAACTCTTCTTTCGACTGCGGAGGGATTTGAAACGGGCGCATCACGCTTGTGGGAGAAGCTTCTCCTACCTTCTTGACTTGTAGCCGACTATAGTTTTTGTGCTGCAATACACCTTAAGGTAAAACCTGGTTCAGTGCGTAATTGTTCATCACTAATTTAATTTTATTATTTGAAGGAAGCCGTCTTTCTAACAGTGGCAAGACGGCGACACGCTGGGTGTGTCAGGTTTTATTTCTTGTAGTTGTGCAAATGGTTGTTCCTCTTTTGACGTGTGTTACAAGAATCGTAAATTTAAAACGTCGCTGCCATATTACAAAGTACGGCTGAAATACCTCAGTAACGATTTGTTTTTTCTACTAGAGAAATAAACAGTTAAGATATTAAAAAAAAAAAAAAACTTACATTGAAGCAACAAAAAGTGGAGATAATGCCGTTTAAAGTATTAAGGCTCGTATCTCATAAAATTATTCCATACACGGGAATGCATTTTATTCCGCATGTAAAACCAGATTTATGTAAGCCCAAATTTAGAATCGAGGCTTAGGCCCTTCAGCTTCACAGGATTACAGAAAGGTAACCGCGTTTTCCGCTCCGAACTTTCAACGTATTAGAAAGAGTGTGCAACGGTCACCATTAGATACAAATATTTTAACGCAGTCCACTCTACGGTCACCTCTGCCCTCCTTCCTTAGCTAACACAGCACAAAACGCGAGCCAACGAGCAACACAGATTTGCAGAACTCTACTTTCTGCAATTCCCTAGCACGTAGAACAAAAAAAACATCAACGCCCACATTAAATCCACCAGAGGCCTGGTACCCTTCGTGAGTCCTCAATTTAACAAATTGTGCCTACATCGCGCTTGAACTGTACCAACGTCGATACTCACCTCGCACCGGGGAAGGGGGGGGGGGGGGGGAGGAGCCTTCAAACAGTTGATCGGATTAGACTTGACACCCGCCCACATCGGTTTCCCGGAGTTTGCGAGTCTAATTTGGAAATGCCCTGGCGAAATTATCGCATTAACGATTCGTTAGTCTCCAGGGTCCAGCAAGACGGGGGAGGCACAATAAAACGCATCAAGCACCCCCCCCCCCCCTCCCCCAATCACAAGGCATGGCGATCGACAGCCGAGGTTAGAGATCCTAGATTTAAGAGAGGGAGCAACTGAAACCACCGAGAGCGTTCGCCATTTAATGGAGTACGCCTCCTGCGGGAAGATTGGTGGCAAGTGCGCATTCGCTGCGTTTTCGCGTAGCAAGGAGGAAAGCAGGCGGAGAGGTGGAGACGCTTGCATTCGATCAACGCATTCGTCCTCTCCTCGCAGCTGGATTTCCAAATGGATCCCCCGGTCGAGCAGTCGGAAGAACTCTAAATTCTGAGCACACTAGCCGAGGCGCTTACTTTGGTAATGAGTCCAGTTTCGAGCTCGGTGTTGGTGGAGCCCGAGAATCCCTGGGACCCGATGCTGGTGGCCAGTATCCGGAAGTTCATGGGGAAGATGAAGGCGGCGCTGCAGTTGACGCGCCGGCCGTAGTTGCGCAGGGTGTACACGGGGCTCTCGGACAGAGGCTGCAGCAGCACGTTGCAAGCTGTTGGTGCCCGCCGTGGAAAGGTATATCCAAAAAAAAAAAAATCACGGAAGAATGGAATTAATTGGTGGTTGACGCAGAAATTATACGCGACCATTCATTTTTACGCAGGGTCGAAACTAAATGAATGACCGAAGACCTGCGTGAGCTTGATGTAAATGAATTTATAGGAAAAAAAATAGACCTCCAGAAACAACAGATGCAGGTAACTAAACAAATAAACATTTCGTAGAACGTAAGTTTAATTTCGTGACGCTGATTCTGCGTTTAAAGTTTCCCAACGGTGTCTCGGGAAAAGGAAACAGAAGGTGAAAACAATGAACATGAGAAGACATGATGGCATTGAATGTGTTGTTGCCAAAAAAAAGGTGGGCTGATTCGCTTTTCGCCTGAATGACCTCAGGCCGTACATGGTTCAAAATATCTGAGGCGGCAGGAGTATGAGAAAAAGTATAACGTGACAAAGTTTAAGATTGCCCTCATGAATGCAGCGGTGGGCGTGGCCGCACTAATGTTCGCAGTTTACATTTGGTCACCCTGCGCGTACAAGTAATTTAATTCTCATTGTTATCAGATCTTCAAGTCACCTCCAATTTGTTGATATCATAATCTTTGAAAACAAAGCTAGCAAATAGTTAAGCGAATCCGGCACGTTCTGATGTTACAAATTATGCCTTTAAACTCATAACGCAATGGTGTTCATTTATGTTTAAAAAATTCGAAATACATAGTTTTTTTATAGACATATGTTTCTAAGTTAGCATACCCGAACGTTTAAATATTTTTAAACGTCTTCCCCTGCAAGTCAAACCATTTGTTAGTGAGTTATTGCAAATTAAAGAGGTACTAAAGTGCCTTGGAAGAGTGTCTTTTAATGCGCATACTCAATCTCCGCGCGCAAAGCATCCTAGAAAACCCAGAGTTACAAATATACGGACCTTATTTCCTATTAAAACGCGACCGAACATCACAATACTCATGTCATATTTCAAAGTTAAATTTCTTGTTTTATGGTATTTATGACAAGGGCAAGTAAAGGCAGCCGATGAAGATAGAGGTGTCCTAAAGTAATATTATCAAGAATTCTCGGAGACGTTTTAATAAAAATATATTCGTTTCCTCGTCTGATACAGGTTAAACAATAAATCTTTATTTCCCACAGGCTTATGGTTGAAAACTTTAAAGAGCCAATGAAGGAAGCCACTAATATTCCAGTGGTGAACTTTACATAGGAAAAAAGGCATAGGGTGGAGCACCTATCTGGCAGGAGAGGATGGAGAAGAAGAAAAAAAAGGAAAGCCGTTTACAACTCCCTGTAACGCCGAATTAGAGCGCAGCTCTTGAGGAGGAGGGGAAGGCACGGGGGGGTCACGTGACCTCGGGGGGGGGGGGGGAGGGGGGTCACGTGGCCTGGGGGTCATGTGGCCTCGAGGGGGGGGGGGCGGAAAAAATTTTCCGCTAAATATAGCGGGGAAACGTTTCCGATAGATTTAGCGGGAAACTTTTTCCGCTTAATTTAGCGGGGAAAATTTTCCGCTAAATTTAGTGGGGAAAATATTCCGCTAAATTTAGCGGGGAAATTTTTCCGCTAGATTTAACGGGAAAAAGTTTCCGCTAGATTTAGCGGGAAAATTTTTCCGCTAAACTTAGCGGGGAAAATTTTCCGCTAAATTTAGCGGGGAAAATTTTCCGCTAGATTTAGGGGGAAAAATTTTCCGCTAGATTTAGCGGGAAAGTTTTTCCGCTAAATTTAGCGGGGAAAAATTTCCGCTAAATTTAGCGGGGAAATTTACCCATGACGCACCGCGCGGTTACGCCGACGGCGACGGCGACGCGGCTCAAGCCGGAAACGGGCGCCTAAGAGCTGCGCTCTAAAACAGAGAATCCGACACGCAAGGACAGTTGTGGAAATTAACAGCAGGCTGTTAAATAAGCTGCTCAGCAGAATTCCACGCTAAGTAAGTCCCAGTACACTTAATATGCATAGTCAGGGCCACCCTGACTTGCGACAACAGCGGCTACAGGGAGAGATTGCCGGATGCAGCGCAGCGTCTGTTTCCTCGCACTGGAAAGGAGGGGCTGCGTGCAAATTTGTGCCACACGAGCAGGACTAATGGTTTTACGAGACGCTTTTATCGGGAGTACAATAAGCAGCGTTCACTTCGCACTGTATTTTGACAGGTTTTATATTAGAAGTGTAGATCACTTCATTTTCTTTTGTGTCTATTGAGCGTCAAAAAAGCTTTTACGAAAAATTGGTATACGCCTCGCAAGTGGGCTCATTTTCGTCTTCTGCGCATGAGAAAGGAGGTAGCGGTGACGTCAGAACGCCGAGCCCTGATTGGCTGATCGCGACCCCCCTATCCGAGCGTCGTCTGCTCCTTTGCAACGTCGTCTGCTCGCAACGTCGTCTGCGTCCGTCTTACCTTTCCTGCGACTTTCGGAAGTGCAGGTCTTTACGAGCGAGCTCGACTTCGCCTTTCAGAGAGGGGAGACGAAATAACTCGAGCGGTACGTTGTTTTTGTCGAACAACTAGCAGACGTGCATCAAGGGGGGAAGTCAAGGGACTCGCTGGCGAGGTGTCCCGAGGCGCCGAGGTTTGTCTGCTAAGAAGCGAGAGTGCCCGCAAGTTCCCTCCCAAATACTTTTTCCCTCCTTGCGTGTGCGGCGAGACTCCTCACTCTTAAACGGCGTCGGCGGGTTGGTGCAGTTAACGTCGTCTGCTTTACGTCTGCTAGTCAAAGCGATGGCTGCTTTACCTTTCCTGCGTCTGTCGGAGATTCACCGCTTTTTCATCGGCGAGAGTCGCCGCTGCCTCGGAAAACGAGGCGATGACAAGAGGAAGAGATTGAAGGGTTCACAAGGGTCGCGCGGGCATATTCCATTCAGCACGCCAGCCGGTCGTGGGCAGACGGTCTTGGCCAAGGACCGTCGGAGCACCGCTGCGCCGCTGCTAGGCCTATCTGCCGAGCTCCCTTGGACGGGGTCAGTGGAATCGTGGCCGTTGGAGCATTTCCCGGGTGTTTGTGGATCCAGCGTTCTTGTTCGTCGTGGTTTATTTCAAGTGCTTTTTACTTTTTTTCTTGTTGCTTGTGGTCGTGACGCGTGAGAAGAGCACGTACAAAAATAAACGTCCGTTGGTCGTCGCGACCAAGTAACTGAGCGACGCTGTCGGCCATGCTGAGTTGATCGTCGTAGGATTCAGTCGTAACCTGAGTAAAGCTTACGATAATTTCGTTTCGTGAATACGAATTTGTTCTCACGTTTTGTCTTACGCACTCTTTCGGCGTAACATGGTTTTGTGAATCTGGCCTCTGCACTTCCGAAAGTCGCAGGAAAGGTAAGACAGACACAGACGACGTTGCAAAGGAGCAGACGACGCTCAGATAGGGGGGCCGCGATCAGCCAATCAGGGCACGGCGTTCTGACGTCACCGGTACCCCCTGCGCGAGAAGCAGACGAACTTGCCCTCCGCATTGGTTCCAGAGAAGTGCGTCGTTTGTATTGTAGAAAAAAAACAAACAAAAAACAACAACAAAAACAAGAGCTTTGGAACCTCGTATTCAAATAACTTCGCCTTGAGAGAAACGCACCGAGGTCATTTGTAGCCGGGCCGGGCATTAAAAATAAAATACAAAAAATACCGGGGGGAAAATACGTTTTGTCAGATTCAGTTTGCCGCTTTATACGACCGCCCTGCTTCTCGCCGCATGTCCCCTTTCCTTTCTTCTTGACATCCCTTCCGTTCCCCTCTGCTGTGTAGTTCACCGGTGCAGCGTCCGCGCACTGTCTTGCCCCCAAAGTGCGACAGCGAACTCGGCGCCCGATTCGCCTTTTCGACTTCCCCGTCTGCGGTAACGTTGCGTGGGTCAATGTGCCGAGGACTGGTGCTTCATAAACTGTAATTCGATTGTGATCACGCTAGGATCTCTATAACTTGCTTTACCTTAAGACTATGCTGTAGCCACCCCGTAAAATTTCCAAGTATAACTAGTAAATTACTAAATATGTAAACAAATAAATCCACGCAATCAATAGGAATTCCACCACCTTCACATAATAGCGCGCAATACACACACACACACACGTATATATATATATATATATATATATATATATATATATATATATATATATATATATATATATATATATATATATATATATATATATATATATATATATATATATATATACAAGTCAAAGATACGTACTTATGGAGTTACTAGGAAGTTTATTGTATGTGTTACGACAGTTTCCCCGAGAGCATCGGCTTCGTCAGGAGATGGCATAGAAGTGAGGACATCATACTGCAGAGAGCAGTAAGCGGCCAATTGGACGAGAATCTTTCTCGCCGAATATATATATATAGGTTTTCTACAGATATCTTGTGAGTAAGGTGTAAGCAGGGAAGCACTGGATTGCTTTATTTATTTGATTTGTGGGTTTTCTGATGTGACTTTCCACCTTGTTACTGGATTCACGGAAGGACAACGCGTGACGGCTACAGTGTATGGGACTTACGTTTGGGGTTCCTCCTGAACGTGACCAGGACGGAGAAGTAGTTTCCTCTGGTGGGCACTCTGAACATGACTACGCCGACGTTCTGCGACGTTGTGAAGGGCTTCCAAGGCTTGATGGGGCCACAGAACTCCGCGAATCTTTGATCCATCGGTTTCGGATGCTCCTCTTGAGTCGGGAAATAATCTCCGTAATTCTCCCAACCATCGAAGACCTAGAGGAGAGACAAAAACCAACAAAAAACAAAACAAAAAACAGGTCAAACTTTACGTTATGCCACTTCCATCACTGCGATCACGTCCACGACCACCCCTCTCTTTTTCGTTTTAATCATTATCATCTTTTTTACCACCATGATCGTCATTATCGTCATCATCATCATCGTAAATATAAACATAATCACCACCACCGTGATTGGCATCATCAAAATCATCACCAGTATTATTGTATCCATCATATCACCACGATAATCGCCGCCATTCCCATAATATTCCGTATCACATTTTATGCCACTTATCATCGCGATTACTATTCTCACCGCCTTATTACCATGCTTCATTATAATTTTTTTTTGCATTCTTATTACGCGTTCTTACGCAACTGATTGGTTTGTGAGATTGCCATACTTAAATTTCGGAGCTATTGAGTGCGATACACTGCTTGAACGTTCGAGTCACAGCTGCACTGAGCGAAGGTTACTCGTTACTACAAGACGTTTTGAGGAAGGTTACAGTCTTCTGGTCGGAGGGCTTGGGCCTTTTAAACTTGCCCTTTTGTATCAAAGCCGACCGCCTAACAATGCGTTCACTCTGGCAACTCCACGGAAGTATCCCCGCGGAGTTGCCAAAAAGAAATCTGAACTATGCAAAAATTCAGTGCCCACAAGGAAGAGCGGTGGAATTATATTGGCGCTGAACTTGGCGTGAGCTTAATTATACGCCAGTGCATGGGCACACATTTTATCTCTAGTTTGCACGTTGTTTGGATACAGTCGCATTCTCGTATCCCGAAGAGAATCTCAGGAATTCTCTCGGCACTGCAGACTGCTACCTAATTTATATTGCGTACCAGTCGACTGCAAAAGTATATTTGCTAGAGAGGTTTCCGAAACACCGCACAGCCAGAGGCTGTCTTTGGACACCGTTTTTTTTTCGCTCCAGTGCCAAACTTCTCGTTCACTACACCTGTGTCGCCGTTATTGAACACATGTATGAGCCAGTGTAGACTGATGAACGATGTGTGCGAGCTGAAAGCACTCTCGCGTTTGGCGAAATTGAGAGGCTGTAGGGCGTAGTGGTTGCTGCGTGAAGTGTCATTGTTTCCGGCAGACTCCGAGGAACCGCACAGGCACGGCGGGCGGCAGCGGATGTGAACAAGTATTTTTTCGACACACAAATTTGACCGGAAGGCAAAAGCATGTTCCACATGTGTGAACGAGCCCTAAATGTGTGCTTGATACAGGCATGAGTTTCAAAAGCGATAGCACATTTTATCATCGTTGCCCGTTATTTTGTTCACTGTTTCTTTTTCCAGACATGCAAATGTTTTTACTAACGCACTAAATTTATTTGTCAGTCGCAGAAACATCGTCTTTCCCGATCGCTTCGCACTGCAAAAGAGCACACAAACACGGTACAGGAAGTCTCCTGGGGAAAAAATACTGTGGCATGCTCCTGCTATCAACTCACGACGAAACTACGTTTCACATGGAAGGAGTCATGCTCGCAATTTTTCTAACTTTCAATAACAACTACGCTCTTTAAGGAAAAAAAAAAAAAAGCGGACGGCAGCGAACGTGCGGGTGGTGTCCACGCGATGTTTATCGCACGAGACCGCATATCGCATAGCCAATTCAAACCATGCGAAACAGGCTGAACGCGGTATAAATGAAGGCTATTTTCTAAAATTACGCCTTCAAAAGAGTATTTATTCATACGCGGAGCGTGGCAGGGACCTTGACAGGAGTCGTCGTAGCCATTAGTTTAATGGTAAGCCAGGTAAACAATAACTGTCTCATCCTATACCTCATGAAGACGTCATTGAACGAAGCTACCGTCGTATCGGGCCGTCCACATGCTTCTCGTAGGATTAGAAAACCGAGCTGGGCAAGAACTTAGCAGAGACTGAGCTTCGCTCTCTCCGCTACCGCATACTGCCAATGCCACGGGGCAGACGACGTACTTTGCTCATGACAAAAAGGGGAATGGAAACGGTCAACTAACACTTGCGAGCGGAGCCCCGCAACTTGCGTCACTGCATTTTTAAATATACGTTGCTGGGTATCTTTAACAAAAGTAAGGTGATATTTCTGCTCCGAGTTGCACCAAGCTTAATATCAGTAATCATTTTGCATACGAGAAATATACTTTTTCTAGATTTCGTCTGTGCGCAATTCGTCCAAGACCCGCTAGGGTGACGTACGCAGAAAATAGAGATCACATTCGCGGCGTAATGAGCGGCATAAAGTTACGAAGCAGCGGCATTTTCAATTTTAGTTCATTGTTTGAAGGCGCACCGAATCGCGCCTGTTAAATTTTTTTTAAACTCTTTCAAATTGATTTTAGTCATCTCACTTTTTCAAATGGACTTATAACATTGACATCGAGCGTGCTCAACGGGGTTAATTTTAAAGATATAACTCATCTTCAGATTTTCTTTTATTAATTTCGTGAAAGCCCAATGTTGGAGACTGTTATTGTAAAGTTCTCGTTGACAGCTACACATGAAGCAAAAGCTCAGACATTACGAGTTCCAAGTTTCAATGCGCACTATTGCAGATTTCTATATCTTGGACATGATTTGAACATGCAAACATTGATGAAATTGCTGGTATGCCATTCACCTCAAAGACAAAGAGGGTCATAATGCACAATTAAGACTGCTCTTCTCCAGCATTTTAAATATCACAATAAGAAATCTGACTTTTTATGTATGTAGGCGCAGCTCTTAGCTGTCTTCGGTCTGTAGACCTATCTTATAGATATGCCGCATCAAAACTTCGGAATGGATCAGTTGTTAATTATTTAAAAAATAAACGGCCCAGACAATACAGAACAAATGGCATACACACAGGAAAAAGTGGGGCTAACGTCCAACTGGTTTATTGCAAGGCCAACCAAAACAAAGTAGAACCATTTATTTTGTTGTCTATATAATCAATCAGTTGGGAATAAAAACTGAAACTGAAATGTGCAAAAAATAAACAAACATCTGTAATTCAGATAAAAAATATAGCATTATAAATTGTTTCACGCTGTTTTCGCGGAGCTCGCTTATTTGGTACACAAACTGCAAATGTCAATTCCTTAAAAGCATCTTCGCGATTACCCTAGTGTACAGGGTGTTCACAATGAATCTGTCCTCACTAAAACAAACCGGAAAATCGGCACCTGTACATAAAAAACAAAACAAAAATCTTTAACTTTTATTAAATGTATATTTAGATGGTGGAGTTCAGCTAGTAACACCTTAAAACAAAGTTCCCTTCCTGTAAAAAACAAAAACAAAACAAAAACAAACTTGTTAGGGGGAATGGTGGACGGGTTCACAGACAACTGAGTTAGCGGTAGAGGCAACGTGTGGCGCTATTTCCCGATATGTGCAATGAGTAGATGACCCACTCTGTCGTGTCCTCGCTACGCCTGTCGGGTGTTTGCACCCCACGTTACCCCCATCACTAACTCGGTCGTCTGTTAACGCGTCCAGCGTTGATCCTGGCAAGTTTTTCTGTCTACTTTTTTTTTACAGGAATAAGAACAATCCCTTAAAATTTTGCCACCTAAAGTCCACCTCCTCAAACCACTATCGTTGAAAGCTTGAACTTTGGATGTGCAGCCGCCAATTTGAACGGCTCATTTCAAAGCACGGAGATCCATTGTAAGCCATCTTTCTACAGTTTTTTTTTTTTTTAAATAACCGGGCGCGACGCAGAATGCAGAATGTTGCAGAATTATTTTTTTTTTTTTCAAATTCAATATTTTGTGCGTTTTTTTTCGTTTTGCATACATGTGTTCCTGCCTTTAGCGCCAGCCCTTGCTCATTGTGTCTCAGTTTTCTTTGCGCTGTGTAGTTCTTTTTGTTATTTAACGCTATGAACTTTAGATTTGACGTTGACGATTTTTTTGAAATAAAGGATTGAACTTTATTGCGCCTACCGTGAAAAAACAGTTTATTTGTGAAGACTGCAGGTATAATATATCGCCGTCTCACGAGAATCTCCAAACACAGCAGTTAGCGGAGTTTAGAGGTTTTTGTCTGTCCTTTGGCCCCCTTGTTCCTCCTCTCCAAGGATTATTATTCTTGTCATTCTTGTCCATCTCGAGGCACCTTTGCATTATTTGCATTAACATTATGCTGAAATATACATGTAGAAACTCAGGTCCTACTGGCTGAATATTTTCAATTCCGATGGTTCTTTCAAACCGGAAAAAATCATGAAAAGAACGATGGTGACGTCAATATATCTGTCCTCGCTCGGAGTCACACTAACGACCGACGTTGTTCGATGAACTCAGTTACGGAACTGCCCATAAACCATGAGCAGTAACCCCCCTCCCCTCTCACCCCACGGTTCGGCTCTCGTCGTTCGATGCGCTGCCATTTTGCGGACAGCTGCTGTGGTCGCTGCAGCACCGTGAGCTGCAGTGTGTTCTATCGAATCAACGTCACTATACTTCGTCTCACCTTAGCATGGACTATTGTTAGCCGCGCGTGCCAAAAGCCCGAGCTAGTTGCTTTGGATGAAGCCTCGGCGACTGCACGAGCGCTCGTGCACCGAGTGCTCCAGTCAAGGCAGTCGAAGCTAGCCGCTCGCGCTTGCACAGCCTTCGCAGTTAGTCCGTGCTAAGGTGAGATGAAGTATAGAACCCTCAGTTGGGAAGCTCACCGAGAAAACCTGGGCAGCTGGCGTCCACCAAGACCGAGCTAAATACGACAACAGCGCCACTCTTTATCTTTTGTCTTTACTGTGGTCAACTTGAGCTTTTAGAAAGCATGTGTTTTTGCGTAAAAACCGACAGAAAAACCTCTTTTTGTAGTAACTTTTATTGGAGTTTAGTACAAAATGAAGGGCGGCGCGTGTTGCTTTCTAAAATCTTTAGTTTGAAAGGTTTTGCAGTACAATTCATACTGTTTTTATACAACCATGCCTCAGCGGTGATTTCAGGTAGCGCGTCCCGACCTAGGCGCATCTTAACCTCAATGGTAATCCGCCGCGCGTCCGAGACTGGGGTGGCACTCCTGAAGCCCCTTCCACAGTATCTGTTTCGGCGCCAAAATGGCCGACTAAAGCCAAAATAGAAGTCACAGGCAGTTCCTCGAGTGGCCGCTGAAGGAGAAATTGCGGCGTTGTGATCGCCATTAGCTCGGTTCTCGAGTACGGACCGGTGCCACTTTTTCAAAGCAGTCTCTACGGCAGTTTCCCAACTGAGTGGCTCTCGTAAAGTTGTATAGAATGCACATGTTTTGAAGCACAGCGTCCAGACGGCGCCTCGCGGTATTCTGGAATACAGTTTTGAAACGAAACCCGAGATGGCGCTGTGAACGAAGGGAGGCTAAAGCCCCTAGGGACTTTACGGGAGGCGGACTGAAGTGGAGGAGGCGGGGGTCGCACGCGGAAGTTCCACAACTGCGCTAATCTCGCAACGTAGGTAACGCCGGCACTACGCAATCAGCCGCATTCCCCAGTCATGACTAATTAGTGCTGTTTTAAAGCTAGTAGCGCGTCTGAGTAGTCGCGAAGTAAGCAAAGAATTAGCGACTAAGAAGTGACTAGACCCTGGGGTATCCACGAGCGCGAAGGAAGCGAGTGACTATCTGGTCAGAGGAGTGCCAAGTGGAAGTGAGAGAAGAAGATAGGTTACGCATGCGCGTACTTAAACGCCACCGTGTAAATGGGGATTTTATCGTGTAAAAACTAATATGTAAATATTTATGAAGGAAAATCAAATGTTATGATAAGAGACCGATTGTCCGGGGCAGAGTTTCATAAAGAAAGTAATAAAACTCAAGGCAGAAAGCACGGCAGCCGCAGTGCCAGCAATATAAACAATTATGGAAGCGCCCGTAACTGAGGGCTTTCTCGTCTTCCAGCGCCTTGCCGAGATCACTTTTGCAGTATCTATGTCCTCTGAACATCTCTTTCTACAATGTGTGCTACTCCAATTGTTTCTAGATGTGTTCCTCAGCTTTTCGAGACAGTACATAGCGCTGGCGGTCAGTGGTGATAGTAGTCGGTAATGACGTTAAGCTGCTATAGTCACCCGCTAAACACCGGCTAAACTAACCGTATCCCCCCCCCCCCGACTAAGATAGTTTAGTCGCCTTCTAAGCCGCTCGGGGCGACTACACATGGTCTGTGGATACCGGGTGCTTACTTAGCCGTGATTACTCCTTGCCATGTGATCATTTTAATCAATGACGTAGCTAGAGGTTAATCACGTGCTAGTGACGTCTACAGACCTTTGATGCTTGTTTTATAAGTAACGACAACCAATACAACTGACAAAGCACATTCCGCTGGAACAAAATGGCGGCATTCAGTTGAAACCTCTGCTGTGCGGCGCCATTCGCTTTTTAAAACCTGCACCGTCCCGCAGTCGGCGCTTCAAAAAATGTCGCTCTTGTAGGAACCTTTTATCTGGGGACTTTAGTGACGTCTGGTGAATACGGCTGAATATATTTATCTCTCTTTTTTTCTGCTTTCGGGGGTAGCGGTAAATCTTGAGCGTATGCGGTCGGCGCCAACTGAGCTGCGTCATTTAAATCTACCGCGGGCCGGTGCGCCGATGTCAATATATCTGTCTTCGCTTGGCGTGGGCAGACATATCGATATCACTTCTCGAAAACAAAAACTCGACCTGAAAAGTGGCGCGTCGTCTGCGTGCGGAGGAAGTACATACCGGAAGGGCAGAGAGAAAAAAAAAAACAATCTTTATTGGAAAGAACTGGCCCCTAAGTCCAAGGGCCCTAAACTCGTTAAACAGAAAGTTGGAGCCGAAAGTTCGCGGAGCGCGACAATTGGACGTCGGCGAAAAAAGCGCGAAGTCATCGTAGTGATAGGCCAATCGGTGCGTTCCGTCAACTTCGGCCCCAACTTTGTGTTTTACGAGTTTCGAGGCCCAGGTTCACTAACTCACCAAGCACAAACTTGGCGCCGAAGTCTACAAAGCGCGCCGATTGGACTTTCGTGGCTATGACACTGCGCTTTTTTTGCCGAAGTCTAATGGGCGTGATTCAAACTTCGAGTTTGACGAGACTAGAGCACCTGGACGTTGCAAGCGCAGAGCGAAATAAGTGAACGATTGGCCGATCGGCAGGTGCGCTCGCCGTCGCGCCCCTGATTGCCGTGATAAACTAGGGGGAAGGAGAGAAAGTTAAACGATACTTCCGGTTTGAAGTCATCCAAAAAGGAAAGGAGTGCACCATTTCGCCATCTGCCTCATTCATCCCGGGTAATAGTTACAAATCTGTTTGTTTTAATATATTTGTTTTCTGCACATACGGCTTTTCCAAGCTTAAGATTTTGAAGTTGACGCCCTGTGAATCACTTTCAGTCGTTTTGCAACGATAGAAGAAATATCGATGTCGGGATTATCAGTTGCCGATAAACTGCCGAAGGCCGCTGGACGCAGGATACTTTGTTTCTTCCTTAGCTCTTAAGCACGAACAATGGCGCCTTCGAGGATGAGTCAAGAGTTTCACCGCCGTATTACTGTACTCTATTTTCTTGAACGTTTACTGGGGAGTCAGCAACCTTCGTCAGTTGAGCCATCCTAAGAAGCACACAGAGCAAGCTTAATTGGCATCAGTCGCCAGGCGGCCCGTCCCAATTAGGCTGCCCCAGTTTAATTGCCATCGTGTCAATTAGGTCATCCAGGAGCTGGATTACCGTACCATGCAACGTAACAGGCACGATTATCTAAGTGACCCACTTTTCTCACGTTTTAGTTGCTGCGAAAGCAACCGAAAGCAAATGTCTATGGACGTTTTTGCGGAACTCTGACAAATGGCACACGCACGGCGGAACAGTAACGCTGTCCTCGGCATCTCAAATGTAAAGTCGCAAACGG